>JANPWX010000134.1:3629200-3940988 GCA_024734555.1 Trochalopteron elliotii | reverse complement strand
GGGCCGGACCCGCAGCCCGCGGGACTCATCTCCGTCGGGGCCGGCGGTGGAGGCGGAGGCGGCGGCGGCGGCAGCAGCGTCGCGGTGATGGGGGAGCTGAGGGCGTCGGGCTCCGGGTCCGTGGTGCTCCCCGCCGGGATGATTAACCCGTCGGTGCCGATCCGCAATATCCGGATGAAATTCGCCGTCCTCATCGGACTCATCCAGGTTGGGGAGGTCAGCAACCGGGACATCGTGGAGACGGTGCTGAACCTGGTAAGCGGCCGGGCACCCCGCCCCGGTGACGCCCCGGCGGGCACCGGCCCGCGCAGCCCACCTCCTCCCGGGGCTGCCCCCGCGCCCCTCCGCCCCTGTGCCACCCGACAGGCACCTGCATCCTCCCAGCCCCCGTGTCCCTCCTACACGTACGGCCTTTCTCCAACCATCCTTCCTTCCCAAACTCCTCGTTAATCCCGCGACCTGCTCGTCTCCTCGTCCGTCGTGCGTGTGACAAAAGCCCCCTCAGCGCTCCCTAAACTCCAGGCAGGACCCTACCTAGAGCAGACAGGCCGCTCTTCCCCTTCCCAGTGCCTCGTCCCGGCCGCCTTCTGCAGAAGTGTAGTGTGTGCAATTTACAGTGTGAAAAATAAGGAGATTAAGTAATTTGCAATTTCGTGTTATGGACGCTGCCCTTTAACCTAGTAGCTTTCTCTGGGGAGGAAGAGTGGTATGAACATAGTGTCGGTTTTTAATTGCAAAATGTTAAAAAAAACCCAGCCTGAGCTGGTATCTTGGTGGCTGAAACATGTGAAGGGTTTAACCCTGTTTGATCAGAGCTAGTTGAGCATTTTATGTAGAGGAAGGGGGAGGAGGGAGATTTTTGCAGGGATTTAATACGCTTTAATATCTGTAATAAAGAGTTAGTTGTATTGCAGTATTGTATTGGGTTGCCCATGTCTTAATAACCTGCCCTGCTTTCCAAGACACGTTCTTGTCTGCAAAGTAAATGTTGTTGCTACTTTTGGTCCAAGGTCTGTGCGTTGCAAAATACTATTGTGCAGAGGTAAATACCTGAAACAAGGAGAAGATGCTAAAATGTAGCTCCTTAGTCAGCTGCTCACTTCATGGAGTGAAAGAGTTACTGCAGGACTGTATGACTTAATGTTTTTGCGCTACCTACACCAAAGCCTGAGGAACCTACAGAAGCCAAGCGAGTGCATCTAAAAATGAATCACTTTCAATTATGTGCAATTTGGTGCTGTTCCTGAATGCAAGATTTGCTGCAGCAAAGCTTTTGAAGCAGTTCAGTCAATGAAATACCCTCAAATTTTGCACATAGAATAGGGTAGAAAAATGACTGCTCAAAACTGAATGACAATTAATTGAAACTGCCTTTGTTTCAAATTAGTTTAATGCTTCTAACCTCCAGTCATTTTATACACAGTCATGTAAAGGATATATTCTGTTTCAAAGACTTTAAAGAGATGTATTCTTCTGTCTGACAGTTATTTGCATTTGACCTAGCACTGACTGAATGGAAAAGCTGCAGCATGCAGGGAAGGACGTAATTTGGTCAGATCACTTTAATATATGTGGCTTATCTGAACACACAGGGTTAAAACTGATAGTTTTGTGAATATGTTAAAACAGTAATCTGGTATATTTCCCATTCCTTTCTACAAGCTGTTTGACAGCTTGAAATGTGACTTGTAAATTTTATTTTTGTTCTTTGTACAAGTATGGTGCAAGTTATCATAACTTCATTGGATTATAACCCATTTCTTTAATGTAGCACTCAAAATAAATTAATGACATGCAGTTATTTTATTAACTGGCTTTGTATAGATCATGTCAGATACAAAGATATTTAATCCTTTTCTTCTTTCATTCTTACTGATATTTCAGCTGATTTTAATTCTGTCTGTTAGTGCACCAGCAACTGGAATAACATTGGCTTGTCTTTGGTGAAGAGGTTAAGAGTATGTTTTAGTATCTGTGTGGAGGACATCCATTGCTTACATATAAGATGGACCTACTGAACAGTTCATGTTGCTGAAAACAATGTTTGTATTTTAAAATAAACACCAGAGTGTTTAACTCTGAGCACTGGGGGACGTATATGAATGTGAAACTGCTTGTGAGTCTGCTGCAGCAGCGTTGCATCCTGGATCAGTCATTACTTAACAGATGGACTCTAATATACAACAATCAGTATTCCCAAAGCAGAGAGAAGGCTGTATTGTGTCTGTGATTGTTTTCTTCTTGGGGCAGTAAATGTTTCAAAATTATGTTGTTATATTTTAAACTTAATTTACTCACATGTGAAACAAGCAGTGAATATGGCAGATAGAAAGTAAAGCTGATGGCATATGCCTAAACTACTAAACATCGTCTCAATCAGTATTAAGGATTTTAGTAACAACTTGAAATAAAGTGCAATTTTCTATTTTAGAAGTGTTCTTCGAGGGGTGGCTGGGGGTAGAGAGAGCTATTTGGTTTGGTAATTTTGTTGTTTTGTATTTCTTCAGTCTTTACCTGTACTACTCCTGAATGACTCACAAGTGTGATAATGAGTGAACAGTGATCTTGTTTTGATACATCAGTTGATGTGTTAAGTCTCTGAGAGAAATTTAACCTATACTAGGCCATATTGGGTTGGTATAAGCCATTTGGTAACAGCTTTTTATTATAAGAATTCTGCATAGCTGAGATGTTTTATTGTCAGAGAGAATCAGAAGTTAAAGATGGGGATGTTTTTTAAATTTTTCTGTCTGAGATTATTGCTGTCTTTTGTGTAAAGCTTAAATAAGTCTATTTATTCTTCCTGCATCTGCATGGAAGCAGAAGTAAATATCAGAGACAAAACTTTGTTCTGGTGTGCCCTTGCCATGGAGGTCGTCAGTCTTCTTTCTTGTTAAGTTGGGCTTTTATGGTTTCTCTTGAAGAGTTTTTACCTTTAAGTGTTTGTTTTGGTGGCCACACACTGTGATCTCTGGTACAGCATTTTAGACTTAACTCATGTAGTACCTTCTAATACTGATGGGCATAGTGATTTATTGTTTCTATGAGGTGAGGAAGTGTAGTTTTTGCAGGGTTGAAAGTCTTTCTGTTCTAATATCTTGCTGGATTTTCAGCTTTGCCAAATTTAACAGTGGACTTTCAGCTCAGTATTTTGTTCTTGGGCATGCCTCCATTGTTTGTGAGATTAGTTGTTTCTCTTGATGTTTTTCTTAGTGTTTCCTCAGAACTTGCTGTGTTCGAAGTTCTGTTAAGCTGGTGAACTTGTTTAATGGAGTATCACTTTGTACAATATCTAGTGTTGTTTGTGTTTTTTTTCATTGTTTAACATTATAATGAATGACATAATGGAGAGAGGGTTCAGCCTTTATATGCCAATGCCTATGAAGGACTCAGTTATCCTTAGAAAGACCTGCTGGTGTTAGCACTGTGAAGGTCAGAAGATCTTAAGAATCTATGAGCTGAAGGCTTTTTTAGAATGATTTTATAGAATATTGTATTCTTTTTAAATAATAGGAGGTAATGCCTCATTGTATCACATGCATTCTTCTGTGATGGTGCTTATTTTGGTTTCGGTCCATGGGTTTAATATGAATTCCCAGGCTCAGCATACTCTCTCTGAGATGTGTGTTCACTGACCCTTGTGTACTGCAAGGCATCAAACTAGAAAGGGCTTTCCTTAAAAACAGTGTAATCCTCTAATTGCTCTAAGGGATTTCTCTTTGGGGATATTTTGACACCAGTTCTGTGCTTCCATTAATGAGGAGGCCTCTCCACTTTGAACAGCTCTATTAGTTTTCTTAGGGTGCTGTCAATAAGGATTCTAACAATAAGGATGTTATTATTGCATGGTAGATGTGCTTGTTGTTGTTAGACTGATGTTTAAAATAAAATTCTACACCATGTGCTCCAGAAAATGTGATATTAAAGTAGAAGTGGGTCAGTCTGTCTACCTCTATTCTTCTGCGTTGGCTACTTTTGTTTTTCTGATTTCTTAGTCCAAAGTTTCCACATACAGGTTTAATTAGTTTTCTTTAATATACCTTGACTGGTCTTTCCTTCCATTATTTTACTGACTTGCTTTCTCAATTCTCTGCTTTTCCAGTGTTTTAGTGGTCTTGGGAATTTTTTCTTTAGTGTATATTTTGAACTGACTCTTGTTTGGCCATCTTTGGTCAAACAAAACTATGTGAGTTGCATTGTTTCTTAGCTTTAAAGAGTCTTTCTCTGTTGCAGATTGAGTTTCCTAGTGTTTGTGATTTTGGGTTTTGTAGTGCTGGTTCTGTGGCAGTGCACAATAAGCAAGGTGAACAGGAAGCTGAATAATACTTGAAAATTGTCACTGGTGTTGAAACATGCTGCTCATTTTGCCTGTGCATCTTGAACAGATGATGTGATGTAGATCTGAACACATTTCAGTCTGATACAGGTATAGCTGACCAGGATTCTCCTTGTGCAATCTGTAAAGGTTTTATATATGTTTTGTCAGGCTAGAGAGTGCTTGTAAGAAGTAGGTCAAACACCAGGCTTAGTTCAAAAAGTCTTTTTCTGTTCTTGTTGACTGCAGCCCACGCTTCTGCCTAGCTCTTCTCGTTTTCTTGCCTGTTCCATCCTACTTCAGTGTTAGTCACCCATCACAAGAGGTAAGCCGTTTTTTAGTGCTCTGTCACATTGTGTACTCGTAGGAGTGGCATTTGCAGCTTCAGAGCAAATGGGTTGAATTACGTGAGAGATCCTTCTCTCCCTGCAGGCTTTCTGTAGTAGTGGTCATAAGGAAAAACATAAAGGCAGGCCTGTGTCAGAAAGGTGTTTTGCGGTCTTTTTTTTCCTTTGGTACTTCTTCTCTTCAGAGGTTGGTTGAGGGTTTTCTTAAGCTATAGTTAGCTTTGATATTTGAGTTCTTTGAATCCATTTACAGTTTTGGTTGCTGCACTGTCCCATGGCACAGTTCTACTTTTATGTGGGGAGGAAGAAACACTTCTGTTCATTGGACACTGTTGTAATCTGAGAAAGTGGAGGTCTCCTAAGCTGTAGCTTCTGTCATATGACTTTTGTTTTTCTTGTGAAACTAGCTTTGCAGACTTGAGAATCTTACTCCATTTTCTTGCTGAAAGCTTTCTCATTTTGAGTATAATTCTCTGCTGATAGATAGTACTAATCCAAAAAGTAAACTTTGGGGGAAATTTCGAAGTTGGGATTTCTTGTGGGGTTTTGTTTGTTTGCTTTTTGTGTGAGTTTTGGTTTAGATAATACTTAACTGAAGGTGGCAGTCCTTGTCCAAGTTACTGTCTGTCCCACTGGCCTCTTGGTATCCTGCTCATCTATCCAGCTAATCTGTGTTTGGTTGCTGTACTAGCCCGGAGCTGTATGAAAAGAGAGTATCTAATGTGAGAGTTTGTCATAACATTCCATGGGCAGCTACTTTAGAGTACTGTAGCTCTTGTCATTATTTAATGCTTCTGTGGAAAACTTAGTTTTGGTTACAGAAAATCTTTGAATGACTGAAGGTTCATTTAATTTTTTTATTATAACTGATTTTTTTTGGGCTTTTTATCAAGTCTTTCACAGTAGGTGTTTATGGCTGGAAAGTTTTTTCAATCCTTGTATCAGTCGTAAAGCACTAATGGTATCTCAGCAGGTGGTTTGAAATCTGCTGTGGTTCTTGTATGATGGGTTGCTACATTTTTATAGGTGATAACTTTTAAAAATCTGTCATGTTGGCATGTAACTGAGTGTTCCTTAATGCTTAAATCTGAATAGCTATTTTCTTCTTAGCTTTACATCTTGACTTTACTTCTCACTTTTCTTTACAGGATTCAGTTCATGGATTATAATGGAGGTGAATACCTAGAGGCTTTTTTATTTTTGTCACACTGAAATAATAAAGTTGTGAGTCTGGTACTGAAAAAACACCTGCAATCCATGGCCTTTTCCCCTTCTCCCTCCTGAGACCCTACCTGTGTTTTTACCCTTTGCATCAAGCAAAGGGTTAGCACCTTTCTCTATCAGGATTCTATTTTTTACAAAGTTGTGACCTGATTCCCCATCTAAGCCATGTGTTTTACAAGACTAAGCATTTAGCTGTGTATTCAGTTACACACTAATCTTTCTCTCTGCCCTCCATATTTTCCCTGTCCCTGCTCTCAGATGAGCGCTCAGAGGGGTAGAAGTTGGGGGTGTGGCTCACAGCACTGGCAAGGCTGAGCTGTAAGAGGCTGTGGTGCATTTTTTTCTTTCATATTAATGCTTTTCAGTGTGTTCACTCATACATCTCAAATATATGAAACACTTTCTATATTGCATCTTTAAAAAAAACTCAACCAAAAACTAACACCCAAAACCTGTGTAATCATCTCTGAATTCCTACCAGAGTGTTTGCTCCCCTTTTGCACTCTATTGAATTTAGTCAAAGTGGAATGAAATCTGTGAATGGGTTAGTACCAAAACGGAATCTTTTCTGATAAATGCTTTAAGCATGGTATTAACAGAATGTTAACTTAATAAGCTATCTAAGCTAATTTAAATCAACCTCTTAGTCTTACCTGTTCATTATTTGGTTCTGCACCTTTTCCATTTTGTATTTTGGCCTGTCTCAGTAAATCTATTTCAGATTTGTGTTGCTCTTCCATTAGTATACAGTGTTTTATTGTGCTTTACACAGAACTGTATCAGGTACCTCATTATATATTCAATGTGCCTGGTGGTGAGAGGGTCACTGTAGTAGTGTGTGTTTATGCTGATGAAGTTCCATTTATTTTTTAGTGACATTTGATCATTCATTACTATTTGTTTTTATGGAAACACCCCATTGTGGAGTTTTACTAATTCTTGCACAGACAGTACCTTTAAGCTTTCTTTAAGCCTGAATCAAATTTAGAACTTGCTTTTATAATCAGAGGCAGCAGATCTCTTGAAGCATAAGTTTTGAATTTGATGGCCTACCTCCCACATCTGTATTGCAAGAGTTTGGCATAGATGTACTACAATGATACAGTATCTGATACGTGATCATCAGCAGAAAGATAATGAAAAATTAAAAAATATTTTATTTCTGGAGAGTCATGTATTGCTTCCTTAATGATAGGAACATCCACTTCAACTATAGAATTAATATGGATTTCAGGTATTTGAACTATAATTTCATAACTTCCAGTTAAAGAAGATTGTTAATAACATTAATATCTAGAGGAAGATTATCTATTATTTCTGGTAGAGAAGCACCTCGACTTCTGATCAACCTACTGATTGTCTGTTAAAATTGCATTCCAGTAATTTTTACAGTTTAGCATTTTTTTGTACTTTTGTCATAGATGGAAAATAATAACCTTTGGTAAATAAGTAAGTCTAAGTAGTTTTGGTGTTACCGAGGTTTACACCAGCAACGTCAATTCATTTATTTCAATGCAGCCCTATAATATGACTACCCTGCTTTGCTTTAAAATTGCGTTGCATCACTGAAATTGTTCCAACATGAAAATTCACTGAAAGCTTGCATAAATGCAAGTACTGCTAATGCTGTTCAACAGCTTACAAATGCTTGGCATCTGTCTTTGCAAAATGATGTTTCTTTCACTGCCCTTTTGTTTAACAGTTGAAAGCCTTCCTTAATGATGCAGAATAAGTATTAAGTTTTGGAATTAGCTGGAAGTGAGATATGGCAAAATATTCACTTACAAGTGAAGTTGTTATTCATATCATGCCTTTTGTTACCTCATGGGTTTTGTAGTACTGGGACAGTGTAGACAGAAAGATGGAAATAATCATTCTTTGGGCAGATTCTTCGAAACCAATGAGGCAATGTAATCAGTTTTATGTGATCTCACTTCTTTTTTTTTTTGCTTTATAAGTCTTCATATTCTGTGACAAATACTAAATTACATAAAGTTTTCCAACTTTTATTGAATTTTGATTGCCCGCTTTAAGAGCCTCTATAGCAGGCTTGTTTTTTTTTTAAATTTTGTTTCATGTAAAGAAAATAGTTTGAATATAAGCACAAATATGAATTTGAAAACCTGTCCTTTGGTTGAGAAAGGATCCCATACAAACCTGTTGTTACAGACTCCTACTACAGAGTTACAGAAAACAACTGCATGTGCTTTCATTAAATAAGAACAGTAGCCATGAAATACATGTTCAAGCTAGTAATGAACCAACTGAAGCGGAGCTATTTTGTATTGCTCATGCCTGACCCATCAGAGTTTACCCTTAATCTTTAATGATATTTAATGTAGCTCACTGCATTAAAAAAAAAAAAAACCCTTGATTTAATTTGGAGCAAAAAAATCTCCCTATATCACTGTTAATGTTAAAAACCTTTAATTAAAAAAAAAAATAAAAAAATTACTTTGAAATCAGGGGTATATTCCTGCTTGAAGTTAAATGTATGTTTTTTATAGCTAGAAGAACAGGGAAAGCTGTCTGCCCCTTCCAATGGGACACGCACATCAGAATGGAACTACACAGCTATGTCAGCTCCTGTTGCATAGCATCTTCCTAATGGGAGCAAACATCGACTAGTAGATGCAGGGAAAATGCAGGGACAGTGAGCTTCCTGGGCGTCTGGAGAATGGACTTGGGGATTCAGCATCTTTGCAAAAGGACATTTAAGTGCATCTGTTTAATTGCAGGAATTGGAATGTTGAGAGAATGGGTAAAGAGTTTTTGCCTGAAAAGATAAGAAAACTTACTGTATAGGGAAAAAAATCAGCATTATCCCTCTTCAAATCATAATTTTTATGTCAGTAATGAAACCTAATGAGGGGCCTCTGAAAGCTACATTTTGGGTATGTTAAGTTGTGGAATAAGGAAGAAGGTAAAGAACCTTACTAATTGCTGTTGCACTTTCAAGGCTGGTGGCTTTTGCCGTTTTTTGTGAGTTTGAGAGCTCCAATGAAAGCTCAGTGCCCCCTTTTCCTTCTGTTGTTCCAGAGAAATAAATTACCTGGTTTTGTAAATGGCAAGGTGTGTGCACTATTTATGAGTCATATCTGTGACTGATGGCTTCTTGGCTGTTAATATTCATCTCCTGAACAGCTGAAACTTACAGAAACGTTGGTGTAAGGCTGCATTGGGTTGAGTCAGGTGTTCCAAGCCATGTGCTGAGGGGATAGGAGCTATTTCATTCTTATGTTTCCCCTCAAGAGACTTGTGGAGCCCTTGCCCCATGTTTTAGTCTCTGGGGCTCTAAAAACCTTCTTTGCTGCTATTTCTGTATCTTCAGCTATGGCATACATACCTTCAAAGAACCTGCAGAAGTCTGTCTTTTGTTTGTTTTGTTTTATGTAGCTATTAAGTGATTTGAAAGACTTTCTTATCCATTCTTTCTCATGGAAACGTTGCAGTCTCCATTGCATCTTTTGAAACCTTAGAGAGCACTTTGTTAATGCAGAAAGAGACTTGCAAGAAAAACTCATTAGAGTTTAGTCTACTATCCAAGGGTGAAGTGAATTGGGTCCATCTGAAGAGTAATTTTATCATACTATCCTGGGCTCATACACACCACTGAGAAGGGTCTGACTCCCTTGTGTCTACTCGCTCCCCACGCTACTCCCCCAACAAATACACATTTATAAGATCTCTTCAGACCTTCTCTTCTTAAGGCTAAATAATCCCAGCTCTCTTCAGCCTTTCTTTGTATGTCAGATGTTCCAATCTCTTAATCATTCACACATTTAGATCTTTATTCTCCTTGTGCAGATCAGAAAAAGTGGGAGGTGGAGTCTGGAAAGCCTTTTAATTATAGCAATCCTCTTCCTCATCTCACAGTATGAGCTGTAATATCTACCACAAATAATCCAATGTAGCAGTGCCTAACTCAGCAAAGGACAATTTGCACCACACGCAGCCAAGGAAGAAAACAGACCTTGGTGAGCCACAGCAGTGAGCATTTGCTTTTCATCCGTTGCGCCTGCTCGTTAATAGATAGTCTTGGATGAAACACAAACCCAAGTCTGTCTGGTTCTGCAAATCACAGTTATGGTTGTATTTAAGCTTGTTTCTTGGACTTCAGAAATACAAAATGTGGCTACATTTAATATTTTGCTGAGAAAGTAGAAAGTTAATGGTGTAATACTGGGTTAATAATGAAACTTTGTGGCTTTTTACGTGTACTATAAATACTGCCTTATTCAACAAATTAGCATGAAATAAAATTAAACTAGAAGAGCTGTTAGCGTAGTTTTCAAAACTGTAGATGCTTGATGTTAGAAGGAAAACTAGAAATACAAAATTCAGTATAGAGCCAAAGATGTTGAAATTCTGCATTGGGTTGGTCAGAAATAATAGATTAATGACTTTATATATAGTCTCAGATTTATATATTAAATATTCAATAGTACTTCATGTGCATATAATTGTAAGCAAAAAACTGTAATATATTAAACAAAGATGATTATATAACAAAATTTTTACAGTTCTCGTTTCCTGAACAGAAAAGCATTCATTCAAAGTAACTTATAATGTACAGTAATAAACACATTGTAACTAGAACAATGTGTAGGCTTAGTCCCTGAGAGGTAGTCAGTCTTCCATAGCTGATACAGTACAGTATTTGACATTTTAAACATAGTGCTCACTAAATTGGAGCTGATGCAGTCTTTAAAAGGGATGGTTCTTCAGTAAAGTTGATAACTGCAGGTATTTTCTAAAACCCAGAAGCAGGTTATTCCCAGTGCTCACAACTGTGATGATTTCCCTTATTATTAGTATAAGAGTTTTTTATACTTTCAAGGCCAGGTTGGATGGGGCTTTGAGCAGCCTGGTCTACTGAAAGATGTCCCTGCATGTGGTAGGAGGATTGGAATTAGATGATCATCAAGGTCTCTTCAAATCCAAACTCTTCTGTGGTTCTGTGATGATTCTATAACAAGGGAAAAGGAACTATAGTAAAATAGTTTGTGTTTGTTTGCATTTTTTTTCCTTAATAAAATGTGATTGAATTCTATTTAAGAAAAGTTTGGATCTACTCACTTAGCTGCACGTCCTGTCCCAGTCAAAAATGTACTTTTCAAGTCTGTAATCTGTTTTGTCACTTGAAGTTGTAGTTTAAGCTTTCTCCTTTTCAGAAACCCAACAGCTCAGACTAATGTAAATACGCTTATAATGTATTAAGAACCTTTGGTGTACCTAAGCACAATCAAGAAGGATGGGAAAGGGGGAAAACAGAAGTTTCAGCTGAGTGAGACTGGTAACTTTTAGGCTGTTGAAGCTGATATTTTGCCAGCTGAGTCTTTAAAAAATGAAAAAAAGTACCAGAAATGTATAAAAATTACCCAAATTTTTAGTTGTTTAGATGCAGTTTAGCTATTGAGAAATGGTACCATTAAAAGGAAGCTTTACATTAAAAAATAAAAACCTAACGGCATGATGGGAAAATCATGAGTACAACAGGTTATCGCCTTTCAGTGATGCAGTGTCTGCCTGGATTTACAGAGACCTTGAAATGACTTGTTTCATGATGTTTTATTAATTTTTGAGGTGTCTGAGGGAATTATCACCATCTGTTAATACCAAAGTCTAAGCTGGCATGTGGGTTTCAAAGTGGTTTCTGCTGAAATTTTTTAAGTAAGAAATCCTTCCCTTAAAACTAAATGCAGTTGAGAGGTTTCAGAGTCTAAATAGAGAATAGCTTTTACAGTCCTGATTTAAGCTCTTGAATCATTTGTCACAGCTTTGGTTTGTGGTCCTAGCCTGTCTTCTGAAGTTAGAATGGCTGCAAGTACTTGTAATGGAGTTTTCCTCATGCAGGTTTTAGGACATAACTGGCTTTTCAGCTTGCTTTAAGTTATCAGAGGTCTGTTTTAGCCCGAAGTTACTTCACTCTGAAAAGAAATCAGCACATATATTGTATTTTATTCTGTCTGAGTTCAATCCTAAATGCATCTTGTACCAAAAATCTGGTATTATCCAGAAGTGCAGAAGAAACAGTAAAAGTCTTGAAGTGTCATTACAATCTAAATCCTTTCTGGAGGTCAGGGGAATCTTGGGAACACCTTTTTCGTATTATTACTTCAAAATTCCTCTCTCATATGCTTCTTGTGGAATTATAGTAGATTTTAGGTCTTTCTTAGTAAGAAGCTGATGAAGCAATCTGAACATTTTTGAGGATGAGCATTGGGTTGTTTTTGCCTAAGCAGTACATCTGAAATGACCATGTGTGTTTGTTGCATTAGTTTTTGAAAAATCACAGGTTTAAAAATTCTCTTATGTCTGCATTCTGTAGAGCATGAATGGTTGAGGAGACCACCTCATACTTCATACTACAAGCAGGATGTGGCACAGCTGCAGCTGACAATACAGCCAACATGAATTTTGATTTAAAATTCCTTTAAGAAATCCTGAAGATTGCCCTGATTGAAGATTGGGAAATAGGGAAATTTGTGGTTTAAAAGCAATCCTGACTTAAGAAAAACTCTTTGGCATTTCTGTTTATTTAGAAAATGGAAATCCCAACTGAATAGTCTATACTTAGTGTAGCAAAATGAGATCTTTAAAACAGTATAATGAAAGGCTACTCGAGCGCTATAAAAAGTTAATACAGCCAAGAGAGTTATTGAGAAAAGTGGCATTTAGCAGTAATCGTTAATACATTTTGGTACTGATATATGGGAAGTAGCTTCCAGCTTTGTAGTTTGTGTTCTGTTTCCGTTGTAATATTTTTCATTATTTTTCAATGGTCTTTTTCTTCTTGTACATTTTGAATTTAGGAATAACCATTCTAGGTCAATAGGTGTGTACTGTGACTGAAAACAAAGACTTGCTCCAAGTCTTCTATTTTACAAGCATCAAAATAAGCTGTAGAAGAAAAACACTTTAAGTAATAAAACTGATCTTTGGGGAGTAGAATGCCATGTAAAAAAGTGTATTACAATGTTTCATGGGGATAATGTCTGGGATAATGCTCAGATTTGGAAGGTGTGGGTTTTGGGGATTGGAATGATATAATCCTGGTCTCAGAGGATGTTGTGGGTTTGTGTCCAGGCATTGGTAGTGGGCAGGCTACAGAGGTGGTTTCTGTAAGAACCTGCCAGCAGCTTCTCCTATGTCTGATAGAGCTGGTGCCAGCCAGCTCCAAGACAGACCCATCAGCAATGGTGGCAGTGACTGTGGACAACAAATTTAAAAATAGGTTGCAGAGGAGTGATTGCAGCTGGAGAGAGGAGCGAGAATGTGTCAGGGGAACAGCCCAGTACACAGCAAGGTCAGTGAGCGAAGAGTGGGAGGAGATGCTCCGGTTGCTGGAGCAGAGATCCACCTGCAGCCTGTGGGGTGGACCGTGGTGTGGCAGCTGTTCCTCTGCAGCCCATGGAGGTCTGTGAGGGAGCAGAGATTCACCTGCAGCCTGTGGAGGACCAGGTCGCAGAGAGATGCCCAAAGGAGAGAGTGGCCCAATGGAGAGCCTGTGCTGGAGCAGGTTTTCTGGCAGAACTTGTGACCTTATGGGGGGCCCATGCTCTGGAGCAGTCTGTTCCTGGAGGGCTGCACCCTATGGAAGGTACCCATGCTGGAGCAGTTTGTGTAAGAGACCCATGTTGGAGAAGATCACAGAGGAATGTGTCCAGTGGGAGAGACACTATGCTGGAGCATGGGAGGAGAGCAAGGAGAAAGAAGTGAAGGAGACTGTGAAATGGACAAATGACAGCCCCTATTCCTTGACCCTCTTCATCATTTGGGGGAAGAAGGGAAAGAATTTGGGAGTGATGTTGAGCTTGGAAAAAAGGGAGGGGGATGGAGGAGCAGTGTTTTAAGGTTTGATTTTATTTATAATTGCCTTACTCTTGATGTTTAATAAATTTGTTTCCTCAAGTCATGCTTGTTTTTCCCATGATAATAATTGCTGAGTGATTGCTCTTCCTTGCTCTTATCTTGACCCATGAGCCCTTTGTTGTATTTTTCTCCCCATCTCCAGCCAAGGAGGGCAGTGATAGAGTGGCTTGGTGGCCACCAGGTGTAAGGAGATAGAGTAAACCTGTAGCTTAAATACTTTCATTTGTAGTTGTAAACAGAATTAGGTGCTATGCAGGGATTGATCATTATACACTACTATTAATTTGTTTGTATTTTAACAAACAGCTGCTTTTCGGCATTTGAAATGTGGACTTTCCTAATTGCATTGACATTTGCAGCAGTGAGGTATAATTAAAAAAAGGTGATTGATACTTTTGAGTGATGAATAGGGCTTAGCTATGCCTAGGTGCCTTGCCATTTGTGATACCCCAATAGAATCTGACTAGTTATGAGAACTGGCAGTGGCACATGGCTCTTTAGTAACTCCATTGCTACCTCTGGAAAGTCTTGTTTGACAGAGACAAATCAGCCTGTTCTCTTATGCAGATTGCTGGATGTCTGTCTTCATACATGTGAAGCTATTAAAAGACTTCTTGGAGGACAGTGATACCAGTAAACACTTTGTACTAAATAATTTGTCACTAATCCCACATTCCACTCCATGTGATATGGATGGAAGTGCTTACATTTGATGCTCTGTTACATGTCTTGGGATTATTTCCTGCTAACTAGCACCCCGTGTATGATGCACCCACTGGAAATGCAAGCCCAGCTTTCACACAGAAGGTTCAGAACTTGCATCTTGTGGGATTTGTATCCTATAGCTACATTGTGCTTTTAAAGCCCCTAGCTGAACAGAAAGAAGACTGTATCTGTTTTGATTGTGACAAGTTCATAGTGGGTGACATGTTTTACCCTGACTTCTAATATTACAATTAAGTGTGTTAAGATGAAATTAAATGTTTTCTTTTCTGAGCCTTATCAGACAGCTACTGCTATTTAAAAGTGTCTTGTATAGCAGAAAACTGTCATTTATTTATTATGGTGCTAGACTGGTAAGTTACAATTTAACAAACAAATGAGTGGGAATTTTGTCAGTTCTGGATATATTCAAAATGCACCCAACTAATTTAAAGTTAAACATTACACTGCCATAGCACAGTTACTGGGGGATTTCTATTTTAAAGAGGAAGGCTGGAAGATTTTTCTTTTTTCATGGAAGAGAAGATCAGGGTCATGTTTGAATGCCTTCCTTCTTATCACTGTCAAATAGTATTTTCTTTTTTGGTTGACTGCCAGAATTTAGTATATATGTGTGTCTTCTACCCGGAAACATTTGATTGTCTTTATCCGTATTTGGTAGTTATACCATGGATGCTTACATAAGATTTTCTTTGTGTAGGTGAGATTAACATTGTTTAATTTTATGTGCTTTTAAAATTGCAGAGCAATTCCTTTTTCCTTGTACAGGACCAGTTAAGACTTTCACAGATGTCTGGCACATTTGATTGCAAACTACCATTGAACGGCACACACACTGTTTAGTTGGATCATATTTTCTGTTTTAAAAATTCATGTCAAAAATGAATGAAAATGGAATGCCTAGTGAGCGTCAGTAAATTATAAATGTAAATATAAGTATTTGGAGGCACTTCTATGGTATGAATAAAGTATTGATGTAGGTGTTATTACCCAGTTTTGAATCACAGGGTTCTGAAGTCTTAAGAGATAAACTATGAGCATTGGTTAAAATTATTTTAAAAAATAGCCTTGGATCAATTACAGAATGCTAAGTCATGATTCACAGAACAATTTAAAATGGAAGGCCTCTTATTATTGGTGGTCAGAACTGAGGAAGCATATATTCAGCTGTAGGCTGTGGAGGAGGGCATGATGGAACACATGCAGGTCTAATTTAATACCTTCCAAATACAGTGGTTTTATTTTGTTTTTTTGTTCACATACTTAAAAAGATTTGGATTTACTTTCAAGAATGTGAAGAGGTTGCTTGTTTTTGAAAAATGTGGTGTTATTGGATCTCTTGTTCTCAACGGTTCTTCTTGGTTGGCTGCGTTTGTAACACATTACTTACAGGTGAAGAAAATTTGCTCCTTTGAGAGGAAGGGGCTCTACAGAACTGTTTACAGTCAAAAAGTAACTTAAAAAGCTATGTATCTGTCCTAAATAAGATAAAACTGGGTAAAACAGGGGACATGTCTCTTTAGTGAGGCACTATTAATTGTTCTAGACATTTACTGGCCAGTGATTTCTTTACCGTTGTTCACCTAGTTGCACTTTACTTTCTTTAGAATGGAAGTCTGAAATTCACTTCTTAAGACCCATCCCATCTTCACATTTAAAAGATAGTGTTTTTTAAATCTCCTTTTGATCTTCAGTAGTAATAGTCAGTATAATCCCTATCATAAGTATTTCAAACAGTGGTTTATGGCTTTGCTTTCAAATTAAGTAAAAATTGAATTGTCATGAAAAACATATGCTGAAGATTCATTTCAATGACTTTGTGGGATATGGGGTAGATATTATTAGCAAAGGAAACAGAAACTAAGTATCTGATGCAAGCTTTGTCTTTGTAGGCCCATTCAGTTCAGTTTCCATAGCTTCACTATTACAGTTTATCAGTAGTTAAAATGACTTTTTTTTTTCTCAAAATTCTAATTTTAAATCATTCTTCAAAGTCATTATCATTGCTTATTGAATGAAAGTAAGGCTACCATAGTCTTGTATCCTGAGTGAACATTACATTTTTCTGTGCTTAAATTTTCAAGAGTGTCAAAGCTGTATCTTTTCTAACAGGATTTTGGGATAATTGTTTGGTTGAATTTTTTTTCTTAGTGGATTTCAAATGAAAAATATGAAGTTATTTCTAACTCTGCATCCCTTAAAATAAAACCCATCCTTTTAAAATAATCTCAGTGATATTAGAAACATTAAGTATTTCTTCTGGCTGGAGTATTTCTGCAAAACATTTTTTCACGAAAATCGTTGATGTGCTTACATTAATTTTACTGAACTACTTGTCATGTAGAACAGTGAAAAATCGGCTTCAGGGTTGTGGGCTGATTTTGTTCTTTGGTTTTTGTTTTAATTTCCTTAAAATACATATTCTTATGAAAATAATAATGCAAAACTAAAAAAAACCTCCAAAATCATAAACATGTAATGAAACAATCTCACTTGAAGTAATTATTTTTTAAACTACTTTTAAAATAACTGTCTTTGAACTAAAATTTTAAACCAGTTATTGGGTACAGTGGATTACTAAGGGGGTATCAGGAAGTCTCCGCTCTGGTTATGATCTGTTGGAATTTTGTTTTCATATGGCTTTGTGATTAGCCTTTAAAGGAGGAAGAGGATTTGAGAGTGTTGGACAAGAAGCTTGATACGACCCAGCAAAGTGCTCTTGCAGTCCAGAACAACCATATCCTGGGCTACATTACAAGGAGTGTGGCCACTAGGTCACAGGAGGTGATTCTCCCCCTTTACTCTACTCTCATGTGACTTCTCCTGGATTACTGGGGTCTCCAGCAAAATGAAGATGGCAACCTGCTCGTGCAATACCACAGCAGGGACATGAAGTTGATCAGAGGGCTGGAGCACCTCTCCTGTGAGGGCAGGCTGAGAGAAATGGGTTTGTTCAGCCAGTAGTAGAGAAGGCTCCAGGGGGATCTTACTGTGGCCTTCCTGACACTAAACAGGGCTTACAGGAGAGCTAGAGAGAGACTTCTTACAAGGGCATATAGTGGTAGGACAAGGGGCAATGATTTAATTAGATATTATGCAAAAATACTTTACTGTGATGCTAATGAGGTACTGAAACAAGTTGCCCAGAGAAGCTGTGGATGCCACATCACTGGAAGAGTTCCAGGCTGTGCTGGGTGGGCCTTTGAACAGCCTGGTCTATTGGAAGATGTCCCTGTTTATGGCACGCAGGGGTTGAACTTGATAATCTTTTAAGGTATCTTCCAATCTAAACCATTGCATGTTTATATGAGCACTCTCTAGCAGATGAGAAATGGGTATTTAATTTGCTTAGAGGATATAAATAGAAACTGCAGTCTGTCCTTCATGTTCCTCTTGAGAATCTGTTTCTCTGGGATCAGTTTTTTGTTGAGGGCTCAAGTGGAGCATGCAGTCAGTCTACTCAAGGTCCTTAGTTAGTGATCTCTTTTGTATTTTTCATAATTCCTTGGTGAGAGAGATTTAAATGTAGTTGAAGTAGGTTGTGGAGGGGAGGAGTGCTTGTGACCCTGTGTAGGACTGTGTGGGGAAGCATGTTGTTGTTGTTTCAGTCAGTTAAGCCTATTAGCTAGTATTTGTAAATCTGTTGTGTTTCTGAAGTACCAACTCAGTCACAAGATGAAGGAGGTATCTCTTGCATCAGAACCTCATATTTCTTGTGAAATGGAGTTTATGTGCTAGGTACCTTTCTTTCCTAAACTTGCTTAAAATCTGGGAAGGGTTGCATGAGTTCCGGATTCAAGGATGAGTTGTGTTTGTGGGTGATGGTTGTCATCAGATTGAGACACTTTTTGGGCTGTGAACAGCATTAAGGTTGTCTGTATTGTAGCTTTCCAACATGAGCTCTTTCTTGATCTGCTGCGTTCTCTCTTTCTCCACACTCCTTCCATGCCAGGATAGTAAGTTGCTTACATTTTCAAGTAGTTTGTACTTCCATGGGATTTGAACTTCACAGTCAGTAGATTGTTGGCAATCCATTTTTTGTTTCACCTTTTCAGAGAACTGCTGTCTCCACTGGAAGAATTCTTAGCTTTAATGGTAGGTTTCTCTTATGCTGGCTTTTTCTCCAGTAAGAATGGAAGATCAGATCACTCATTCACAGTGAGGGTCATGACTAAATTTCTCCCCAGATGAGTTTAATTTATTTCTGTTTTGTTCACTGTCAGAGGCATTCATCTGTATGCTGGATCTGAGGAAACTACTTTCCTTCTGGGATGAACCAAGGTGTTGAAATGACCATGTATTTTTAAACATGCGGCTATATTTGTCTAGAAGATACCAAAATTGTGTTCTGTTGTGTCAAGACTTCATACAAAGCCATGAAAATGGATTCTATTCAAAGTTGTAAATTTTTCCTTAGTGGACATCAAAAAGGTGCCACCTGGATGTTTTTTATCATTTCCATCAAGCTGTATGTAGTCAAAAAATACCTGACAACAATTCTTTTTTGAGAAAGCAGTTTTACAGTAACTTTTTTGCATGCATTCTGAAAGATATTTCCAGTGAAATCATATGATACTGCACAAAGATTGCTATTTCACTTGAACAAACTCTTGTTTGTACCTTACAGATTTAAAAATAAATAATTAAGACTTACAAAAGTTGCCCTTTTGAGTATCTTAGTATATGATGGTCATGTTGAGAAATTCAGCTTTCCTTCTATGAAACTTCCAGCGTGACAAGATACAAGATCTTTTGCTGAATTTTTAAATTTTTTTTTCATTCTACTGACTTAATTTAGTGCTTTGGCTAATGCAGATGAGCTATTGGAAACCCAGTCAGGTGATAGTACTAGTGGAAGAGTGCTGGTTATGTCGGGATCCTACAAGTCTTTGATTCTTAGCTATGGGTAGGCTTTGATTGCTTCTTTGTAACAGAGTTGTCTTTTGGATAACCTCTATCGAAAGAGAAAAGATCCCACATTAGCTATCAGTGCTGGTACCAGGGACTGAGAAGGCCACCACAAGTGTCCACATGGTGTGCATTTTTAGAGGAAGTTACTTCAGATACATTTTAGCCTAGTCTTGTTAGCAGCTAAAACATACTTTATTGTTCAAGATCTGGAGTTCTTCAGCTTAATTTTTCTGACTACTCCTGGAGTGCTTCTTTTATTTTAGTCATCCAAAGTATAGTTTGGACACTCCAAGTTCACATTGTGATATGAAGATGAAGGCAGCTTAATAAAGCAAAGGCTGCATGTGGAAGGAAAGGAAAATAGAAAATTCATTCTGTCCTTCCCATCACCAGGCTATGTCCTGCCACTTCCTGGGTGCAGCGCACTACTAGGGCTCTGGAAGGCGAACATCATTGTAACAAAGGCCTCTGTCCTCCTTTCTCATAGCTTTTATTGCTGAACTGTTGCCATATGGTGTGGAATATCCCTTCAGACAGTTTGGGTCAGCTGTCCTGACTGTTCTCTCCCAAGATCTTGCCTACCTGCAGCCCACTGTCGGGCTGGTGGAAGGACAACCTTGATGCAGTGCTAGCTTTGCCCAGCAGTAGCCAAAACACTTATCAGCACCTTTGTAGCTATAAATACAGAGTACAGTGCTGTGAGGGCTGCTAAGGGAAAAATTAACTTCCTCTCAGCCAGACCTAACGCATCATTTTGTATCATAGAATGGTTAATGTTGAAAGAGACCACTGAAGGTCATCTCATCCAGTCCCCAGCTCTGGCAGGGTCCCCTTGAGCATGTTACTCAGGATTATGTCCAGATGGCTTGTGAATACTTCCAGGGAAAGAGACTCCACAGCCTCTCTGTGTGGCCTGTTCCAGTGCTCTACCGCCCTCACAGTAAAGAATTTCTTCCTCATGTTCAGGTAGAATTTCATGTGTTTCAGTATTTTTGTCTGTTGCCTCTTGTCACACACATGTAACTTCATGTGCATGGCTTTCTGCAGTCTTCCTCAGGAAGTGCTGACTGAGACTCTTGTCTGAGGTAAGATTCTCGTTTGTGTGAGTGTGCTTTGCTGTGCATTTAAACCCATGCATTAGAGTCTGCTACAAGAAAATAAATGGTAGAAATTGGTGCTGCCTTTACCAAATGAGGTTTGTATGTGCACTGGAAAACTAAGTAGCCTGAGTTCGTCAATATAACTGTTAATTCCTCAACAGAGTACCTCTTTTCACTGCTGATCTTATTTTGTTATTTCAAGGCTGTGAGCATTTCCTTTCACCCAACAATCCTGATGTTTCTCATTAAAAAATATTGGCTTAGAAATCATTGTTTATGCCAAAATGCCCACTGTACTATTTTTCAAGAGTGGGTGCATTGAAAAGAGTTAAAGAGCAGAGTTAAAGAGTTAGAGAGCTTGTAGTAAGACCTTTTCTATTGCTGCTCTAGCCACTAGCAAAACATGGCTCTGAGACTTTTTATTGGTCACTTTTGTACAGGCATTGATTGATACATTTCTTCTTCCTGCCTTAATTTAAATTATTTGCTGCTTTAGAACATCTGTAAAATATGTGTTAGCCTGCATCAAATATGTTTAGCATGTTTTTAGTGGGAAGGAATTAGAAACCTGCTTGTGTAGCATTTATTTTAAAACCTAGCTTGTCCACTTTAATGTGATATGCCTTAGCTCTTATGTTTCAAGAGCTATTGATTTTTTTTACTGTACTACCCATTATTTAAGGATCTCTCGTATTCTTTTCCTCAGCTGCTGCCTTCTAGCCAAGGAGTCCTGATTTAGTAGGCTACTAGAAGACTAGTACCCTACTCTGTATATAAGCAGCAAAACAATATAAGTGGTGAATTAAAAAATGTTTCACATCCAGCATTTCAGTTCTTAACTGGAGTGAAATGTGTTTTCTAGAATTATACCTTCTAGTCTTAACTACTGTTTGGGTTTTGGGTTTCTTATTCATGAGCTTTCTGGAACAGATTGAAGTCATAATCCCTGAGTTTTAAATCCCCAGTTTTGAAAACAAACTGTTTGGTCCTGTGTGTTGTGATTCCCTCCCCCTGCTTCCTGCTTAAGTGTGTGATATGTGGAACAAATACTTATCTGTTTGGTTTACTTTTTCCTTCTGCCTTACTGGGCCTTGAGCCCTGCTGACACTGGATAGATCTCTTTGTCACAAATGATTGCAATAATGATGTAGGGATGCAAGAGAGAGTATTTTACTAGAACTAAATTTTATGACTGTTCATTTTTTTCAGTAGAAAGAGACTGCGGAAATTTGCAAAGGCCATTACTAAAATTAAATTGGAAGACTTGCACAGGCCTGATGTAGATGACATTGGTTGCTTACAGCTAGCTGAGATTGTTGCTACAGTGACATCCCCAGAATCTAGTAGTGGTACTACATTAATTCTTTTGGTTGGCTTTAACTACCTGTAACTTTGTTGCCGTGACATTATTTATCAGATGAAACTGAACTTTGGTAATTTGTCAGAAGTTTTTATTTAAGTGGAATTCTTTTCCTGATGTTTTTGTAGTGATCACTACTAGAAAGTAAGATAAAACTCCTTTCCTGGCCTTGTACAGGGCATAAGGATTTATATACTCAATTAGCACTTCACAATAAGCTTATTTTTTTAGCCTAAAATGTTAAAATACTTTAAGTGTCAGATTGCCTATCCTTTTCTATGACTATGTTGTAAAGACACTTGGAAGTACAAAGCTACTTGCGTGTTGTTTCTGGTCTTTTTAAACAACACCTCAAGATGCTGCTATTTTTTCATATTCCCTTGGTTCCTGACAGGAGAACTCAAAGAAGATTGGCATTTGTTAAACTTTAAATATTTTTCACAGCAGCTCCTTAATTTGCTGATTTTTTTTTTTTAACGTAATTTACTCTGGTGAAGGAGAAACATGACTTTTTTTGTCTAGGTATGTCAAGTTGCCAGGTTTTAATGGTTCAGCCTTGAGTGTAGACAAAATGTGGCCTTTAGTTTGCATGTAGATCTGGTCAGATGATTGTATAAGTCTTCACTTGTTTAGCTTCTCCTAATTCGGGGCACTTTTTTCAATCTTGTTGGTTTGTTTGTAATAGCTTAACCTTTTAACCACTTTGAAAATTTACTGTGTTTTTCACACATTTAGACTAATCCTTCTACTAAGCAGTGTGTTAACATAGGTCTTACCTGATCAGTAGTCACAGTGATATCACTGATTAAGATGTATTTAGATTGCATCATGTGACAGAATTGGACAGTACCATAGTTTTCTGTATTTCAGCATAATCTAAACAAAGCAAAATAAAAAACAAAAGTACCATCCTGTAAAAGAGAAGATGGTGTCTCTTGTCCTGTGATCAACACACTCTACTGAAGGGCTGTGGAAAGAGTAATTAAAGATACTGTGGTGTAGCTCATCTTTTCCTGGGGCTGAGTCATACACCTGTTACTAGATTGTGAGATTGTTTAGTTTGAAGCATATCAAGCACCACAGCATGGATTCTCTGACAAACCTTATACTGAGACTCTGATAACTTGAAATGTATTGTCAGGGGAGGATAAAATGAAGTTGGAGAGTTGGTGACAATCAGAGTATGTAATAGGTACCACGTCTGAGGCTGTCATCTCTATATGTACTTTATAGCCTTTCAAAGAAGGAAAGAGATGGAGAAGAACTCTTACATAGATGGGAAAATGCCTGAGTTAGAATCTTTCTTTCAGTTGACCTTAGAAAAGCTTATTTTTCCATTTCCCTTGTCGCAAGAGATTAGTCATTTATTTAGGAACCAAATTAGATCTCTCCAATTTGGTGATGCACATATTTTCCTAATCAACTAGTGATTAATTTTCAGTTAATCTGAGATCCATTGTTCCATAGTCAACATTGCCTCTCTTCTTGTGGTATAGTTAGTGGTACTGACATATTCAAATAAAATCTGGGATTTGAATTTCATTGTTTTCTTCTTAGAGCTTTAAAATGGTTTTGGATTTTTTTAACCCAGACTTTTCTATTATAGCCTATTTTTGATTGGCTATGCAAATTATACTGGTTCAGCTGAGCAATTTTTTTATACTTGATATAAAACATGTATTTAATTTTTTAATAAAAAAGCTATGAATATATATGATTTCAGACTCTGTTTAGAATAAAATCAGTGAAATGTCAAGTTTGTTATTTTGCCTCTTTAGGCATTGTGCATATTTTTGCATTGTGCATCTACCTCCTGGGTACTGTTCTTTGTTACAGGACAGTTGCCTAGTAAAATCAGTGGGCTTATTTTTGATTTCTTTTCTGACCCACATGCAGTCATTTTTGAGTGGGTGGGTTTTTTCTTGGGTTGGTTGGCTTTTTTTTTTTAGTTTTGCATAAATAATAAAGCTTTTATTGCAAAGTAATTCTGTTTAGGCAAAAAGTAATCTCGTTCTCTTATAAAAATAAGATCTCAAGCCTAGAGTTACTAACAGTGATATCCTTCCTTAGAGACTGAAGACTGTATCAGTTGGAAGTCAGTTTCATTTATTACATTATCCTTAGAAGTCATAGTGCTTTTAAAAAGGTACAAGTAATAATCTGTTCTTGCATCTTTTAAAAAACTGCCATTTGCTATGTGTGAATCAGTAATGGCTTTTGAGCATGAGTAATGGATTTGTACAGTTAAGTGTTGTCAAAGCTGTAACTTGCAAAGCTTTATAAAATAACTTCTGGGTACCAAAAGCCAAGTAGGATATGCAGTATATTCTTTTGGTAGTTTTATGGGAAAAAAAAGCTCTCTTTTTAAACAACAACAAAAAGTTTTAAATCCTTGTATTTAATTGTTTGTTGGTTCTGCACTGAATACCTAGCCTGAGGATTATATTTTGTTCTCTGCTTCAGTGATGTTATAATTGAGCATGTCTAAGGAGACTGATGGAGATATTAATTAGGAGCGATTCCTAAAAGAAAGTGCTGAACACTGGAGGGCAACATTACTGTTTGCTGGAAGCAGTCAACCTCTGCATGTGGGAGAAGCTGTGCTCACACTCAGTGTTCTATGCTGGCTACCTTTTCTATTTCTTGCCCTGTTTTAGAGTTTTTCCCATGTAAGTTAGAATTAATGTGACTGTTTGAGCTGATTGCTAATGTGGCCTTTGCTTTGCTGTTTCCTGCAGTGTAGCGATTTAATGAAATTGAGTACTCAGTTTTAGTCAAACTTTAAATTGCATCCAGAAGTGTAATCTTTTAATTTATCATTTCAATAATTGAAAAGTGATTTACCATTCCATGTAGGCTATGGGATTTTATCATTGATTCAATGAGTATTTTCAAAGTGCGTATCAAAAGTGTAAATTCCTTTACTAGACAGCTGAGATGTGTGTCAAACTGGACTTGGATGACAATTGAATTTTGTTCAAATATATGAAATGGCATTTTAACAAGTTTTAAAAATAAATATTGCTTGTTTTATGAAATTTTAAAAAATATCTTAAGAATCATATGCTCAATAGCTTAGTATTTTTCAACATTTTGATTGGAAATTTGAGATATCATTGAGATCAGTGTTTCAAAGCAGCTTACACATACCTGTAGTATTAATTAGATATGCAGGTGCCTCTGAAACAGTGGCTCCACATCTCCTATTTTTTTTTTTTAATATGTGTATGTACACTTACAAACTTACAAACTGTTTTTTGGAGCGCAGGTTTTGTGTTATTTGCAGCTAGTTCAGATAAAATATTCTGCTTTCCATTAAATAAGATAAGCTATTATCTTTCTGCCTCCTTAAAAAATGTATTGTAACTTGTGTTGTAGCTGTCTCTGCTTGTTTTTACATGGGACTTGCCTTTTAACTCATACATTCTAGTTCCTGATGAAAAAATACTATTTGCAAAGATGCTGCCAAATAGCAGTTTCTTACTGATGTCTCTTTAAGGTTAGCTGTTTCCTCATGGACCTTCTTCAGCAGATCCAAAATTATCTTTTGCAGGTAGAGAATTGTTTGTTTCTTTACCTGAAGTCACATGGGATGTCTTCTTCACATGGGATGTCTTCTTGTTTATGTGTAGATTTAGTCTAAAAAAGTTTACATACATCAAATTTTACGGCATATCAATATATGTGTAGATATTGAAATCAGTGAGGGGTTTGCATTCAAATTTTTTGAACAGGTGCATGAGTTACAGTTGTGAAATTGCTTTGCAAAAGTTACATGTCGAGATCTTCATCTCCAGCTGACTGCTGAAACAGTTGTCTGACCTCAAGCTTCAGTCTGTGATTAGGGGAGTAATTCAGTTCTGAGATGGATTCATTTTGTGACATAAAACTCCATTGGCAGTACAAGGTGTGTGCTTTTTAGATGTTGTCCATTGAAAGTGCCTTATGGTGTATCAGTAGGGTGAGATTTGCCTTGGCCGCATTTAAGGATTGTCAGAAATAATGTGCCAAATTCTTCTGTCATAAATATTTGAAAGACTCTGATGTTCCTATCTCTTCATAAATATATTCTAATAACATTGCTATTGAAAGTTTGGGAAAAAGGCATTGTGTGAAGTATGAATGAGCAACTGATGGGTAAAAAAAATTATCTATTTTGGTAGAAATGGGTAGAAGAGAGGAAAAAGAGAGCAAAGAAAAAAAAGGTGACATTTGAGTGACAGTTCAAAGAAAGGATTTGGAATACAGGAGATTCGAGAGGCATCATTTAATCAAAAAGAAAGATTAATATGCTTGGAAACATGGAAGATAGGCAAGAAATTATATAAATCACAAGAACAACAAAGAATAAAAAGAAGGGTAGTCCTAAAATTTGAGGAGTGGGAGAAGAAAGAGGAGAAATGGAAATTGCTAAGGAAGGGACAATTAAACAGTAAGCTTTGATTTTGACTGAAAAGAAATACTATCTTGAACAGTTTATTTGGTCTGAGGATATGATCTTGACACTCAGTTTTAATATCCTTGATTTACAGTTTCATTTTATGCATGCAATTCTGAAAAATAACAGAGGAATCTGGATAGAGTGTGGGTATATGTGAAAGGTATTCCAGGCTACTTGCATTTCCTTTCCTTAGATCAGTGAACCACTTAAACTGGAGTCATTCTGTGAGTTCTTCCATTGTTGTCCAGTGTGCAGTTGGAGCAAAGGAAGCTCTTATGTTTTCTACACATCTAATCAGGTTTGACTCTGTGTCCTTCCCTTCACTCTGTCGAATTATCAGTACACTTCTTTTTTTCTGGGATCACCTTTTCCTTTCCTCCTGAATCCCTGCATGGGCTACCCATTGCAACCCCTCTGAGAGCATTTGCCTGTTTGGCTCCACTGTGCACACATCAAGACCCATAATATCATGATGAGAAGTGAAATTATTCCAAATCCAGGAAACAACAGCATTTAAACAGGAGGTAACTTGTTGTATTTGAAAGCTGATACGTCTTAATCTTTTGCTTGGTATTTGCGTCTTGAAAACTAACATCTGTCTGTGAAGTGTGATACCTTTGAAAGCAATATAGTTGCAAGTTATTTAACATTGTGGAACTAAATACATTGTTCTGCACAGAATTACAGATTACAGTTTTGTGTGTGGATCTTGGCATAACTAAATATTGTAGGATTCCTTTAATTGTCATGTAATCTATGTTACTTATGGTATCTAGATTTCACAGGACAAAGTAAATCATGGAGGGATTCTCAGAAAGCTAGATTGATATATGTGCTTCACTGGATTTCACTGTTTGGTAGTGTGGTTTTAATGTGTTTGGAAATTCCATAATTTGCCTTAACGTCCAGTTTCTCTGAAGGTTGAACTGTTGTTAATGATGTAAAAAATGTATCTGTAGTCTCTTCTACACATAATTGCACATCTGAAAACTGGTTGAAGGAAAAACACAGGTTTTGTGGTTTGGCTGATTTGCATACATTTGAAAAACAATGCTTATACTTGTAATGGTTATAGTCTTACTTTTTTAATAAGCTTTACTGATTTAACACCTGCAAACAATGTCTTTTTTAGAGATTAGCTGGAGTTTACCTCTGCATGTCCTGCAAGAATAAAATAGGGTTAGGAATGTTTGTTTTACAGAAGTAATTTAGATGACACATGCTTAATTTATACAATGTAATTTTATACCTTCAAAAACCTTACTAATATAATTAAAATACTGATAAATCTGTAAAGGTCATAAACTTAGCTTTATTTATTCTTATCCAATGTTTTTTTAACAAGTAAGCTTTATTCTCCAGGGATTTGACTCCCTAAAAGTAAGTGTTTTTACTTCAAATTATAGTGTAAATGCTTGCATTTTAGTAAGGTATGATCAACTTAGATGCTGAAAGCTATGTTTATACAGGCTTAGTTAGGAAATTTGAGTTTATTTTATTTTAAGTGTCCTACTTTTTCATTTTCTTTTGGAACATTTCAGAAATGTTTCTCAAGGCTTTTCTCAAGGAAGACTGGTACTTTTGACTGGAGTCTAAGAACCACTTTAAAGAACAATGAAACTAGGATGTTAGTTCTTCAGGAGGTTTTGTACAGTCCTACATGTATAGGATAACGAAGCGTCTGGCATTAACTTCAGAAACTTGTTCCTGAACTGTATCGGCTGATCAAGTCAATGCATATCCTCACACAGAGCTTAGAAGCAAGGAAGACCATCTTTTTTAATTCTTTCTAACTCCTAGAGTTTTTGTAAACTTGCATTATCTTCAGAGTTTGAATTGGTTTCTTTTGCTATTTCTGTAATACTTTCATATAGGGGAGGAAAAAGGTTATATGCATCCTGCGGGGTACATACCTTATCTCTGTCAGCAAAGGTAGAAGTATTGCCTTTGGCTGTTCTTAAGGAGCAGTCAGCCAAGATCAAAATCCAGCCACAGGTACAGCAGTGGAGCTTTAAGAGCTTGTAACATGGATGAACACATTATATTTCTGTTACAGCATCACCCTTATGTCCTACTTTGTTCATCATATTTTTTGAGTCTTTCTTCATCCATGTATCAATGATTTTACAGCACATGGCCATCTTCTGCCACTGCAGCCTGGTGAGCTGCAAGGCTTTATTTATGTAATGATAACTCAAGAAACGTTTTTCAACTTGGAAAAAAAACTTGAAAACAAAAATTGCTATACTGCTAGATTTTAGAAAATGTACTTTACTTACTAAATTTAAAAATCGTTGAAATAAGGAAGAACCAGATCTGGCCGCTGATGAACAGGTCTTTGAACAAATTGGTATTTTAGATAAAATGTTGAACGTTTCAAAAGTAAAAAGATTTTTGGCCGGGCCTGGGAGAGTTGTGGGGGGAGCGGGGCAGGGAAGGCTTGTTGTTTTGTTTGTGATACCACTAGAATGCATCAAAGACTGCTTAAATAATTTAGAAAGACCAGGAAAAATAGTCAAAATATCTAGAATCTTACTCTGTCACTTATTACTGTAAGGATTGCCTAATTTCTAAAGTTACATTGTAAAGATAAAGTAGCCACTTAAAAGTTCTTGTTTCTTCTCTGGACGTGAATGACTGTAAATTAAGCATGAAATTACATTTGCTTTGGAATAAAATGTTTAAAGAAGAATTTTAATTTGCTGATAAGGTTATCAAAGATTTTCTGTTAGAAATGAGATTAACCTGTAATTGGGGCTGTGGGGATTATTTACATATATTGAGCATCTGGAGAAAGAACACTGTTTTGCCTGTACTCCTTTCTTTTCAGATTTTGTTTTACTGTAATTTTCTTCTCATCAACTAGCTAATAATTAATAAAAGTGACAATGAAAATAGATAGGAAATGAGGGTTTTTTTGGCTAGAGGACAGAACAGGTGTGGGTGCTGTAAAATTAGAAAGGTAAGTGAAAACAATCCTGAGGAACTGTGCCGAAGCAGTTTTGCATCAGTGTAATAGCTTTGTTGTGGTGAACATAAAAGTTGGAACATCCAGAGTCTTCTAAATTTTAAAAGATTATGATGCTTCAGAACATCACAATTGCATCTAAAAATTTCCATGAGAGAACATATTTATTGTTATTCTTATTGTAATGGTATGAAGCTAAAAGAATCAGACATGTCTCTATAAAGCTGCAGTTGAAGAGTCTCATTGAGACTTAATTTTACCTACTTCAGATGATATGGTTTGCCCAAGGTCACTCTGGGTGTTGGCATTTGTGAGGAAGGCATGATCTTACTTGACTAGCAGTGAAGAACAATTATGTATAAGAATTTATGTTAGGAAAGCATGTCATTTATATATTTATGAGTGTTGCACTTTACAGTTCATGAAGTTGTATTAAAATTTGTATGGAAAGTTATAAATAGTAAACCAACTATGTTCAAATACACAATACAGTGACTGTTAAAAGGTGCCTAAAGCCAAAATGTTTGTTTTCGTGTTCATATTCTGAAGGTTGTTGTCCAAGGAGATTGATGTTCAAAGTCCTGAGAAGTATCAGATTCTATGTGATCCCTTTTTCTTCACTTGAATGTTAAAATATGTGATTTTTAAATAATAATTTAGAAAATACAGCTCCCATACGTGACGTTCTAATTCTTGTTCTGAAGGGGTTTAATTCTGGCTTTTTTTTTTTTTTGAGTCAGAGGTAGATTAAATAAAACCTTTGAAAAGCTTTATGAATCCAATACGGACCCCAGCTAATGTGGTACTAGGACTTGGTAATTCTTCAACAACAGTCTGGTGTTTCAGTGTTGCCTGCAGTCTGCTCAGTGCAGTGTGATGTCACAAAATCAGATTGGAAATACTCCAAACAGTGCCTGTAATGTCCTCCTCTATGGTAACTAGTGACAGATAAAATCATCAGTCTGTTGTTTCCACTTGCTGATAAATGAGTGCAACATCTGTTACTTAATGAGTATCTTAGGGAGCAGAGAAAAAGAGGGAATGTTAAAGACTTTTTTTTTTCTCAGCCCACGTTGACCTGTATATTAACCTAGTATGCTTCATTTAATTTATATCAAGGGAAATGCGTAGTTTCATTTGGAGAGACTGGTGTCTGTTACTGGGTTTCTTTCTAAATTAAATAGGACATGTCCTCCAACATGTAGAAATTTAATTGTTGGGAAGCAAGTGTGGAAACAAAATTGTGGACCTGATTCCATAGCTATTGTCTGACTTTTGAGGGAGCTATTTCTTAAATCACCCTCCTCTCTTGTGGACAACTGCCTGGCATGTAGCATGGATTGACCTTCCAGCAGAACCTCAACAGTGTGACAGATATGCAGTGTGTGCATTTTCTCCCAGGGATAAATAACTTAATCAGAGCAGACTCCCTCATTGGAACTATTACCTTAAAAATAAACAAATAAAGAAATTCCTTGACCTGAACTATTATCTTGAGGTCTTTGTTGCTCCCAAGTCCAAGATTTGCAGCATTACTCCAGTTTCAGGGTGGTTCCATTAAAGGTGAGTTACTGAGGACCCAGGGGCTGTTGGGCTGCATGAGTCAGCTGGGATTTGCAGTGCAGTGTTCCTTGCTGCGTGAGTGAGTCAGCAGCATGCTCAGAAGCACGAGACCATTCTTTCTTCAGTGTTTTACCTGTTGTGCTGCTTGCTTGATTCCAGTCTGCTGGCTCTTGCAGGAATTGTATGTGTCATGCCAGTAGCAGCAACTACTAAGTACAAGTCATCTTCACCAGCCTTTCTGAGGAGTTTAAATATGAAGAAGTTCATCTATAGTATATAAAAATGAATATGGTTCTGAGGACATCAGTGGAGTTTCAGGTCACTATATCTGATAAGTATACTGGCAAGCAGCTAGAAATCACTGTTCAAAATAAGAGAGCATGTGGGTGAACACTGAAAACATTTCAGCATGTAAGGAGCAGCATTTTCTGAAGGAAGCTTTGTATATGAACACCTATCATCCAATGTTTTTGGCTAGATTTTTCACCAGAGGCTCTTAAAAAAAAATTGAGCTATCATGATATAATGAGAAATTCTTACATGTGTAAAGACTGCTTAAAATGTACAATGAAAAGAACAAAAATAAGTGCCCTGATTTCATACTGAAGGGAGGTCGTCAGTGGAATCCCATAAGGATCTGAACTGAGGCCTGTGCTCTTAATGTATTCATAAATTATTTAGAAGAATGAATAATGATGTGTCAAAGTTTGCAGATACTACAGAATAATTCAGGATAAATAAAAAAATCCAACTGATATAATGCAGTTCAATGTAAATAAGTATGTATATGGAGAGGGAATAATCCTAATACTACATACTGATCTGGTTTTCAGTTGATGGTTACTACACAGAGAAGGAAACTGTAATTGAGAGAAATTAATGATAATGTTAGTTCAATCCTCAGTTGCAGAAAGAGAAGTCTGAGGAATCATTACAAATGTGGTTGAAAGGAAAAGATCAGAACAGCATGCCGGTAGGGTAGATTTCTGCTGAAATAATGATACAGAATTGAACAGATTTGCTCTTGCTTCTAACTAGCAGTTATGTTAATCTAACAAGTAAAAAGCATTCAAAATTCAAGATGCTTTTCAACATCATGTGTAGTTAAGTTCTGAGACAATTTGCTGTGGGCTTTTGCAGCAGAAGCCATCACATACAAATATATACCCACTAGCTCAAGAAGTTTCAAGGAAATATTGGAGGTTCTGGAGAGAAAATTAGGCCAAGCAATGTATATACTTAGGCAATGCTTATATTTTTTCCATGGTATCTTTTGATACCTTGTTAATAAACAGGTATTTTACTGGATAGATGTGTTTTTGTCTGACCTTGTATGGCAGTTTTTATGAACTCTTTCAGTATGAAAGCCTTTATTCTGGCCTCAGGCTTTAATTATACCTCTAATTAAATTCCTCTCATGAGGGAGAGGTGAGAGGGAAGACAGAAGTAATATCTTTGATACGTCTTCTCCTATGTGCTGGTATTAATGTGTGGTTCTCTTCTACTCCTGCTGACACTGGTGATCTGACATTACCTCTGATATTCTTTTTGTCATACAGCTCTATGTAGGTGGGAAGTGTTCAGTTTGCTTTCCTGTTAGCATGCTAATCCTGTTCTCCCACTATAGCACTACAGTTCCAGCATGCATAGTACTTCTTTAATTCTTCAGCTCTTTTTATCAGATTTAAGAAGCTGAAGGGGAGCTATAATGGCCTTCTAGAAATAGACATTTGCTTCCAACTCTGCTGTGGAGCAGGACAAAAGGCTTGAAGCTGTACTTATTTTAAAGTCTATCTAATACATAAATTAGCCTATTTATAAGTATTATTCCCCTTCCTCTCTAAACTAATTTGTATTAGAGCAGGATAACCAAACTGGTTAATGAAACATTATTATCTGAAATGGGAGCTTCAGCTAGGAGAAGTAAATAACTGTAGCTGTCCCTGAACTAAAGAAGGAAGCTCTTCTGTGCCATGGCTCATTAGCTTTGGAGACAATATCTGTGAGGTTGGGATTGTTTGGGGCTTGCTAAGAAACAGTTTGGTGTTAAATAAGATTAAATCAGAGACATGCCTTGCCTGAAAACTGCAGAGATTTTTGATGGTCCTTGATTTGGATGACATTCATTCATCTTGACCTGACTTCTAAAAATCTGTCTACAATACAGTAAGGGAAAGGCTTCATTATTATGCTTCAAAAATTGTTGGCTGCAACTTTAAACACAAAATTGCAGGTGATCTTTTTAAAATTAAAAAAAATAAGAAAAATAAATTCTAGAACATCACTAATATAAATCTTTAATTTTTAGTGTAATATTGTGAGAAAGCTGCAACAGAAGGGCAAAGTCAGGCATTATATGCTTATAGCATTTGTTTTCTAGGCCTTGAAGAATGTACCCTGGATGTTCTGCTTTTGTGTAGGTAGACAAGGGCAAGTTATGTGCTTAGATACGTCTACTTCATTATCTGAATTCGAGGTACTGTAAATAGTAATACTAAAATATAGACTGAGTTTTCCTTTTTTCAGCCATTTAGGATTTCAGCATAGACTTAAAAACCTTCATGATCCTTTCCTACTTCTGTGAGACAAACTCCTATGTTAGCAGAGGTTGACTTCTTGTACTTCCTGATCCGTTTTGGAAAATTTGCCCTAATTACCATGACATATTCATAAATACGTTAATACCGAAAGGAGATCTTAGGACAATCTCCATGCTTTCTTGGTTAGTGACAAAGGATGAGGAAGAGATTGAGGTACTTAATACCATCTTTGACTCAGCCTTTAATAGTAAGATTGGTTGTTCTGTGGGTACTTAGACCCCTGAGCTTATTGACAGGGAGCAGAATTAATGATCCAAGAGGAAATGATCAGCAACTTGCTACAACACTGAGACACATGTAAGTCTATAGAACTGGGTAGGATCCATCCCAAAGCTACTGAGGGAGCTGGCAGAAGTGCTCACTCAGCTACTTTCCATCATTTACCAGCAGCTGTAGCTAACTGAGCAGGTCCCAGTTGACTGGAGATTAGCCAATGTGACATCCATTTAACAGAATGGTCCGGAGGATCTGGGGAACTACAGGCCTGTCAACCTGACCTTGGTGCCAGGGAGGGTCATGGAACAGATCATGCTGAGTACCATCACAGGGCATGTATAGGGCAAGCAGGGCATCAGGCTCAGCCAACATGGGTTTGTGAAGGACAAGTCCTGCTTGACCAAGCTAATAGTCTCCTGTGAGAGGGTGACCCACTTACTAGATGAGGAAAAAGCTGTGAATACTGTCTACCTAGACTTCAGTAAAGCTTTTCAAACTGTTTCTCACTGCATTATCCTGCAGAAACTGCCTGATTGTGGCTTGTACAAGTTCACTCGTTGCTGGATAAATATTTGACTGAATGGCCAGGGAGTGCTGGAGAATGCTGGTGGCCAGACATCAGTGATATTTCCCTGGACTCAGTACTGGGACCAGCCCTGTTTAATGTCTTTATCAAGAACCCGAACATGGGAATGAGTGCACCCTCAGTCAGTTTGCAGATGAGGCCAAGTCAGGTGGGAATGTTGGTCTGCTGGAGGGCAGGAAGGCTCTGCAGAAGGATCTGGACAGGCTGGATCAGAGAGCTGAGGCCCATTGTATGAGGTTCAACAAGGAGAAGTGCAGTGTCCTGCACTTGGGTCACAACAGCCCCATACAGCACTACTGGCTGGGGGCAGAGGGGCTGGAAAACCTGCCTGGGTAGAAAAGGGGGTGGGGGTGCTGGTCAATGGCAGCAAGATGTGAGCCAGTCCAAGTTCTTGGCCAATGTCATTCTGGCCTGTATCAGCAATAGTGTGACCAGCAGGACCAGGGCAGTGATTGTCCTCCTGTGCTCAGCATTGGTGAGGCCACACCTTAAATCCTGTGTTCAGTTCTTGGCCCCTCACTACAGGAAGGACATTGAGGTGCTGGAGCAAGTTCAGAGAGGGGCAACAGAGCTGGGGAAGGGTCTGGAGTGCAAGTCCTGTGAGGAGCAGCTGAGGGAGCAGGGGGTGTTTAGCTTGGGGAAAAGGAGACTTGGGAGGGACATCATTGTCTACAACCACCTGAGAGGAGGGATTAGTCTCTTCTCCCAGGTAGCAAGTGATAGGATTGAGAGGAGGCATCCTTAAGTTGCACCGTTGGAGTTTTAGACTGGATAGTAGCAAAAATTTCCTTACAGAAGAGATTGCCAAGCATTGGAACATGCTGCTGAGGGAAATGGTTGAGTCTTTGTCCTTGGAACTATTTAAAAGATAGGTAGATTTGGCACTGAGGGATTTGGTTTAGTGGTGGACTTGACTGTGTTGGGTTAACAGATGAACTTGGTGTTCTTAGAGATCTTTCATAACCTAAATGATTCTATATTACGTATTTGTTTGTAGAAATTTACTTAAAAGCATTTAACAATCTTGCTACTCATTCTTAGGACTGAAGCATTTAGGATTGCACTATAGTACTGAGTAAGGAAATGACTGATTATTTTATCTGCAATTTTTTATGAATTTTGAAGAGTGCAGATAATACAGTGCACATCAGTATGCAAATTGAAAACGTCTTTGAAATCATGTGAAACCATGTCTAGATCTAAAGTGGATTTTATGTATTTTGAGATGGACATCTCTCAAGCATTTCAGTGTTGTTAAATATGACAAAAGTAAATTTTGCCGTTAGTATAACTTTCTACTCGAGCATGTGTGCACCTGAAGCAATTGGGGCCTGTCTAAAGAAGTGACACCCCTGAGTGGCTGAAGTCCATGGACAATTTATACCAGAGCAGGAAGAGCCCTGAATTTCTATTACATAATGATCCATTTATTGATGGACATAAAATACATAATATAAATAATATTTTTCCTGGATTCTTCAAAAACTGATTGAAATATCTAAGTAAAAAACCAAACCAAAACAAAAAAAAAAACACCAAAAAACCACCAAAAACAAACACAGAAAACCCCAACTGATTAGATGTGTCTTGCATGCAGCCCAAATTAGGCAGTTTAACCCCTCATGTCTAGACAAGCAATATGTTGTTCTAAAATGAACTTAATCTGCTAAAGAGACCAGAAATTTATTTTCGTTGATGTTTCATTTCATTTTGATACCTTTTTCCTGTATTAAATTGTAATGGTGTGGCACTTGTGGACATGGCTTAGGGATGTTTGTGAGATGTTATGTTGACATCTGGACTAGATAAAAGGTCTCTTCCAACCTTTGTGATTCTGTGTTTTGTTGTTTACTGTTGTGTAACTTCTTCATCTGGTGTGTTCAGCTTCTTCTGTGTTCTTCATCCTTGACTAAAAGACAAAGCCATATAAGATATATTAGGAGCATAATATGTTAAAATACTATCCAGTCACCCAAAATAGTCTGAATTTTAGTGTTTAGTTCTAAAAAAGCATTTATTTTTGGAATGATAAAGTTGACTGTTTTCTTGGACTATCTTGGTTTATGTTAGGTTAAGTGTATCAGTGTTACAAAATACTTGAAGGGTTTTTTGTAGGGTCATGCAAACACAGGAGATGTGTATTTCCTCATTTCTCTAAGTGTTTTTACAGGAGACTCATTATCCTGATTTAAGAAAAAGCAGATAATATAATTTATTTATGATGTTAATTGATGAAAAATTTGCATTAACTTTTAATATTTGTCCTATGTTACCCCATCCTGCTCTGAGGTTCACATTTCATATTATGGATACTTGAGGAGTCAAGATATGGCTACATGAGTGGTTTTGCAAGCAGTGTTGTAGTATCAATAAATCATCTAGAATTTAAAGCTTACTAGCCGTGACTTTTCATCATGTAGCACAGCATACTACAGTACAACTACTATCAGTGTTAAGTGATTGTACATTTATGACACATCGTTAAGTAGCATGTGACTAATTGTCCATGAAAGTATGTGTATATATACATATTCAAATATATTATTCACTACCTTTGTTGTGTTCAATGTGTGTATGTGCTATTTTTGTACCTATTCTGACTCCTTTGTTTGAATCAGGAAGCATGTGTGTAATACAAATCACTAGTGTAGCTGTTCTTGCTAGCAACCAACAGGTTTCATGTTAATTGCTCTTGAATATGGTTTTTCCAGTCTTTTAAACTTCACCTTTACTTTGCTTCACAATGAATCAGTATTTAGAGATCAGGACTATTTTTTATTTGCTAAGGACAGATCCAGTATCAGTTATTTTATACCAGGCAGGCTGCAGAGCTACAGTATGAAGTGTAGGAACATCAATTGAAAAGGGATACCAAATGAAGGGAGTACTATGCATGCTTATGCAGTATTGTTGCATAAAAGTGTAGCAATGCAGTGAAATCAACGATAAAGAAGTTCTGTATCATCGTAGTCATCCAAGTTTGCACTTAAGAACCACCTCCTCAGTTTTCTTCATAGATACTGTTACTCAGCTAAATCTCTCATTTCTTCCTTACTTTTGTTTTTCAGGTTCCCCACTGCAAATATGGGAAAACAGAATTATAGAATGTGCTGAGTTGGAAGGGTTCCATCAGGGTCATTGAGTCCAACTCCTGGTCCTGCACAGGACACCTCAGTAATACACCATGTGTCTGGGAGCATTGTCCAAACACTTCTTGAACTCTGTCAGACTTGGTGCTGTGACCACTTCCCTGGGGAGCCTGTTCCAATGCCCAACCACCCTCTGAGTGATAAACTTTTTCCTGATATCCAACCTAAAACTTCCTTGACTGAGCTTCATGATGTTTCCTTGAGTTCTGACACCTGTTACGAGAGGGAAGAGATCAGTGCTTGCCCCTTCAGTTCCCCTCATGAGTTTGTTGAAGATCACAATGAGATCTCCCCTCAGTCTCCTCCAGGCTGAACAGACCAAGCGACCTCAGCCACTCCTCATACAGCTTCCCCTCCAGACCCTTCACCATCCTCATGGGCCTCCTTTAGATGCTCTCTAATAGCTCAGTGACTTTTTAATATTTTTGTGCCCAAAACTGCACACAGGACGCAAGGTGAGGCCACCCCACAGCAGAGCAGAGTGGGACAATCCTGTCCCTTGCCCAGCTGGTGATGCTGTGCCTGATGCCCCCCAGCACACACCTGAACCTCCTGGCTGCCAGGGCACTGCTGATTTACATTCAACTTGTCATTGAGCAGGACTCTTCAGTCTGTACAGCACAGCCAGGGTTTCACCATTCCAAGTGTGGAATCTGGCAGTTTTCCTTGTTGAACCTCGTATGGTTTGTCATTGCCCGTTTCTCTGATTTCTCAAGATCTCTTTGCAGGGCCTCTCTGCCCACTAGGGATTTGACAGCTCTCCCCAGTGTGGTGCTGTTGGCAAAGTTCATATTCCTCCAGGTCCTGTGTCCAAGCCATTGATAAGATGTTGAAGGGAACGTGGTGAGGGTGGAGCCCTGCAGAACCCCACTAGTGACTACTCATCACCCTGATGTCACCCCATTCACTCAACACTTTGTGCCTGGCTTGTGAGCCAGTTGCTCACTGATGGTGTAACATAGCTATCCAGCTAAATGGGGACACTTTGTCCAGAGGGGTACTGTGAGAAAACAGTATCAAAAGCTTTTCTTTAGGCCAAAAAGGTAACATCTACTGGCTTTCCAAGATGAAATAGGTGGGTTACCCTGTTGGAAATTGGGCTTGACAAGCAGAACAAGCAGGTCAGCTGGGAACTGTTCAGATTCCCAAGACCATCAGAAGTCATCAAGAGAGGCTTTGTAGTAACATAATTACTACAGTGAGCTCTTTGGGGATTCTTTGATGAATCCCATCAGGCCCCATAGATGTGTGGGGGATCCAGCTGGAGCAGCAGATCCTGTACAAGGTCAGGGTCAACTGAGAGCTGACCATTCTCTCAGTCCTGGTCTTGCAGCAGGGGATCAGATTTCCATGATTTCATTCTAGTTATCCATTAATTTGCCAGCACTATTTTCAGACTACTCCCAGGCAACGTTGATAAATGCTATTAATAAAGTTGTTACCATGTGAGTCTTTTTCCTAGATGAATGTGATTTTTCCCTTTATAGGAGAAAGAAGGGATAAGCACTGTTTAACACACTTCACTGTATTGTTTGATGGATGAACTGTTTGCCTCTGCATCTTTTGTCTAAAGACATTGCCTCAGCACAGGATACTTCTGTCAAGGAAGTTTGTCTTTTCTGTCATCTGCATGCATGATTGCTGCTTGTCATCAGAGAATGCTCTAAAGAGGTGCAGGATAAGTTGCATTCAATCAAGCTTTTTTTTTTTTTTTCAGTTTAGACATTTTGATTACTCTTTTGCACAAATGTTCATGTCTTGCTGGACTGCAGTTTCCTCTGTGGAGCTGCATGGCTATTTACATACCTTTCATACAGATCACATGCCTGACTTCTTATACCTGGTCATTTATCTATGTGGATGTAGAGGTATCTTACTAAAGGATTTCATAATTTCTAACTTGTTATACCACCTCATTTAATGAGGATATGATGATGAAGCATAATTTTGTTTAATGAATACTGCTCAGGAGACACATCTAGGATCTACCTGTGCCATAGCATAAGCAATAAGCACAAGAGCAGTCTGATAAAAACAGCAGCTTAGAACAATTTTATTCTACTTGAAAGCCATTAACTGGTAGCAGCTCCATACTTCATAAACTTGTCAATTGTAGTAGGCATTTTGTCTGTTAAGAGATTATTTTCATATAGGTTGGTAAGGTTGTGCAAGATATTTATCACCTGAATAAGTCTTCTTCTGGAAGTCTTCTGGAAGAGTATCTTTCCAATCACGGTCAACAGAGCAACACTTCACTTTTCTGTAGCAGTTGCATTTTTCCTTTTCTTATATAAAATGGACAGTAAATAAAGCCTTAGTCCTGCTGGGAAAATTCTTTAATTCCGAATTCCATATAAAAATGTCTTAATGGCTCACATGTTTTTTTAGTAGACCTCAAAGATTTTAGCACAGACAGGTACAATGTCTTTATGGATATCAGCTTTTCATTGACAGTGAAACTCATCCATTATAACTATTTATTTTGAAAGAGACAGTAATTTAGTGGTTGGTTTCTTATGTGGAGGAGAGGTGAAAAAGAAATACCAAGTATCAAACAGTTTCAAAAGAACAGCTATTTTTTTTTTTGTGGCAGTGCTTGTTCTAAAATAGAGTACTGCTTTTAGATTCCCTGCTGGCATTTACAGATCAACATAAATTATTCTATGAAACTAGCAGAAGTCTTTGGTGATTATTTTTAAAGATGTAAGAGTTCATACTCTCTTAAAATGCGCATTTTGATTTGGGCCATTTAGCTTGTGAAGTTTCACGTTAGCTAAAATCTGAACATGTTTTTAAAAAGCTGTGAGCTAGCATAGGCCATTTTTTGATTCTTTCATCTCTGTATTTGTTTCTGCAATAAAAACAATGCATTCTGTAAGGTTTTAACTCTTGTAACACTCATCTCATGAGCCAAGCAGGGTGTTCAAGTCAGTATCTGGGAACATAAAACATGTAGAAATAGCTCTGAGTTTTATTGCAATGGGATATGAATATGCATATATAATGCAGATCTTAGCACAATATGATTAAGTGTCTAAATTTTGTAGCAGGTGAAAAGAGATTTTTTTCATTTGCCTAGCATCCAGATGGTACATGGAGGAAAATAGGTTAATCCCTATTTTGTATACAGAACTAGTACATGCTGATTAGCAGATTTCTTTTCCATGGAAATTTCAGTCTGGTTACAGTAGAGCTCTGTTCCATTGTTGCTCCAGCATTTCTGTTTTTATAAGGATGTTGCATAACATCTAGATCTCTGTGATCCTGAAATTCTTGAATGCTATGATACAGCTTTTCTTAATTAAATCCTTCATAAGAAACACAGTATTAAAGAGTGTTTTGGATGTAGTTTGCTCTGTCATGGATGTTCTGCTGTGGACTATCAAAAAGAATACTCTGCTTCACTGAAAATGGTATTTGCAAAAATAAGATTCTTCGCTCTTAGTAGAAAAAGGGAATTTTGAAGGTAATCATGCTTGAAAGCACTGTCCTGATCCCTTATCTTAAATATTTATATCTACTTTGCTTTGATTTGATAACATTTGTAGAATTTGCTGTGGAAATTTGTGCATCTATCTGAAGGTTTTTTTCCACAGGCTATATGTGCATGAGAGAAACCAGTCCACATAAAGGAGGTCTGCAATGACTTACAGAGAGTTACATAGGCCAAAGCAGATGCCTTTCAGTTTGAGAATTGGGAATCACTCTCTCATACTGAGATGATGTTGCCAGGAAGGCCACAAAAGCAGACGAGGCTTCTAATCAGCCTTTTCCCAGTGCAGTGGTTGGATGTTTGGTGGAAACAAGATATGGAATAATTTTCTTGTGAGGCAGCTGGAATAATTCCAGAAGAGTCAGGAATGTCTGCATTAGTTAAAAGCAGTCACAATCCTTTTCCAAAGAGATAGTCAGACTTTCCATGATACAGTCAATTCAAGCTAAAAAATAAGTTTTAGAAGTTTGGGGGGGTCTTTTAGGTTGGTTAGGTTTGTTTTTTTTTCTTGTTCTGGTTTTTTTTAAGTAAGTCTCACATTGAATTGATGGTCCTAAGCTCTTGGTTTGCCAGAGCTTTCATGTCTTTACAAACTGTCATACTTATTGGAAGTATCAAAAGTGGCCTCTTTTTTCCCTCCCCATATTTTTAGAATGCACTCTTGTGATCTGTTAATCTTTTTTTGTCAACAGCCTGATTATTTGAAGATGTAGTGGGAAATTACTATGCATTCCTTATACAGATAATACAAGAGTTATTTTAAAGTATAAAAATGGCTTTCAGTAAGAGGAGTTCAAATTAACTTTTTCACTTAAAATATACAGACTGGAAATATTTCTAGGTCAAATGGAGTGATAGTTTCAACAACCATAATGGCAGGTTTCCGAAACAGAAAACTTACCTCTGAGAAAAGAACACATTTTGCATTAAATATTTTAACATGAAATTTCACTTCTTAAATGGTTTGTTTTTAGCCTTTTAGAATAATAAATGAAGGCCTAAGAAGAGGATGATAGTGTCTGTGGAGGAAAAAATCACTGTTTCTTTTGTTTAAAAGTCAGAAATGTAACAAACTGCACTGTTCTCCAGTAATCCTACTGGTAAAGCCTCTTTCTTGGATTTACATCAAAATCCATGGTTGTTTTCAGGGCCTAGTTTTTAGAACCTTACCTAATTTTCTTGCCTTTTCTCACAAGAGATTTGGAAAAGGCCATAGAGAAGTTTTTCTTGCGTAGGAAATCAAATCAGTGCTTACAGTTAGTTGTCAGCACTGAGGCAGGCTGCAACCCTAGACAGAAACCACAGGGATTTCTAATGTTCCTGCCCCTTTTTTCTTTTTTTTCCCCTGAATGTTGATGGCTTTCAAATAAAAAAAAGTAGATTCTTCTTTAATTATGTTACTGCAGAAATCAGAACTAATTTGAACATAACCATTTAGTGGTATACTTTCCTCAAATTTCTAATTGAGGGAGACATTTTTTTTTGGGGGTGGGGGGAGGAGGGCACAGTAAGAGTGGTATGTCCATATCCAAGCCTTTGGGAGTTTGATAAAGAATTCTCTAAAATTAGGTCATAATCTTAATTCTAAGTAATTTATTAAAGGGACACGTGCATTTTTGGAGTATCAGAATTGTATTGATTTTACTGTGTTTCAGTTATCACTATATCTTCTTCTACTTCTGTGCTTTTTCAGTTACATTTCATAAAGGAAAGCTCAGTGCTTTCTGCCATTAAGGTATTCTAATGTACCCCTAAGTAAAGCCTGTATCTGAGCTTGAAGCTGCCTTTCTGTCAGCGAGCATCAAAGCCTAGAATTTTCAAACTGCTTTTGTTGGTAAATATGTGTAATTTTAAGTGTTCTGATTACAGTTCCTCAAATCTTTGCATTTAAAACTGCTGCTGAAACAGTGCAGGTGGTTTGAGACTCAGTTAACTGAGCTCCTGGTTCTTCATGACATTAGAACATGTAGGTCTGCCTTGTCACTTATATTCATAGATTAAAAAGGCATATGGGGTTTGGGTTTTTTTGTACTTTAGGCTGTTTCAGCAATTTGAATGAACTGATAATGATGACAGTGCTACTAAACTTTAAAAAAAAAAATAGACTAAAAGTCTATTTGAGACTTCTTTGTTGAGTCATGGTTTAGCCCTTCAGCAAACAGACTTTGATACTTAAGCAATGACTTTGTTCTGTTCAGCTAAATTTATTTCTTAGATGCCTTAAGTAGACCATGCATTGCTACAATGAGTTTGTAGTTTATGTGATAAATTCAAATATAGTTTAAAATTTCATTCTAATAAATGTTTACTATTAAAGAATAAATTTCTCTATTATTTAAGCAGTTTTAGACATGAGGAATTGAACTGACTTAGATACATTTATTTTCTGGGTTTGGTCTTGAATGACTTACAAATATGGGGCATTCTCTCTTTTTGCCTGTTTGCTGAAATTCAGGCCAGGCTCTCTAAAGGCAGGGCCAATTTTTCTAGTGTATTCACAATGTTGCTGGTTTGCGTTCCTTTTTTAAGTGTTCTGATAAAATAAAAATATTTGTTAAGCATCCAGATACAAACAGTTATATTACAGTAATAGAAAGGAGACATTTGTTGCAACAAGTAATTAAAAAAACCAACAAAAAATTCTGTTGGTGTTTGCTGTTTGATTTTTGTCTGTCTCTTGAGCAATTACTGTGCTGCTTTATATACAGAGAATCTTATTCTGCTGGAAATCTTGGTAATGATCCTTCAGGGCACAGCATCTGTAGATCTTCTCAGAAATGTCACTGTGTTTTTGCAAGAAAGTATAAGCTGCCGCTTTGTCATCTGCCCTCTTTCTTCCTGCAAGGAAAAGTACTAGGTATCTTGAGAGAGAGAGGAATAAGGAGGAAGACCCAGCAACCTACTGGGGCTCTACAAGATGTGCAGGAGGGAAACTTTTGTGTAGTCCAACAATGTTTTTCTTTTTAGCAGAAAGAAAAGGAGGTCTTAATAAAGTACACTCATTTTAATCAGGCAAAATCTGCACCTTGTGGAGGAGAAGGTAAATTGTGTTAATCATCTCCATACACAGCACATTAGAGGTAGCATGTTTGTAGTTTTCTTTAGAGAAATGACTTAACAATTAGTTTTGCTTTGATATTTCAGAGTTAGGTTTTGTTTTTGTTTTTTTTTAACTGACTTGGTAATAAAGGGAAATTCACTGGCTGCAATCTTTGTTAATTAGGAGTTTGTGCTGTGTGTGTTTATGCTTTCTCCTGCTTACTGAAGCAAACTTGAGAAGTACTTTTCTAGTGACTTTGCATTGGAAAGGCCTGACATTGGTCATTGCCCTTGGTCATCCCTATTTCCTCTTAAACTGTAGCTGCATTGGCAAATACTGTTTTCTTGGAGAGCAAACAATGCAGTGTTTAAGATTCCAACTTCCTGACAAAAAGTGTGGTCTATACCCATCAAACTTCCTTTACTGTAACAGTAAGAATAGGAGGATGGGAAGTTTCTTTTGGAAAAAGAAAATATTCTTTTCTGTATTACAAAATTGGAAATATAGTTTAAGAATACAAGACAGAATATAAATTATGCTTTGTCTTTCAGATTAATAATTGAGTCGTTGGTTCATAATTTGACTTACCTACCGAAAACAGCCATTGATGAAGTTGGTTTCAGCTTTTTATTCTTTTGGATTGTTGTGCCCTACATTCCACGTTTAGTGCCAAATAAGCATCTCACCTTGGGATTTGTACCATGTCTGGCTATGAAAGCCTATTTTTTAGTCTAATTTCATGATGAAATGAAAACAAAATTTAAAAAGTAGGTGTAATATTTCCATCCTGTCTTCTACCTTGAGATGGTGCTTTCCCCCTTCTTTCAGAGATTTTTAATAATTGCATTTCAAATGTATTATTTAATTAGCTACAAATTATAGTTTTCATTCAGTCATGAAATTTTCAAGAGCCTGGACAATTCCATAAATATTTAATGGCAAAATATTTATTCTAGACACATCTTGCTGAACCTGAAAATTACGGTGTCTTCCCACACTGATCACAATAGGCAGTTAAACTTCTCAGTTTGACTACTTTTTTGTAGACTATACTGTCCCACTCTAGCCTCATTTGGGAGTCCAGCTATCACAGTTGTTTAAGGACTTAAATTGAGGTGTTAGATTAGTTAGATGAAGAAAAGCAAGTGACTCTGAAATTACTTATCAGTCCAAGAAGAATGACTGCTGAAGACATTACATGAAATAAGCAAATTTATCACTTTTATTTTGCTCCTGAAAGTCATTAAACTCTTGTGTATTGTGATAGCTCAGTTTTAACCTCTGTGTTTTGTTTCAAATTAAAAACCAAAAAAGGTAAGTCTAGTTCAAATAATGGGTACAGACTTTGTTGTAACTGGAGTTTTCAGGAATTTGGAACTAAAAGTAAAAATTTTGGCCAAAAGAGATTGTCATTAGTTTATTCCAACTTGAATAAATAATTAAATATTTACACAATATTGAATCCTTTGAATGGGTTCCTACAGTGCTGCTGCAAGTTCCTTCTCAGTGATTGGAGCAGGAATAAAAGCTGGAGAGGATAAGAAATGTGGAACAGCACAGTCAGCCCAGGGAGGTAGGTTGCTCCATATATCCCAGCATTTTGCTGTGGTCTCCATGAATCAGCAATCTCCCCTCATTCTGGTGTTTTTCTAGACATTACTGTGTGCTTCAACATCAGTATTATCCTGTAATCTGTGTGCTTCTGTACTAAAGCATTGTCATTCCAACAACTCCAGACCTCTGACTGTTTCTGGAATTGAGGCAAGTTCTGAAGCAGTAACTTAATCCTTTTTGCCACTCTAAATTCCCTTTTGAGTATTGGTGTCACTTAGATGAAGGGGAGAGATGATTGCTCCAGCTAACATCATGGGAATTGCAGAATACTGAACAAGCAGGAAGCTATTTGAAGGAGAGGAGGGCTGTGTGGGAAAGGATGGGGAGAATTCTAGTCTGGTGAAATTTTCAATACCCTACTTTGTACAAACAACTTCTCTGTGGCTTTGTTGCAGGAAAATGTACTGCGTTAATAGCAAGAAAATACATTCCTATATCTCTGTTTACATAGTATTAAACTGGTTTACACCATTAATAGCTTTTGCTTAAATGGAAATTATGTCTGCTCTCTCTAGATTGCATGAATTTTACAGTAAACTAATAGGATGAAAGAGCTGAATTCATTCAGAATGGTTGAATAGGCAGAAATTTCAGATTCAGAATGAATAAAATAAACAAGGATGAAATATATAGCTAAAGAAGAAATGCTGTCTGTTCAGTTTGAATGACATATATAGGTAAGATTTTAGCTGAGTAAGCTTCTAGAAAATGATGCATGTGCAGAAGGCAGTTTGAATACTTGACATGTTGCTTTTTTAAAAAATAAAATTTTCACCATGCATGTTTTCAGTCTTTTCTTTCTTCCTTAAGATTAGAAATCTTTCCCAGGGTATTTTTTTTTGTTTTGTTCAGTATTACTTTCTGCAATTTAATCTAGGGAAACAGATGAAATAATCCCAGTCTAAGCAATGATATTATAAATACACTGTTAATTTATAAAAAGGAAGGGGTGGGTTGCTTGATTGCAAGAGAATGTAAGCAATATTTACCTTTCATTTTGTTCTCTAGTACATATGTCAGTCTGCTAGACATTCTGCTTTACAGAGGAAAGGGAAGTCCAATGCTCCAGTGTGTTTATGTGACTTTGTTTCATTGTGGTAATAATTATTGTGGCTTTCATGTCCATTTCTTGCTAGAGAGGAAACGTGGTTTGAATTTAGGTGTATGTCAGCTATACTTTGTGTTTAACAGACTGTGACCTTGAAATAGAGGTAATTATTAGATGTTATGTAGGCAGATTTTTTCATAAGCTGCAGCGTGAACACATGAGTACAATGCTAGAGTTGTTCTACTGAAATTGATCTTTTGTGTGCACGCTTGCGCATGCACACCAATCAAAACAGCAAAGGTTTCTTTTCAAGGAGGATTTACAATAAAAAGCATAATATTAAAAGATGTGTAATAGTGCCATCTGCTGACCCCTGTCATAGCATAAGTTATATGAGTGGGCACTGGAAATGTCACTGCAGAAGGTTGACCTAAACTGAGAAATGAGCCAACTCTGGTGAGAGAGGTTGATAAATTTTGAGCTTATGGTAATGTAATGAAAATCAAAGCCCAGTAAAACTGGAAGTGAGCATTGATCACCATGAGAATTTACTTGGGAATTTTTTTTGTGTGTGTGTCGACAAATTATGAAATTTCACAATAATTGAGGTCAATCTGATGCTTTCTTGCTCTTCAGAAATTTTTGATTTTATTGTGGCAGTCAACATAAAGAGTTTTGCTGTCATTTGATGAAACAGATGCATCTAGAAAATTCATCCAGCATGACAGTATAAGGAAATTTACAGCTAGAAGAGTTGAAGATTGAGAAAGTCGTCAGGAGCAGTCAGCATTGTTTGACCAATGGGAAGTCATGCTTGTCCTACCCAATAACATTCTATGATGAAATCAGCAGGTGAGAGAAGAGCAGTGGATATTGTCTATATCTGAACTTCACTGAGGGTTTCAGCACTGTCTCCTATAAGATCCTCATAGGAAAGCTGTTGATATGCAGACTGGATTAGCAGACAGTGAGGTAGCTTGAAACCCATCTGAATGGCTGTCCACGAGAGTGGAGATCAATGGCTTGGAGTCACTGATAAGGCCAGTTACCAGCAGAGTACCCCAAGGGTCAATTCTGGGTCCAGTCCAGTGCAGCATCTTCATTAATGATCTTGATGATGGGACAGAGTGTACCCTTAGCAAGTTGGCAGATGACACCCAACTGGAAGGAGTGGCTGATGTCCCAAAAAGTTATGCTGCCGTTGATAAGTTGAGATGGACTGACGGGAACCTCATGGTGTTCAGCAAGGGGAACTGCAGAATAATGCACCTGTGGAAGAACAACCCCCTACACCAATACATTGCTGGGGGAAATCAAATGCAAATCAGCTTTTCAAAAAAGGCCCTGAGGCTTCTGGTTGAACATGAGCCAGCAATGTGACCTTGCAGCAAAGAAGGCAAATGCTACCCTGAGCTGCATTAATTAAATTACTGCCAGCAGGTCGAGGCTGTTGATCCTGCTCCATTATTCAGCTGGTGAGGTCACACCTCGAGTTCTGTGTCTGGTGCTGGACACCCCAGTGCAGAAGAGAATTGGACATACTGGAGAGAGTCTAATAAGGGACCACTAAAATCGTGAACTAGAATGTGTCTCCTATGACTAAAATCTGAGACACCTGGTGTCTTTCAGCCTGGAGAAGGCTGAGGAGGGCCCTTATTAATGTGTATAAATACCTGATTGGAGAGTGTATAGAGGATGCAGCAAATCTTTTTTCAGCAGTGCCAAGTGACAGGTCCAGAAGCAGTGGGCATAAATTGGAACACAGGAGGTTCCTCCTGAACTTCAAGAAATGTTTTTGTTTTTTTTTTTATTTTGAGTGTGACAGACCACTGGCACAGGTGCTCCTGAGAGGTGGTGGAGTCTCTCACCTTATGGATAGTCAGAAGCTGTCTGGACATGATCCTGGCCAACCTGTTCTCAGTGGCCTTGCTTGAGCTGGGGACCTGGCCTGACTGTCCTACTTGCAACCTTAAACATCTTGTGATTCTGTGATATACTTCTGAATTTTTAATAATGAACTACCAAAATAGGTGTAACTTGTAACCATGCTACTTTTAGCGGCTCAGAAGTAAAATTGCTATTAGATTGTCTTGATTCTTGCTTAAACGTTTTTTAACCAAGTCATTGAGGTATTATTTTAAATATTATTTTCAATTTTTTTTTTTTGTCTTTTGGTGGCATTAATCTGAGATGATGTAGCTGTAAAACAAATATAAAAACAACTCACGCCCCCAAACACCCCCAAATCCCAAGTCCTAACAAACCTTGAAAAGATGCTTTGAAAAAGAACAATTTACATTCTCACTGAAGTCCTTAAGTGATAGCCTTGTGGCTATGAGAAACTGGGAAAGTTCAGTGAAGACTGGTTGTCTGGGTGATGCTGTCTCTGCTGTCCCTGTGATCACTGAACACTTCTGTGTATCTTCATAAAATACAAATCTATATGCGATGAACTGAATAGTTCTTTGTATTTCACTGACTGGGTTGCCAAGATTTTTACTGTCATGAACGAGTACTTACATAGACAGCTGACATGTAGATATTTAAATTAGGAGCGTGTTTAAGCTGTGGTGAAGTTCCAGCTGGCATACCTATAAAACCTCAAAGTTCTTCCATATTGTTTCTCTTCTGGAAGATGTGCCCATCCAGGTTTTTGAGGGATCTCTAGTTGACTTTGCCCAACTGTCCCATTTTCAAACAGCTTCTTTTTTTGGTGTGCCTGGATACTGTTCAGAGTTTTTTCTGTTTATCTTTTCCAAGTTCTTTTTTACATTTCTGGAGAATCACAGATTTCCTTTTCACTTCTACTGCATGTAACTATTTTTTCTTTTAGTGCATATTTTTTATAGTAAAGAGGGTAAAATTTATCTCCCTGTTCTTTTTACTTCTATCTTGTTTGACAGTTTATGCTCATGTATTTTTTCTCTTTTCTTCTCTTTTAAATTCCTTTTCCCTTTGGCTCTCTAACATTGTTAAAATTATTTTAACTACCTCTCTTTCTATTTTCTTTCTTAACCAAAGTGCCAAGACACCTTTGTAAACTCATCTTTGAGGTGTTAAAGTACATTCTTCAGGCTTCACTGCTTTGTCCAAATTTGTTCCACTTATTCTGGCCATATTTTACACTATTTTATGTCCATTTAGTGACCTTATTTTATTTTTTCTCTTTGAATGTAAACTCAGCTTAATAAGAAATCTGTTGATGATGACCTCCCCCCCCCCACCCTTGTTCATTGACTATCTGCCTGGCATGCTGCTATTAATACAACAGGACTTCTATTCTTACTAGCCCCTTCTGGTTTTTTGGAGTACTGTGTTATTTTCTTCCCAGTATTGTAAAAGCAGTACTGACTTCTTTTCAAAGTACACTATGTGTGGCTTGCAGAACACTTCATAGGGAAACTTGAGGTCTGTCCTTTAGTCTGAACTATATTTTAAAATTTAAAAATAATTTTATGTTCTCGTGCAATTAAAAAAAAAAAAAACAGCCCAACAACAAACCAACTAAACAACAAAATCTCAGCATGTATTTGATTATCATGGAGGTTTCGTGGTAAAGGTCTCAGCTATCAGATAAAGGCTAGTTAGATTCATTGTAGGTAATAATAAAGAAATTTCCCTACCAATACCTATCCGAAAGTGCAGTCTGATGGAAGTTTTAAAAATTACTTCCTCTCTTCTGCCCTCTGCCACTTTTTATCTTATTTTTGACAGCAGTAAGTCTCCTGGAGCAAGGATGTGCTGGCTCTCCCCAATACATGTGTTGGAGAAAAGACTGTAAAGACTGAAGTGTTTCAGTTTTGGGGGGTAGATGGGTGGTATTTGAGGGGCTTCTTTTTGTAGTGCTTTCAGTAATGGTAATTGTTTGATACTTGCTTTGTAAATTTGTGTTTAGTTTTGGCCTGTGCCTCCAGTATTGCTGCTTTTTCCTTTCAGGTTTACTTTTCTCTGCACTTAAATGTCACTTATAATTCTTTGTTGTTGCTAGGGGGATCTGGGACTGCAGTCGCTCTTGCTATTTTACTGTCTTACAATGGGTGTAAGTGCTCGCAACACAGTAGGTTTATTTACTTTTGCTCTCCTGTGAATTTTAGGTGTTATAACTTAATTTACCTGTCTTCTAAAATCCAATAGCTAGCTAGAACTGTAACATTTCCATTAATTACTACATTTTATTACTCATTTTTAAAGATATTTCTTTTTGGAACACAGCCTTAAAGATTATGAAGGTATTTTATTTATAAAGATGGAAGTTATGTTTTTTCAAGCAGTTTTAACATGTGGTGGTTGCTCTGTGTGAGTTTTTTTTATGTTAACTGAGGTCAGACACCTTAACAGAATTGCATCAGAACACTAAGGGATTTCACACTTAGATAGCTTAAAGAATAGTGTGAATCTTGTTGCTTCCAAATTTTTCAAATTTTTTTTGTGTTTCTTGTTCCATTAGGTATTGCTGAATACTTCTATACTGTTGCTGGTATTGCTAGAGAGAAAGAAAAGCACCATAAAATTAAAAAAAAAAAAGAAAAAAGATTGGACCTCTTTTGGTTGGTTACAGATTGTTTTTTTCCTTGTCTCTTATATATTTTCCAGCCACTTCACTAAATCTATCCAAAGAGCTTTAGGCCTAAATAGTTTTGCCACTCCCTAGTGTGCCAGAAATGTGAGAAGAGGGCTGGTAGAATGTGAAAACAAATAGGGTTAACTACCAGTATCTAACTATTGCCTAATGCCTTCACCATTGTCATGCTTTGGTTGGATGGTCTTGCCTACCCATGGGTGTGCCTTTTCAAATTCTCTCTCTATCTCTTTTTTTCTTTTCCCTAGTTATTTTTTGGTAATACTAAAAATGAAAGATAATCTCTATATGTTTTTCTCAATGCTCTCGTATTTGCCAAGTGTTTTTGAGCTGCTATGTAGACCTTACAAAAGACTCAGACTAATAAGTCCTGATTGATGAAATTTGCACTCTTATTCCATGGTCTGTGTGGAACAGTAATCATTTTATTGGTGCAGGGACTTCTTAAGGCACTACTGTAAGAACACAGATTCAGAAATTTTCATGTGCATGATTGCCAGATGGATAGTTTTTATAGAAGAAGAGGACAAAATCTCAAATACCATATGAAATGTGTTCTTCTTTGAGAGAATCTTCTCTTTCTTTAGGCAATTTCTTTGAATAAATACCTAGTTCCTCACTAACATGGTAGGCAAAGCAAAAGCTTTTATCAATATATTTAGAATCTCAAAAAAGACAGTATTACTTTTTCAATACAGAAAATGTACTGAAGCTAAATGAAATTCAGAGTTGACTCAATCTGTTTAATGCAAATATTTGGAATATTTAAATATTTCTAATATAAAGCTACAGTAATAAATTTTCATTGTGGAATCAAAATGATTGATTGTTTGACATTAAAAATTCTTTCATCCTTGAAGTGTTTCTCTTTCCAGATCTGTTAAAAGTTATTACAAAGGAAATATTTGTAATAATTTTGTTTAGTAATGCGTGACAGTCTCTATGTAAATAGTTTCCTTACCTATGAAAATTTGTTGAGTGCATTAAAATTTTCATTTTTTTCAACATTGTGTGTGCACAGAGAAGGGAGTCAAAAGGAAGCCAGCTGGGCCTGGGCAAAAGGCACATTGTGTATCTCTGGTTGCATTACAGCAAGGTCATTTGGAACAGGCACAGAGCAATGAGACACAAAAGCCTGTGGGATACTAGAGGGTCTTTTGTTAATGCTTAATAAGCGTAATGTAAGGGCAACTGACAGTGGAAGCAGGTGGGAATGCTGAATGTAATTACAAACACAGATTGGAGAACTGCCATTGGTAAAAGTGAGTGAATAAACGGATAACATGAATATTTTACTTTAGAGGTTTTACCATGAGACTTTTAAAATCTACTTTGGAGAAAATAGAGGGAATGTTAAAACAACAAATATTTATGCCCTTCAGCTAAAATCACTTAGTATCTAGGATCTGTGTATGCAATGTTGAGTGTGCTTTGCAGTTCTATATGGTATGCATACAGCTTTACTATAATCTAATTTACAAATTCCTAGCAAACACTCGACAGATAAGGCACACATTATTATAATAGCAAAGACTGGTTTTGTGTCTGAAAAATCTACCATTAGCTACTTAAATAAACCCAAGAAACCAGGCTCAATAGTTAAATCTTTTTGCCAGCAGTTTCTGCCATCAGCAATTTAAACTGTCTTTCAATGAAAAAATGGTTTACTTTGATATGACATTTCTCTAAATGGAATAAAATTGTTATGTGATTGTAACTGAAAATAATTTTAGACAAGATTATGGGATTCTCTCTAATTTTTGAGGATAAAAATTAACCATCTCAGTTCTGGTTCTCTGGACATGTCTCTACAAATAGTCATGGTACTTTTTCTACCCTTTTTCCTTAACTTGTATATTCGCTTCAGGTAGCATTCTAACTTTGTACCTTCACTTGATTTCCTTTTTCCTCCAGGAATCATATCTCTCTCTAATGCAGAAAAGTATTTGAGGTGAGGTGAGCCAGTTTGCATAGAGGGATTGGCTCAAGTACTTGTCCCATTAATCAACCACACCTTCAAATCTGTTACTGAATACTGATTTACACGTAGTATGAAAGTGGGTTATGCACTGCTGAGATTTAAAGGTGGCAGTTTTCTCCATTGCTAATCCAATTTTCCTTATCATTAAAAAGTCAAAGCCTTAGGCACCCTTGTATGTTGCACCTTCTCATCTAGTGGGTTTTTTCCTTAGAGGCCTGGGTAAACAGCATTGCTCTCCTTGTCTAATAAGGTCTTGTGAGCAAAACAGCCTTTTTTTTTTTAACTTAATTCATTGCCTGTTAAGGCAACCTTTGGTCACTGATTTGAGTATTGGGGAGAACTAAATAATCAAACACTTAGCCAAGCACTTTCTGGTATCTGCTCCAGGCTGGAGGCAAGCAGAATACCTCTCCTCCCTCCAGCCCCAGCTTGCCTTATTGTCCCTGTGCCTGGTTGTGGGCTCACCCCAGCTCCTCCAGCAGGCACTGGGCAGCACAGTCGGGGTCATTTGCATTGCAGTACCCATCTGACATTTCTTGCTTCTCAGCCACCTCCTCCACTGTGCTTCGCTTGCTCATTTCTTCCTGTAGCTCTTTGCTTACTAATAGTTTTCCCCTGCCCCACAGGGCCTCTTCAGGCTTTTGCTCAGTGGCAGTGGCTTGGGGTGCTGCTGCTCTGGTGGGACTCACCCACAACTGCTGTCCCTGGGGGAGGCACACGCCTGCTGGAGTGAGATGTTCCTCACCCCAAGAGTGTGTTGGTCTCCCCTGTCCCTGTGGCTGCTGCCTCAGACATACGGAGCTGAGCAGAGGATCAGCATCCTGCTCAGGGGGTGTCTGTCTGGCATACTACAGGTTAGTCACAGCAGTTTGGGGGCTGCCTGGAAATGGCAGTGACCAGACCAGCCCAGCTCACATCCACTCCCACCTTTCAATACCAAAACTTGGAGAACATGTAGTGAATGTATAGGAAAAATAGCTTTCTGTAAAGTAGCAACACTTTCTTTAGGTCATAAATTTCTGGACTAGATAATCTGAAGTAATGGACTGAAGGGCTTGTGTTGTTTTCATTCAAAATTCTAATAATTATTTTGTGGTAAATCTTGAGAATCATATATTGACATAGGCATTGTAGACCAGAATCAAGATTTCAAGTAATCTATTTATTTATAAAAAGATAAAAGTAAGAATAAAGAAAAAAACCCCAACAAACTAGACCAAACTAGTTCAAAACAAAACTAGAACAAAAACCCAACAAACTTTCACTATGTGAAAGAATAGCCTAGATATAACCACTTTTCAGATAAGAGCCTTTTGTACTGGGAACAAAAAGTAAGTTCATGAACAAGGAATAGCTAATGAAGGAGCACTTAGAAACCATTATATGGCTAAAACCGACCATTAATATATAGGACAGTCAACATAAACCTCCCTATTTCTTACTTGTATTTCCGTGCATATTTTTATACATGGCTTTTACATATTAGCTCTGTTCAACAATTAGAGTAATTTCAGTGAGTCTTCTTCTGCTGCATCTTTAGAAAAACAAAAAGAAAGCTATTTTAGCATTCATTCATAAAATAATAGAATTTAAAGTTAAAACGTTGTATTTGGGTATATAAACAAATTTGGAATACTATCATTTACCTGTATTCACAGAACAAAAAGAACTTGCATAATTAAAGAATAATGGGAGGATAATGTGAAGAAGAAAGAACGGTGAATTAGGAAGGAAGAAGATAAGGACATTTTTAAATACGAGCAACAGAAGGGGAGACTAAAAAGAGGATATCCTTTATATCTTTGTTAAGATTACATGGAAGAAAAATATTTGAGTCACTTAAATAATTTGGCAAAATTAAATGAAATTAAGCCTTTGTATTTGCTGGGCTCAGATGAGTGAGGAACTCTGGAATGCAATTGCTTTTCTAAAGACTTAAACAAAAAAGTATTTTAATTTTAGTTTTATTCCCTGGTATGCCTAAAACTTCTTTTTATTTTTTTCTCCTGTCTACTTGCTTTCAAAAGTAGTTTGTTTTATATCTGTGAGAGAACATCTTGCAGAAAATGACAGAGCTCAGTCAAATGAACTTATCAAAAGAGGTGAGGTGTGACTTGATCTGAAGTGTGTAGGGACTTCTTTGTGGTAAGATTTTATGCAATGAAAGTCTTGTTAATTTAGTGACAAGAAACATCAGAAGAACAAATGGCCGAAAGCTGCATGGGCAAATTAAAAATGAGATGTACATTTTTGATAGAATGAAAATCACTGCACAAATTTACCCAGGAATTAGTGAAGTATCCATGTGTTCTTGTTACACATTTTTAAATAAAGATTTTGGGTCTGTTTATATGGTCTTTACCAGATCTAAGCACAGGCAATCTCATGTTTCTTTTGGAAGAAGTTTATAATTTGCTTAAATTTGAATACATCAAAAATGTATTCTGACAACTATTGCATTTTGGAACACTATTCAGAGAAGAGCAGGCTGCATTTTGCAAGGAAGTGGCTTAGGGGATGCAAACATTTTTTTCCATTGTCTTTTTTTCAGTATCATTGGTATTTAGTCCAGAGCAGATGCTTGGTGCAATAATTATATTTAATATCAGCATCAGGTCCTTAACCCAGGGTCCAAAATCCTATTTGAACAAGAGTTTTCTGAGCATTGAGTGTAACAATCATGTAAGTGGATGTCTGCGTATGTTTTTAATCAAGCTCCCACGTGGAAGTAAACATCAAAATTCACTAATTACTTTTGTTAAGTGTGTGCATCTGACTATGTAAACCTTTATTCACTGTCTCTGCTTTTGTTCTTAATGTCTTTGTTGTAGAGTAGTAGGACATAAGTCTTGTGTTTCCTTCAGTTGTAGGTATTTATGAACCATATTGTGTCATAAGGTATTTTTTCCTGGTGTCCTCCCATCTGATAAAGCCATGACCTCAGTAAGCAATTTTGTATGATAAGTGCCATGGTATTCCCTCTTCTGTATGCAGGAATCAGAGGAAACCATTTTCTACGGTGGATAGTCTTATTTATCACCCGTCCTTCTAGTCAGAAACCTATTTCTTGTCGAAGGGGAGTAAATCAAAATAAAGGGATAAAAGAACATTATCTTAATCTTTGAAGGTGGAAGACATGTAACAAAAACTGCCTGTATGGGTTCTCTTGATATGGAAGGGCATTAGTTATATTTAGATAGTGTTTCATCAGAAAGAAAGCTTTAATATATTTTTCTTACAAACGTTGCATAAAAATACCTAATTATTAATGATTTCTAGCAATTTTGTAAAACCATCTTACAGTTTAAGAATTTAATTACCAAATTTGTGATCAAATAAAGTGAATCAAATGTATTCAGGTATATGTTTCTATTTGAGTGTTTCTTCACTGTGATGATTGACACAGTGAATAGCCTAAAAATTTAAAAGATAACTGGGCAACTGGACTTCTTGATTGTACCAAGTTTGCTAAGCTTCATCAGTGTGGGAGGACAGATAGAGATAGTGCTGAAGCCAATCTTGCCCCCAGTATATTGCAGCTGTGTTAAATTACTGAAGAGTGGGAACAGGCTTGCCCTCACATCTGGGTGTGATAAAGAGTCAGTTTGTAGAGAGTTCTGTTGGAGTCTGCTGGTCATGCCACGTGTGAGGAGGAAGGGACAGGAGGTCGTGGGATAGACAGGGTTAGGTGGCTGTGCTAGGGACAGGAAGGAGCTAGCCAGAACTGCAGAAAGAAGAGAGAAGGAGAAAAAGAGCCGGAGGTGCCCATGGGAGGCTACATAGAAAAGGTATGAGAGACTTCTAGATAACAAGGTGATGGTTGAAGCCTTCTTCTGCTGATGCTTGAATCCTTCTTCAGTGTTAATCGTACCTCCTTCGTCACATCAGGGTTGATTTCTTTTTTGTTGTAGTGGTAGCACTGGTTGAATGTGTACACCAGTCTCTGAAGCTTGCGTTAAAGTACAGAAAGTAACCTAGTTTCACATCTCCCTCTCATAATGAAAACACAAAGTAAAGGCTTTTTATAAGCGTATTTTGTAATGGAGATTTTAGCAGCCTTTTGAATGAACAATTATGTCTTTGTTTCCATGGAGCTAGCACTAAAATCAGTGTGGTGGTATTAAGAATATTATGTTAGGCTTCCTTGGGGAGCTTTCCACTTGTCCTGGTCAAGGCAATTTTAGTTAAAGAAATTGTCAGAAAAATGTGAACTGATCAAAAGTAAAATTCTGGAGTGTATTTGTTTTATTGAAGCTTTATTTCATAAATGTTTCTGTGCTTGTCCTTTCCTTGAAGCCTTCCCATCAGCAATAGGAAATGTTTCACTTTTGTGTATAAATGTTGCAGTAGTAACTTCACTCACAGTCTTTCACCTACAGGAGGTATGTGATGAAACCCAGGAGTTTGAGGAAGTGTATTTCTCTGCTTATTAAGAATTTTGCTTGAACTCTTTGAAAAATGTTGGTTTCACCTTGTGAAATTGGAGTGGATGTGGGATGGTGGTGTGGTGAGTTTATTTATTTAAAGTTCGGGGTGATTAAACTGGGCGTTTTTAGCTCTCTATATGACTGTTTAGGATGTCTCTAAGTATAGAATCATACAATCATTTAGACTGGAAAAGACCTGTAAGATTATTGAGTGGAAACATTAACCCAGCACTGCCAAGTTCACTACTAAACCGTGCCCTTCAGTTCCACACCTACAAGCCTTTTAAATACCTCTAAGGGTGGGGACTCAGCCACATCCCTGAGCAGCCTGTTCTAATACTCAATTACCTTTCTTTTGCGAAGATCTTTTTCTAAAGAGTTTAATGCTTCAGATCTAGTTTTTCAGGTGGTAGAACCTGAAACTGAAATCCTTAACCTGATGGTTACTTTAGGATAGGTTTGTAGTAGATTTTCAGCATAAGGAGAGTAATTGCAAGTGTCTGGTTGAGACAGAGAGTGTTGTGTTTTCATGTGTGGGAGTCAGTTCAAGGGTTTGAAAGATCATCTGTTGTTTTGTGGTTACTAATGACTGTGAAGGTATGTATTTCTCTCACGGGACCTCTTGTTTGCTTGGGAAGAAGTTTCTTGCTCTTTCTTCCCACCCTGTTAGACCTTTTTCCCAGCCCAAGGGTTGCTGCATCTTTTCTATAATGGAAAGAGAGCCCTTAACACAGATGTCACTCCTTCTTACCAGATTCTGATCTGTTTTTAGGAAAGTGTGAAGTTTGTATCACAGCAGCAGATTTCAGAAGAAAACAAAAAGGAATTTTTTTTTTTTGTCCTATTCCATTTTAACCACAGACTGGTAGCCCTAATGCATCATGTTAGAATATGTAATTTGAATATTAAGCACAGTACCAGTTAAAAAAAAAAACCTTCAAAGCAAAAAGCAAAACAAAACTTCAGGAAACCTGAGAAAATAACAGATGGATCCCAGACATATCTTTTATAGCTTGCAGAATAAAAGCAATGCATGTTTAGTGTCAGATGTTTGTCTAATTATTTCAAAGGACTTCAAAAAGTGTTACAGAGTAACATTACTCTATGTAATGGCTGATTTTTTTTCTAGCTGAGTCACTGTGGACTATTAAATCTGGCCAATCTGTAGTTCCTTTGTTTTCAGACAGTCAGGTACATGTGGATTTGGGAGATACCTAGGGCTTCAGCAGCTGTGGCTCTTGAAAAGCCTTTCTAAGATTCCTGTTCTGTAGATGAGTAAGGCAGACTTGTGTGCTCTGAGTACTTGCTAAAGCACCTGGTTCTCTGACCTTCATCCAGCCATCTTTTTTTTTTCCTTCACTTTCTGTTGCAGCCAAATTTTTTCTCACTACCCAACACCCAACATTCAGCTCAAACCTTGGCTTTGTTCCTACCTTGCTCTTTGAATTGGGTTCCTCCAACTAGTGACTAACTGTTCATTTGAACTGTTGTACATTAAACTTCTGTAGCTGAAGAATCTTTGTTTTTGTTTAGCAAATAGTGAGAAGAGGATAGTTACAATTGTCACATATTTATCAAATATTTATATATACCAATAGTCAAAATCCTTAAGAATCAGATGGGTAAGCCTGTATGAGTCAAACAGTTTTACCTACCCATTTAATGTCTTGAGGAGGCTGTGTGTACTTCCATATCTTTCCTAGCATCTTTCCTGTGCCTGAACTTGGCAATATGCATCCCTTATGTATACCATCTTCAGTTACCAAGTGTTGACTATATTCCCATTTTCAATGTGATGAATTCTAGACATCTTCAGGAAATAAATATTTATGGAAAGAAATTGAGAAGTTTGCTTAGTATCTGCAGTTAAAGTCATTTCTACGTATTATAAATCACTGTTTAATGAAGAGCTGAGGGGTTCATGTAGCTTATACTTCTAGTAGAACAGTACAGAGTTTCGTCAACATGTTCAACTTTGAACATGTACTTTCAGAATTTTCTCAGGTTGGATCTTGTCTTTCACAACCATTTGGAAGACTGCTAGTATCTGGACAGTACTTTTGTAAAGACAGCTTAATAGCTTTACTTAGTAACCATGTGGAATATTCTGCTTTCTGTAATTTGAAGCTGCCTGATTTGTTGCTGTTGATTTTTGCCTTTTGAGAGGATGGAAATTACTTTACTTTTTAGTTTTTTTCCTGATTTGACAATTTCAAATTTTAAAAAAAAAGGAAAAATACCCTGTGATACTCCAGTGGCCTAAAGCTTGTGTGTGAAACTGTAAGCATCTGACAGAAGTGGCTTTTGTTATAAAATATGATAGATAAGGCATTTGCTCTTTTGTGTCTTTGTCACGTGATTTCTTCATGTTCTCACATATTGTGAGTGTGAAGTCCAGTTTGGTTGTGACCACATACATCTTAAAATGCTTTTTCTAAAGACTACCATATTTTCATTATTTTCACTGCGACTTTTAACCTTGGGCACTTTAATATTTATTTTATTAAACATGATGAAAAAATCGATATTTATTGTGATTCTGGTTGCTGTTGGTGTAACAGTAAATGCTTTTGTGCTGCATGAAAGAATAAATAGCATTTAAAGTATGAAGTACATTTAAATGCTCAGACAGTGAAAAGACTTAAACAGCTTTTGCTGATGTCCAGTCTGAGCTTCCCCTGGTGCAGCTTCATTCTATTTCCTCATGTGCTATCACTGGTCACCACAGGGAAAGATCAGCTGTCCCCACTCTGCTGCCTGCTTTGAGAAAGGTGCGTAATGGAGTGAGGTCACCTCTTGGTGATGAGGTCACCCCTGCTGCCTTCTGTCCTCCAAGCTGGACAAACCAAGTGACCTCAGCCATTCCTCAGAAGTCTTTGCCCTCAAGGCCTTTCACTGTCTTGGTTGCCCTCCTCTGGACACACTTACAGTTTGATGTCCTTGTATTGTGGTGCCCAAAGCTGCATTCTTGAGGTGAGGCCGCCCCAGTGCAGAGCAGGGTGGGACAATTCCCTCCCTTGCCCGGCGATGCTGTGCCTGATGCTCCTGAGAGTATAGCTGTAGCTGTACCTTCTGCCTGCCAGGGCACTCTGTTGGCTTCAACTTGCCATCAGCCAGGACCCCTGAATTCCTCTCTGCAAGGCAGTTCTCCAGCCTCTTGCCCTCCAGTTTATACATATGAGCAGGGTTACACCCATCTCAGGTGGAGAATCCAGTACTAGCTCTTGTGAAATTTCATGCCATTGTTTATTGGGAGGGTTTTTATTGGGGGTTTATATAGCTCTCTAGTCTATCCATATCTCTCTGTAAGGCCTCTCTACCTGCAAGGGAGTCTAACTCCTCCTAATTTAGTATCGTCACCAAAGTTACTTACTGTATATTCAATTCCTGCATCAAAATAATTTATAAAAACATTGCAGAGCACTGGCCCTAAAATTGAGCCCCAGAGAACCCCATTAATGGCTGGCAACTAGCCTGATGTGACCTGACTAACTACAAACCTTTGAGCCCACCCTTTCAGCCAATTCCTCATCCAGCATATTATGGATTTGTCTAGCCATGCTCTGGACGTTTAGTCCAGAAGGGGACTGTAAGAGATGGTACCAAAAACTTTGTTAAAATAATAAAAAAAAGCCACATTCACTGACTTCCTTTGGTCAACTAGTTGAGTGACCTTGTCCTAAAAGGAAATTAAGTTTGTAAAAGAGGAACACATAATTAATGAACTGCCATGTAATGAAATATTAGAAAATGTACTAAGCATGAAACACCTGTACTGCAGCTGGTGGCACACCTTTTGAAATAGAAATACTTATTCAGCTAATTCACACTAGCAGTCAGTCTTCATGTGTCTGTGTTCCTAGCTTTCATGGTTTGAGATAAAATTTGGGTTATTTATTTCAGGGAAAATATATTTTATGTTGTTGATTAACTAACTTTATTAGTGGGTTTAATAAATAGTTATTAATTTTGAAAGACAAATTATTAAATATATATGCTTAAAGGGAACTGAGGTGTCTCATAAATATTAAGACAATTGTTTTAAAAGGATGGGCATCATAAAATATTAAAAGAAAAATTGAGAAAAAAATCAACTTTCTTGTAACATTTTGCAGGATTTTTAAAAATTCCATTCTACTAGTGGTCTAAGATAAGCTTCAAATATTGCTTGAGATATTTAATTATACATTAAATGCATGTAGTCAAAAATGCAAGTATTTATATTACGGTTTTTATGCTGCTAGTAAGGCTATCACTATTAAGGCTGAACAAGATAAATCCTCATTATAAAATACACTTTGATGCATTTTTAAGAATCCTGTAAGTTCATTTTTCTTAAGAAATTGATGCAATTTGAAAATAACTAACAATTAAATGATATCTAAAAGGACCTATATAATGTCTTTTGCAAATTGTGTTGTAAATTTGAATTGGTCAGGAGCTGGAATATCAAGAAATTAATTGGATGTGAGAGCTTTGTGGAAATTACTGTTTAGTGTTCTAAGATATTTTAAATGTCTTGAGCTGAGAGGGCAAGGGTTGTGGGAGTTTTGATGTTAGGGTACTTTATACCAACTTGGTTTGCCTTTGCATACTTGCTGTGTTGTCATACATTGTTAAAGATAGTTTCAATAACTGTTGTGTTTTGGTTTTTTTCACCTATGAGCATTAATGAATGGAGTGGTTGACATGGCCCTTCAGTCAGGGTGAAAATGGACAAGGAAGTATTTATCCCTCTCTCCCACCTCATGAGTTTTCCCCATGTTGCATGTGGCTGTCTGTGTTGGACGTGGGGCTGGCACAGCCTCATCCTTCAGCATTGCCTCTGCTACCAAAACCTTGGGGGGGAAATTGTGCACCTGCCAAGATGCTCTTGCATTGCAGTAACTGTTTAGCTTGGATCGACAATCAGATTAGGAGGGAGGCTGGTAAAAAAGCATCTTTATTAATGAGGGAAAAATCGAATTTAAATTTCTCAGTGTCAATCAAACCTGCAGTATGGTAGCAAAACGTGGATCTGAGTCATCAGCAGAGGGAGGGGGAAGTGTCTAGGCTAGATCAGATTTGCATCAGTATTGTCACTGGTATTGAAAATGGTATTATTTACAGTACTAGAGATGACACTTCAACACAGAAAAGGCATTTGGAAGTTGTGTGATGGTACCTCAATGGATGACTCTTTGCATGTGGGACTCCATAGGAGAAGCATTCAGAAGGGGACCCTTGTCTCTGTAGGACTGAGGAGGGAGTGACATATGCTGTTTATGATTAGGTTAAAGTCAAATTTGACACCAGAAGCGTTCATTGGCACTTCTTGGAGGACAAACTGATACAGGTTCACATGCTTTAAAGTGATACATGTTTTTGATGCTGCCATACTTAATTTGCAAACATTTTGGTTCTGAGTAGGTGTAATAACCTTGCTACAAAAAAGTTAGAGCATGCCCTGTTTTTCTTTGGGAGTGATGCCCACTTTATGACTGAGCTTTCAGTTGTCTTCTGGTTGCTTAGAGCAGACACAATTTGGTTTTGCAACTTTTCACGTGCTTTAATTCTATTTAGCTAGTTATGACTAGATACTTTTTTTTTTTGATGGATTTTTCTGCTGCCTAGACAAATAAAAAATGTACAGGAAACATGGAAATTAAGAGTAATTAGTAAATTACGTAGACCTTCAGAATCAGATCACAGCTATCTTTTGTTTAAAAGATACCAAAAGTAGAAGAGCATGATCTGGCTACTGGCATTCAAAGTCCTGGTAGTGGAATGGTTGGAAAAAGGTGGGTTTTTTCCTCCCTTATGTATTTCTGTAATTTCTGTTATGGAGAGGATTTAAATGTGACATTTTTTGAGGAGGTAAACCCCAACTATATCTTAAATGGAAGCGTCCCAAGAAGAATTAATGGAATAATTAGTTGTTTTGTTAACTGAAACAACTGAAAGCGAAGTAGTGTATTTGGGAAACACAATTATGGTTATTGTTTGTATTCAGTAAGTTAAAAATATCATTAGATTTGCCATGTAATGAAAGTTGGGAAGAGTACTGGAAGGAGACATGCTTGACCTTTTGATCAAGATTTTACAGTCATTGCAGTGACTATGTTCTTGCAAAGTTGTTCTCATCTGTTTACACACAGGATGAATTGGCATACTGTTTCTAATTATTATTTATTTGATTAAAGAGCACCGGCATAAGTTTTCTATTTTGCCAGTTGATAATTGTTTCTGAAGGCCTCACTTATGAAAGAGCTTTTATGGATTATGATTATTTAAATAGCTGTGCTTTTCCCATTTATATAACTGTTCCATTTCCTCTGAAGTAACATTTTCACCTAAAGTAAGCACTGATTCTGTTTTACACCAAACAAAACAGGAAAATCACACTCTTCATGTTGATCACTATGAAGTAAGACAGAGACCTCTGGATATGTTTGTAAAAATTTTAATGTAAATTAAAATTTCTGTGCTTTATTAGTTAATTATAAATAATATATTTTAAAGTTGAATATTCATCGAAATAAAATAATGCATTTTATAAGGTAAAAATACAGAATAGCAAAATAATAATTTCATATTGCCTTTCTCAAACGATTTTTGTTGCTCTTTAACATTCACGTATGCATATTTCAATTTCAGTGTTTTAAATGAGATCTGAAAATTCCTTTTGATAGATTCTGCTGGATTTATTGCATTACATATTTTTAAAAGGTGAACTGTAACGATAGTTCCTTCTTATGTTTTGTTCCTCTTTCTAAATAGTTTAAGAAGTTAAAAATAACTGAATCCAGCCATTTGAGAAGAACTTGTTTAGAATTCCTCTCCTTTTATTTATTGCTCATTATTTTATACTTTTCCCTAAAACAAAAATGTCAAATACAAAAACAGTTAAATATCAAGTTTTGACTGTCTCATGTGAATGACTTCTAATTTGATTTGGTTTTTTTTCTTATTTTCTCATTTAAGTGTGACTATAATGATGTTTTTGGAGGGTTTTTTTGCATTTTTATTAAGTTAGGTGTATTAAGTCCTTTGTGTTCTAGTATCTTTTTTAAAATATTATTGAAGACTTATCACAAGACTTATGTTAGGTATCACCAAACATAATTACTTCAAATGACAACTGATTATTTTAGAACCAAAGTCTTTGTTAATAAAACATGGCTACATAGAAGAACTGTGATTGAAAATGTGTTCTGGGGTGATTAAACCCCTCTTTTTCTTAAAGATCCCTCTTTTTTTTTTAATTCTTCTTACTAATAAGTTAATATTTGCATCTGATGAATAGAGGTGAATCTTATTTATGTACTGAGAAGATGTCATAAAATTTTTTTGTACTTTGGCAACTTTTGAGGATTTTTAACTAAGCAGAGTAAAAATTTCTCTTTTAATGCAATTAAGAACACTTGAATTTCCTCCACTACGTAAGACCTAACCCTGTAATTATTGACACTTCATCTGTAGTTGTCTTGTAATCAAATCAAATGATCTGTGATTTCGGTTTTACTCAGTTACATGATGCCTCAAAAGGAATTCTTAGTACAGATGGAGCTCTGTAATTAGATTTGCAGATGGAGGTTTTGAAACTCAGCCCAGAGTGATATTGTTTTCAAAATCTGGGTCTGAGTCTTAGAGAGAAGATAAAAGTGAAGGTCCTGAAGTGTTCCCTCCAAGCTTCATTAGTTGAGTTAATGATGAATAGGACTAGTATCAAAACATGGAAGAAATGTTAAGGTGTGATGGAGTATTTTGCTGAAAAAATATTGTTGCCTGTTCACCATGTTTTTTGTAAGCACTTCACTTGAGGGTTTTTTTGTGTGTGTGTGGTTTTTTTTGTTGTTTTTTTGGTGGTTTTTTTTTTTTTTAATTGAACCAGCTAAGAGATAATGTGCTGATGAGAGGATACCTTTTCCTTTTTGAGTTAGGAAAGAGTTTATTATCCTAATTCTTTATTAGTAGAAATATCCTTTCATTTGAAATTTTGTTTAGGAATTACGTGTAAATGTAGCTTATGATGGGAATCATGAATGGGAAGGGTTTGGTGTTGTTTACAGAAAAGTATGGTGCTTATGTTACTGCATTTATTTTGTGTAGGTATTTCTAAGTTTTTTCAGAAGTCTATTTTCTCCTTATCTCATAGGAAGTAATAGAAGTTCTAACTTCATTTCATATCTACTACCCTATATTAACTGTGCACTCTCACAGACATTATTGTAATTAACCTTGCAGTGATGTTAGCTTTGTGGAAAATGTTTTGGTTCTTAGTAGCAAACAGGAAACAAAAATAAATATAAGGAAGCATTAATAAGGAAAAATGAGCTATACAAAAGACTTTATTTTTTTAAACTCTATAAATTATTGATATGTATTTTGAATGTTTTATGAAGTTATGGTGATTTCCGGTCTCAAAAGAATATATTAGGACTAGCAAAAAATATCAAGGGTTAGAAGTGTGATTACATAGAGGTGTAGTTCAGATGAGTAGTGACTTAACAAAGTAAGATTGTTCAGCTTGGAAAAGAGCTGACCAAGTGTATTTGAAATATAAGTAAATAAAGGGAACAGTGTGATAGAAACCACCTGATTTCAGCTTTTCAAAATGCAAATAGCAGAGGACTGAAATTAAATAATCCTATGGCAGATGTTATGTATAACAAGATACTTTTACACAAATCATGGGGAAAATGTAGGACCCCTCACTATGGGCTGTGAAGGCTCCAAAAAGTTGAGGGTTCAGAAACTAATCAGAGGAAATATTGGAAGAAAATCTACTGGCCTGTTGAACAATGATGTTATTTCTGGGGCAAGAGATTCCTGTGTCACAAAAAATGGGAGATTGGGCCACTATAATAGAGAAAATTCAGTATATGCCCAGCCTATACTGTTATACTTTTTGTAGATACTTGGTCTCTTGTCACTGAGTTTCAAGTGCTGAGATACTTTGTGTAATAAAGATCCAACAAACTTCTTACATAAGGGAAACTCTGACCACTAAGAAGTTTTTTCTTACACTTTACTTATCTGCCTTTTAGTTTCCTCCTCTAAAATAGTCCTTTGTGGTTAGGGTTGCACCTCCTATATGACTGTAATTCTGGCCTTTGTTCTTAACTGTGTTATCATCTGTAAGTTAAAGAAAAGATTTTATTGGATAAAAAGCTGCATAATAAATTAAGAAGCAGCTTGGGGGAAGGCAATTAGGATGCACTTAAAGGTTTGTAAAACAATTCATTATGGTCTGTGTGGTGCCTCCTTTAGCAATTGAGGTTTTGGGTTTTATCATTGCACAAAAAAGATTTTAAATCATTAATGACAGCTAAAACCCCTGTGGGAGTCCAGTCACAAACTAGGACAATTTTCTTACACTATTTGAGAGTTATTTAGAGAAGCAAAGGGGACAAATATTGACAAATCTAAATCAAAAAGATCCTAGCCTTACAAATCTTGGTATCAGAAATTGCCCTTATAACCAAGAGGAGCTACTTCTTGTAAGGGCTTGAAAAATAAATTGGATTAGAAACATTTTGAGTTTTTAAAGCATTATTCCTGTCTTTTATCTTGTGCACTTTTGAGGACAAGAAAAATGTAACAAATAGTATAACTTGTATTTAATTTCGTAAAGAAATACAGAACCTTAAAGAATATATGGACTGTCTTTGCTTGAAAATTTAACAAACTTCAGGCTACCAAAACTGAAAAGCAACACGAATTATATGGCTACTGTTAAGGAGCCTGGCTATTGATATTTCCAGCCCTGACATCTTGAATGCATGTATATGTATTTTGCATTTTTTCACCTACTAGGCAACATTGTGCTATTGCAGCTTATTGCATTTCCTGAGAGATTTTTTTTTAATAATTGATTAGATTTGGAAGGGTTTTGCTAGTTATAAATTAAAATTTATATGGAGAAAGGGGAAAAAAAGTAAGGTTTGAGGAAAGCCATGGTTGTTTATACATTTGACTGTGCTTATTTATAAAATATAGTCAATGGGCATTTCAGTCTTAACAAGAATTAGGTAGATTCTATAGGAAGCATTCCTCAAGCTCCATAAATGAGTCTAACTCTATAACAGATATTGTTTTGTTATTATTGCCTGCAATCTACATATCTTTTTAAAAGGAGAAATTCTGCTTGGCACCTCCACATCTACTGTTGGCTTTAATCTAGTTATGTTACATGCAGAGAATTAAATGGAACTATAGCACATGTCCAGTATTTGTTCTATAGTCATTAAAGAGTCACTGTTCAGAAATGAGTGAGGGCTTTTTACTGTGCCAAACACTGGGCTGTTTTCTCCCATGTTAACTTGTTGGAGTGGAGGACTGCATGGTAAGTAGTTAATTAAAAATGAAAGATTGATGAAAATGAGCATGTTGAAATTGAATATAGAGCTTCTCTAGCTGATGATTAACATTGCCACTGGAAAGTTTCGGAATGCTGACACCAACCAAAAGTGTTACAACATATCTCAAAATTATTGATATAAGTAAGCAGCAGGATGTTGAGAATTAAGGACACTTTTCTTCCCATTAAGCTCCTGCTTTTCAGCAAAATGAAGTTAAGACCAGTGCTGTGCACATCTCACTTCAGTGTTGTTTGAGATCATTTATACCTGGCATTGTGGTTTACCTGGGCTATCACTCTGACATTAATCTTTAATATACATCTATAGGTATCAGTTGGAAAGTGACACTGTCATAACTAAGTTCATTGGAATGGTTTTGGTTTTAAATATTGCATAGCCATGATTTATGGTTTCTGGGCTTTTAAGAATTGTAGAGTGTTTTGTGACAAGAGGGAAATGAAACATTTCAAAATGAAAGCAGTGAAAGACCCTAAAGAAAACCTTAACTTAAGAGAGAAGTAGACATGGGAATAGGACACTTAAAAAAATCCTTATTTAATGTTAGAGGTTAAAGTAGGTAATAGATAACTTAATCTTAATAGAGAAATGTAAGTAATTCCTTTTCTTACCAAACAACAGTGCAGTGGTATAAAAAAAGTAAGCTGGTTTTATGTCAAGTGGTATGTAGCAAGGTAAGTGCCTGATCTCTTTTGTGATTAAGTCAAGAGCAGAAGTAATTTATAAGATAAAGAGATAGAAATAGATAAACTGAAAACAAATTAGCTACAAGTTTGAGAATGGTTTTAGTTTTACTTCATTGATAATAAACCTGCAAATTTTTTTTCTTAGCCTTTAATTATTCAGGTTCAACAGCTTGAAGTAAAAGCTCATATTCTGCTTTGGCCAAAAATGGTTGTGTGGAGGTCAAAATAATAAAAAGGAACAGTGTCTCCTTCTAGTGATGCAGGAACAATAGACCACAAAGAGGATTTTTGTGTTTTGGATTAGGTACTTTTACATAAAATACTTTTATCAGTCTTCATTTCTGTCAGAAGTGGTTGGATTACTTTATAAATTCTTTCAAGTAGGAAAGTTCTGTCCTGTGTCACACATTAGAACTTCTTTTTGCATTCTTTCTAAGGTAGATCTTTTTATTTCAAGGAATCTGACTCTTGTGCTAAAAGAAGATTCTATGAAGGCAAGTGTTTGAACTTTATCAAACTGATTACTGTCCCACCCCAAAATAGTGGCTTTTTGCAATAGGTGAAGAACAGTTTAAAAGATGTGTGCCCAATAGCCCATTTTTTGTTTTTGTTTTGTGTTTTTTTTTTTTTTTTCTCTTTAAGCCTCCACAGTACTTAGAAAAGGTCTGATGCTGTAGAGTATATTATACAGTCTTGTGATCTGAGTGTAATTGGTAGTTATCTCAGTAAATCATATGTATATGCAGTTGATCTGCCATTGGACTTGATCTGCCTACAGGGGTATCCTCCTTCCTCAAAGGAAAATGCAAGAAAATAAAAGTAAACCCATGGTATATTTTTAAGCTTGTATGATAACAAGCACATTCTTGTAAGTACTAAAAGTTGACCACTTTGCTTCATTCATATTGTCTCAGCAAGTATAATGCGCATTTAATTTAATTTCTCAGCTTACTTTAAAATTGTCAATAAACTTGCTAGGTAGCATTTCCTTAGTGACAAACTGCTGAGTATGTGCTATATATTATTCAGAGTAAAAATGGTTTTGAAGTTAAAGTGAAGGAAGGCTTGTTTAAAAGGGGTATGTTAATGTGCAGAATTACATCCTGTTGTAATGATTCATATGAGAATCAGTCTTTTTAGTGCTGACATTTGGCTATAAACCATGTTGTGAGCACACTGGTTAAGATTTTATCTGAAATCACTTTTCATGTGCCTGTCTGAACTAGTTGTCCCTTTATAGTCAGTAAAAAGTACTACATTCCCTGAAAAAAGATTTATTTCATTCTGATGTTGCATCTAAGATCACTGAGATAATCACTTCCCTGAAGTGATTTATTTTCCAATGATGGTAAAGAGAATTGTGAAAATGAGGCCAGATACACATAGTTGTAATTCAAATCTCTAAGGACTACCATTCACCAATTTAAATTTACCATTTAAAAATAAATAAAGAATATATAACGGTTATGAAACATACCTTCTCAAGTTTTTTTTAGCTGTGATTTGCTCTGTAGTTATATTGATATATTTAGGTTAACAAGCGCATATGATCAGCACACATTTCTGTCACTGAACAATTTAATTTATACTGTTTAGCATTCTAAATGCTGTTGCCTCAAGGAATCTTCTTTCATGCAGTTGAAGAAGAATCTTACTAAAAATCTGAATTAATTGTTTGGAAGTTTAATGTTTTAGTTAATGACCATAAAATAGTAACCTGTTTTTTTCCAGCCTGGATTCCCTACTGCTTTTCTCAGACAACTGTGTTTTAATGCTTATACTGTTGCCTGTCTTTACAAAAGAAGCAGTAGCAGTCTGATTCCACATATTTTGAATTCTCACTGGTGATTATGAAATCAGTTCGGTGGGTTTTTTTTAGAAAATATGTTCCAGTTTTGACAAAAATTATACTTCAATGTTATATGATGGCTTTAGTTATCAAGAGTTAAATGTTTACTAATTTTCTCTTCAAAACAACTAATTGATGTGGGATTTTAAGAAATTTTCAATCTCATTCGAGTAGGTTATTCTCAGCTTTTTTCCTGTGGAAACTTGTGCCAGATGCCAACTCAGCTGTTTTGTAATGCCTAAAATGAGAGATGAGCATAAGGGAGAAAAAGAGAATTAATAATTTTGTTTCCAAACTGTTTACCTCCTATATAGCTACAAGGAAAGATTTTTTTTTTTTTTTAATTCTGGTTGTATATGTATATACTTGAACCTAAAACACTTCAGTTCAAAACAGATGAGGGCTGTTGTCAAGTTGATTGGGTTATGCCTTCATTTATTTTTGCCTTTAGAAAAAGCAGAGCAAATGTGATAGTAGTAAATTAGGAGAGAGAATGTAGGAGTGACTTGGTGCAGTTTAGGCCTGGATGTGGTTAGGGCTTTAGTAATTATACTATTGTGATACATGAATTTTTCAGTGGCACTGTCTGTCTAGTATTGGAATTCATATTCTTGATTTCTGTTTAAATAAATGCAGAGAGGACTCCAACTTGAAGGAAGCTAGAAATTACTTATTTGACAGCAATGAGCTGCAAACTTAGAGATTTAAGTGCTTGAAGACTTTGGTTTATGTAGTTCTAATATACTGTCTTTAGTCGTTGCTGTTTACAGTTTCCTGAGGAAAGGAAGTGGAGAAGGAAGTTTTGAGCTCTTCTCCATGGTATCCAGTGCCAGGATGCATGGGAATGGTTCAAAGCTGCATCAGGGAAGATTTAAATTGAATGTTAGGAAGCATTTTTTTGTGAAGAAGGTGGTCAAACACTGGAACAGGCTTTCTGAAAATGTGTTTGATGCCCCAAGCCTGTCAGTGTTTAAGAGACATTCTGATAATGCTTTTATCAACATGCTTGAACTTTTCAGACAGCCCTGGAGTAGTCACACATTTGGACCAGGTGATTCTTCTAGGACCCTTCCAACTGAAATGTCCTATTCACTTTTAATTTCAATCCATTCTTCCAAACTCGATTTGAAGAATCTGAGACTAAAAAAATCCAGTTTTCAAAAGTCAACAATTTAATTCTAGACGTTCAGCAGCACATATTTTATTGCATTTCAAGAATTGGCATGAATATACTGTCTGAGATATGTAGACAACTTCTTGTATTTGGGGGAGTATTTTTTCTCTGTTCTAGATCAAAAGGGTGTAAAAGACCAGCCTAAGTTCTGCAGAGATGTGGCAATTTAGGAAGAAAGCCTTTTATTGCATAGCATGGTGAATGGTAGGAATTTACTGAGGAATGGCTACAATATTCAGAAAAATGGAGATTCTGAGTAAAGCAGCTGCATTTGAGAATGGTGGTGTATGTTACGGTAAGTTCTCAGAGGGATTTGCAAGGATTGTCAACAGGTTGTTACAAGCAATCTCAGCAGCATGGGGAGTACAGTCTGACTTGCTTATTACTGGCAGTTCAGTACCACTGCGGGAGGAGTTGTTTGTAGACCCCAGTCAACACACCTGTAACCATTATCTGAACATTAGATTGGTGCTTCTTACAGGTGTGATGTGAAAGATGCAGAAAATGACAAAGAACGAGCAATACTTCAGGGTACTTAATCACAGTGAAAGAATGGTCTTCACATTCTTCAAGGGAATATTTGATATTTAGTAAAGACTTGGTGTTTGACATAAAAAACGATTGTATTTGAGATGTATGATATGGAAAGAGCCTTGATTTATGGTATGGTGTACTGGCTTCTGTAAGGATTTCTATCAAAGTGTTCGTGTTGTACTCCAGCTGAAATTTGTCCTATTACAGAAATGTATTACAGGAGCTTATATATATGTTACTTTTTGGAAGTATGATTTAACTTTTTGGTATATACTGTTGCATCCACAGTTTTACCCACCTTAGAAGGCTGCAGATTCATTATTAGTATTTAGTTATGTATTGGCAGTTTTTAATATGTTTTTTTGAAGAAGCACCCTCAGGGGCTCCAAGTTCTCTTTTCTGGATGATATCATCAGACTTTGAGCCTGTTGTCTTGTACACATGAGGAAAACTGTAATAATGTTGAACTAGTTTGCATTTAGTAATTTTGAATTTTTTAAGCATTGTTTCCTGGACAGTTGATATCAGAAGAATCTTTGCAGCTCTCAGCAGTTGGTGTTTTTTAACTGTATTTAATGATCTCTGGCTCCTTAGCAAAGTTTGTCCTTTCATTAATGTCAGCACATTACCAGCTCGTTGTCACTGTGCTTCTCTGGTTACCTCCCCGTGCTGGGGAGACTGGTTATTCCTCTTTACCTACTGTCTTCCCTGGGAAATCCAGGTGCAGAAATCTTGTTAGAGGATGCTTTACTTTGTAGTGAATGTCCTACTTCTTTTATTGGCTGAATTCCATTTGATTGTGCACAAATAAACCAGAGGTGCCTGCTTTATTTCTTGATCACAGATTAACCATGTTCATTTATTTCTGTATACTTGCTTCACCTTTGTTTATCTTTTCATCTTAGACTTCTTTTTATCAAGACTATTAATATTTTTAATTCATGATTTATTTAGGATGACTACTTTAAAGAAGTCACCTCCCCCTGCCTTCCTAAATTTTTGCTATCATCATCAATTAGTTCAATAATTTGTTTCCTTTATTAAGGAAGTTGATTTTAATGATAATTATGATAATTTTTACTGTCTGAAATATGCTTAAACTGAAGCTAAGGGCAAATAGGAACATTTTAATGGGAATTAAATTTGGTGAAATAAGTGATTGGTGAATTTCTTTGGTGAAATAAGCAGTCACCATGATGGGCTATAAATTTCTTGTTGCCAATTGTACAAGTGAAATAATTGTAGCATTTGCTGGATAGTCTGTAGCCTAGGAGAAGGTTCTCAATAGAACCTATTTTATTAGCATTCAGTCTGAGATGTTTTGTAGAATGAGATGTCTTGGTTTTAATGATACTGAAGTATCCTATCACTTCAAACTGATACAGGAGCTTCAATTTAGTCTCTAAGATGTTACATATTAGTGCATTGATTTACATTAGAAAGCAAATACATTTGCTTTCTAATACATTAGTCTGTAGTGAATTATTTCCATCTGTTTTACTGATTCTATATTAGTTTATTAATTTAAATTAACTAGAATTTTACAATAGTGTTTGAGGAAAGTGAATCAGTCTGTATTGCACCACTTCATTCCAGTTGAGGCATTACTGGATTTTTTTCCTTGTTTTTAAGTCCATTTATCAAAATCAAATGATGAGTAGTATATCTAGTCTGAAGGTAGCCTGTCTAAATATTATCACAGAATTGTTGAGGTTGAAACAGAAGTCTGGAGATTCTCTGATCCAGCCCTCTTGCAAAAGCCAGGCCAACTAAGGCTGGTTGCCCAGACCTGTGACTGTGATGAAGACTCAGCAGATACAATTTTTCTTCCTAGATTTCCTCCATGGAAAGAAACGGAGGAAAGCAGACACTTCTAGGAGGTGTTTAATTTCATCTTGGGATAGTCATCTAAGAGAGTTCAATTGAATGTCTTCTACACGTGTCTGTTTTACTTCTGTGTGTTTTTAACATAATCTCAGAGAGGCTCATCCTGGCCCAGAGATATCTGAAAACACAACAACCCAGATTGCTGATGCACAAGTTGCTGCCATCTTCAGAAATAAAAACTCTGCCTAGCTTTCTTGAAAAGAGAGTAAAAACTATGAAACTAAACTAGAAGACATTTCATGATTCTAAAGAATGACCATAGAAATAGTGTGCTTCTAATCTTGAAATTTATTTGCCTTCCTTTGGTACACGTTATGTGTTTACCAAATATGCAAATATGATATGCAGTCACAAGTTTTAAATTGAAGTACTAATTATAATTAGGATAATAGTTTTTATTTGAATGTAATTAAACGTCTCAGGGGAACTAAGGAAGTTGGCAGTTTATATATTTAGGATATTAGAAGCTTTTATGTTACAAAATTATATATTGGTTATTAGCAATTAATTGATAGAGAAAAAAGTAATTTGAAATTGAATGAAAAGTATGAATTAGGGTGGAAGCCAAAGCTAGACCCTGCTTACTTGTACTAATTGTCTGAAGATGGGGTATGAAAGAAGTCTTTGAATATTTGCATGGGTTTAGCCACCAAAAAAAGTTTGCATAGTAGTTCAACTTGCTTATTTTTTAGAGTTTAATTTGAAGTCAATACCAACTGCTTTTAAATAGGCCATAGAATTGCCTTCTATTAAAATTGACTGTTGAAATTATGCACTTATAAGAGATAATTCTTTGAATATCTTTAATTTAAAACATGTTATTCAAATTTTAATTATATAACTCCATTAAACAAATAGAACAAAAATTCTTAGAATTATTTTAATATTAATTTATCCCATTATTTTGTGTAATACATTTACAGTTACTGAAATTAGTGTTACTGACAGGCTGAGTGAGTTGGCTTTGCTCTGTCTGAAGAAAAGGCTCCAGGGGGACCTTATAGCACTTAAAGGGAGCTGGACAGGGAGTTTTTACAAGGGCATGTACTGATCGGTTGAGGGGAGGAAAGCCTTAAACTGAAGGAGAGCAGGTCTAGATTAGATATCAGGAAGAAGTTCTTTACTGTGAGAGTGGTGAAGCACTGGAACAGGTTGCCCAGAGAGACTAACCAAGGCTGGATGGGACTCTGAGTAACCTGGTCAAGTGGAAAGTTCCTGCCCATGGCAGTGGGGTTTGAACTAGATGATCTTTAAGGTCCCTTCCTACCCAAGAAATTTCACACTGGTACTTTCAAAATTCTACAAAGTTACTAGGGTAAAGTAGGATGCATGAGAGTCAGGCTGTGTTTCCTTCAGAATTGAAAGATGTTTATGCCATTAAAAGGAGATCGTTTCTTTTAAACTAAATTTCATATTTGGTTTTGATCGTCTTGAGTTCAGCTTTTTTAAGTTGCAGAAATGACTGGCCAAAATTGTTCAATTCCCTTTCTGAAGATATGTTTGGTCTTGACTGTATCTTCTTTTACTGGTTTGCTTTTCCCTCCCTCCTAGTACATGTCTCATTGTTTTGCTGTTTAATTGGAGCTTAGGACTTTGGATAGTGTTCTTCCAGTACCTGGATAGATAAAGAGTCAGGCTGTCATTTCATCAGTACTGCTGTTGACTCACCTCTTATTGAGTGCTTATTCCTTTCCTGGAAGGAAAGTGTCTCCCCTGCACCAGCCAGTAGGTTTCCTTGACCACACGATGAGCTGATGTGTGGTATAATAATGTAAATTTTCTGTGTCTGCGTTACTCCAGAACAGATGAATGGTTCTTTTTCCAGGCATGACTGTTTGGGTGGGACAATGGAGAAGGCAGTGAAGTCTTACAAACACAACTAAGGGCAAATGTTGGCTTATATCAGATGAAAAAGCTAAGTTAGTTTTAGTGTCTTCTTATTTTGAGTCGGCAAATTTCAGAGAATGGTGGAAAAGCCTCAATCGCTTCTTGAGCTTTTCAGGTACTGCACTACATCTGTCTGGGTCAGTCTACCATTTCAATTACTGCATAGGAAGGAATACTTCAAATATGTTTTGATTTGATTGAGATGCTGTATTCAGCACAGTGACAAAATTGAATGTGTTTTTTTATGATATTAGTGTGTATATTTTTACCAGCTTTCTTTTGCATAGCATGATTGTTAATTTGCTCTTACAAAGCATAGCTGTGATTTTCTCTTATCAAAATTACTTCTCTAACCATGTAAAACATATTCTATATTGGTCACAATGAAGGTATGAGAGGCACTAAATAATGTATTTCACATTGTAATGTTGTTCTTGTTTTCTTTTTTAGCTGGTTGGTGGCGAATTTGATCTGGAGATGAACTTTATAATCCAGGATGCAGAGAGCATTACATGCATGTCAGAGCTTTTGGAGCACTGTGATGTAACATGCCAAGCAGAAATCTGGAGTATGTTCACTGCAATTCTACGTAAAAGTGTCCGTAATTTACAGACTAGCACGGAAGTTGGCTTAATTGAACAGGTACTGCTGAAGATGAGTACTGTGGACGACATGATTGCAGGTATAAATTGCCAACTGATAAAATAATTATTGCATTCTTAACCTGCCACTGTTTTGTGATTATGGAAGGGTATGGGATGTTTTGGTTTTTACAGTAATGTTTTCATTAGTAATGCTATCAAGTCAGAAGTACTTTTTTATTAATTTCAGGAAAATGACAAAAATATATTCTTAGTTTCATAGGTCTGTATGTAAAAGTGTCTGTAAACGTATTGTGTAAAATAACTGGTTAATTCATTTGAGAAGATACTATTTTCTTAGTGATAAAAAATTTAAAATAATTAAAAACAGTATGTTAGATTTTTTAATTACAAGGCAATATTTTAGTTTTTATATACATTGGTAATTTTTAATCATGGTATTTGAATTGCCAGATCCATTTTAAGCATAACCTCATCTGATAGCATAACAGATTTTATTTACAGGTTTGAGTGCTGGACATATGGATTATAGTAAACAATTATTCCATTATGTATTCCTGTGATCCCTAGCATATATTTTCCTTTTTACATTTGTGGTGAAAGTAGTTCTTAATTCTTATATAGTTTGTGATTGATTGTATGATACATATATTGTGAGGCATTTTTGAAAGATTTCAGAGGTTTACTTTCCGTAATTCTAATATTTCAGTTGATCATTTGGTTCCTGACACATACACAGGTTTTGTGGAATAGTAAACTAGCAAGGATTTCAGACAAGAAACAAGAAGATGATAACAGTAGGATGAAAACTGGATTACTGAGGAGATTTTTTCCTTGTTCTTTTTATTTTTTCTTCAGTATATATGCTTTTGTAATTTTAAGTATTTAGAAAAGCTACATTCTGTTTTTCAAAGCAAGTCATAATCAACATCTTGTTTAGAAATGTATCTCCAAATGCTAAAGTCATAACTGTTATGCTAAATACTGTTCAGTGAAATTCAGACTGAGCTATAACAGACCAATAGATTCATAAATGATTGTTTTCACCAAATATGTCTTATTTTACAGTATTTATAGGTAAGGTATGCCCGAATAGTGTAAGGGTAAAGATACTCTTTTATTCCATATTAAATATAACATGTTATATGATGAGAACAAAAATTTCTGTCCTAAAACTTTTCAGGATTTTACTCATGGAAATAATGTTCTTACATGAGTAATCACACAACAAAGTTTGTCCAAATTAAGCTCCCATAAAGTGGTATTTGTATGTGAGGCATACAAGATGATAATGGTACCTCCATTAGAGGTTTTTTTTTAAACTGCCTAGCTAATTGTAGAAGTCAGAAATAAGAGCATAGGATCTGGATTTTAGGAGCATTTGAGAATTGAAAAATCACTCATAATGTACAGATATAAATATAAACCAGGGGTAATAAATTAAAAAAGAAACAAACAACCTAATGGATTTTCTACCTCAATAATTGTTTTTCTGAGAGTGGTCACACAGTGCTTCAGAAAGACACCTTCTGCAGAAAAAAACTTAAGCAAGCTTGTTCTTTGGAATGCTTACTTGAATGATGGGACTACATATGTAATTTAAAATCAAAACTGAAAGTTGGAATTCTGATGCTATTTTAGCTTTGCAGTGTGTTTCCAATTATCTGAGTATTCATCTATATATTGTGAGCAAGGATTGAACAGAATCACACTTGCTGGGGTTTTTCTCTGATAACTGTAAACAGATAATTTTTTTGAGAGTGTTTTTTTTTTTTTTTTTAACAAGACATGGAAGCAACCAAATCGATCATTTTGCTTTTATCTCTTGATTTCTGTAAGCACCTTAGTCTCCTTTTATAAGTGGTAATAATATTGGTAATAAGTCAGAAGTAACAAAAAAGGTCATGCAACTGCTGTTTTGATATTAGGCAAAATCAGTGGCAACTAATGCAGTATCTGTGTTCCCTAACATCCTGTGCAGATGTTGAGGCCATAATTGTAGAATTGTTTTGTCTCAAGTATTTCTATGAAGTTCCCAAAGCCAGGAAATAAAGTAAGAAATTTTTTATTAAAAATAATTTTAACATTAAAGGGAGGATGCTTTGAACAAGAGCTGTGTTAATTTTTACTTCTAGGAAGTCAGTAACACACTTTTCCCAAAACAGTTGCTAATACTCTGTCAGCCCAATGTTTTGAAATTGGCTTTTATCATCTTTAAAGGGTATAAGTTTTCTGAATTTTTTTTTTGTAATTTCTTCTCTGGGAGTTGCTTGTTTGTTTTTAGGTCATCTCACTTGTTCTTTTGTGAAACATTTTGATTAGGCCTAGATAGGGTTTAAATAGACAAGACAGTCAATAATGTCTGTTTTATGTTCTGACAGCACACTTTCAGGACCAGTCTAAGTCTGAAGCCACTCTTCTCTGATTCTATGATAGTAAGACAGCAGCAAATAAACATGTAGCCAAACTTTCGCAATGAGAAGAACTTTTCTGTCTGTTTAGATGAAGACTCTCAGATTCATGAGGTTCTGAGTACTTTAATGCAACTTCATGCAATTTTACAGATTCTGTGGTGAAGAATAAAAGCTTAATCACTTTCAAAGTTTCAATGGCAATACAAATAGGCTCAATTTGCTTTCCAGAAGCATCACCCTTAAAAAAAACCCATCGTACTGTGACAATCTGTTATACTAATATAGTGAATGGTCAGCCATTTTATCAATAGTTAAGGAGAAAATATTTTCATAGATGATTGGTGCTTTTTAATTTTTTTTTAACAGCTCCACAGGATCTTCCTTGAGGGACTCACTTTTTACAGTTCTCTGTTTCTAGGTGATGAGTAGTGAAGCAGATCATCTGCTCTGAGGGACTCTTTGGGATAGTGTCTGTAGTCCCATTTAAGAAGTCAGAATGATGGATGAGAAAGTAGCCTGAGCTCATAGAGAGTAGATGTCTCACCTAAGTCCCATTTTTTCCCCACAGTTCTGTTGTGATGATGTAGGGAGTGTGTCTAAAATTTCCGGGACTGAATTCTTAAGCACTAAAACAGCTCCTAGTTTTCAAGCAACAGTGTTGAGTTTTGATTGCTCTGTCATTAATGGGCTGATAACAAGCTTTCCTCTTCCAACTCATTCCATAAGAAATACTGCAAAATTATCACATTCTCTGTTAACAGCCTGTAGAAATTAATTTGCATCACCAACAAGGGTTAAAATTCCCAATTTAATGGCCTTGTAATATTAAGAGCTTAAGAAGGCATGAGGGTAGTTTTCTGAAGTTTTCTTTCCAATGCTGTTTAATATGTCTTCCAAAGTTAATGCCAGACCCTTCATTTTGATATATGTCCATTGTTACTTGAAAGACAGGTAGGCATTTTTCTATTGTATTTTCATATTAAGTGACTGAATTAAGCATTCCTTCAAGGTTGCTGGTTAATTTATAGATCATATGAAAACTGCTTAGTATGAAAATATTCAGAAGGTGCCATTAATAGAAATTAGAAATGCATTAAAATGAGAAACTGCCTGTTTTCTCCTTCTGGACTTAATATTATTATATATAATCTCATTTCTGAAATGAGATCATGGATTCCAGTTATATATATAATCTTATTTTATATTAAAAAAATCCAGTTGTAGTATGCTTTCTGACCTTTGTCCATTTATAGATGAGTGGATTATTAGGATTTATAAACCAGATGGGACTGACTCTTTTATGAGATTTCTAATAAGTATGAATAAAGTTACGTAATAATTATTTTTAAGTCTTTATATTGAAACAAGAAACAAACCTTCTTTAGCAGAGTTTACAGAAATACCTTTAAATAGCCTTAAGTGCTTCAACTTCCACAGATGTTGTTTGCTTTATCTTTGCTTGTTACCTACTGGGGTTCAATCTTCCAGGTCATTGTTTTACCCAGAGTTACATAATTAGGGAGCTTATGTTTGTTTCTCTCCATCAATGTTTAATTCATTACTTATAAATATGTATTTCTAATGCCTGTAGGTTATCCACATCTTCGGCAGAAATAAGAATCTTTCTGTGCCATAAAGTAGTGCAGGGCTCTAACAATGAAACAACGCAGTCCATGTTCAGTGATTCTTAAAACTTGCCTATGATTTCTGTGCTTGACTGTATTAATTTTCACTTTTTCCCTCTATGTTACAAGATTTTTTTAAATGGTGTTCTGATTTTCACCAGACAACTTTGCTTCTACGCAACATTTTTTTTCTCTGTAAAAGAAGCAAAATTTGCAGTCCCTTGATCTGAAAAGAAAGCTGAAACTACAAAATAGGAATTGGGAAATTCGCAGCCAAAGATTAGTATTCACTTGTGCTTATTTCCTTTTCTGAGTGTTCAGTGTGATTGTTCCCAGTTTCTGATCATGTACAAGATGTGCTAGCTTCACATTGCAGGCTGGAGACTACAGTGAAGGGGGCAGGTACTAGGGGAGCTGAGGCACCACCCTAGAATTCACCATGAAAGACAAGGCATTTAGATTTCTTAGGTGTATTTTGTTTTCTCTAATTCTGTCACAAATGTATGTGACACTCTTTTTAAAGGGAAGATTAGAGCAGTGGGGGGTGGGGGAATAAATCTATACTTGGAGATTAGGACTATATTCCAAATTTATGGTGAAAATGTTTGCTAAATTTCAATGCTTTTCTTTTGCCTTTCCTGATATGCAATTTCACTCACCAGTTTCCTATGTCTTCTGTGAATTAAATGATATTTCATTCTTCACACATGCCTTTTGCTTGCTAAGGATCAGAGGCTAGTTTCATTGTGGAAAAAGCTAAGTAAACACTAATGCTCAAAACCACATATATGGATTTGCAAAGAGAAAGTTTGTTTTAAAACAAAATATGAATGTGAAATGTCTTTGGAAAGAATTATTTCTCCTGAAAACTATTCTTTGTCAGCACCTGTAACTCATCCTTTCACTAATGAGCAAGTATAACACGCAGTCCTACAAATAAAATGTAAATTTATACGAGAAAGTTATGTTGTCTACAAGTTTTAGCAGGGAGGCAGGAGGATGGTGGGGGAATTCTGTGATTGTGGAACAGATTGGGAAAGTGTGTTAATGCTGATTCTATTGTGTCATAGCTCTTGTTTTGAAAACTCTAGACTTCACTATTTGATCTTTGAATTAAATTCTTATGCCTCATCTGTGAATATGAGCAAATTGGTTTACCTCCTGCTAGAGGAAGTTGTAATTCTTATGAGTCCATTTTATTCCAAAAAAAAGTGTGAAGTATAAGGAAAGGTTCAGGATCCAACAATCTAACAAATTCTTAAAATTAAATTCTGGGGTTTTAAATAAAAATTCAAGCACTATCAGTTCTTTTAAACCTGATAGTCTCTGAAAGGAAGACTCTGTTTAGTGTTCTTACTGTAAAAGTTTATGAGTTTTGAGATGTTGTAATGAAAGCTGTATTCCATAAACCTGTTAGCAATTTTGATCTCTTATTTTTATTGTGCTCTTTAATTATTTTCTTGCTCTATTTTTTTGTTTGTTTCCCTTATGGTTTTTTTGATGTCTTGATATTGTTTGGTTTGCTGGGTTTTTGTTTGATTGGTTTTGTGGGTCTTTTATTGGTTTGGATTTTTTTGTGGGGGCCAGAGGGAGGTGTTTTTCTTTTATTTTCCCCTGGCCTTTCATTACAGTAAAGAATCAGAAGTGTTATCACTGTAGCAAAAATGGAGGAATGATACAAATTATAGTATAAAATGCTGGGTTTATGTTAATGTAAAGCATCTTTTAGGTCAAAATTTTTTTGAAAAATGCTAACTTCAGAGAAAAGAAGGACCTCTTATAAAGATGTACAGCAAGAAGGACAAGTTTATAATGTATAATGCATGTTGTGAAATGGGAAGAATTAATGCTCCATTAATGTAATACTTTTTTCAAAGTGTGATGCAAAATTTAACATGAATTCCTTTGTAAAACGTTCAGTACAAGTAAGTTGGATTTTCAGAATATGTAAATACATTGACTTTTAAGGGTATTAATTTTTTCAGCTTTTTTTTTTGTGTGTGTATCAAAGCAATGAAATTCAGAGTTCAGAATAACTTTATTTTCCTTTGAAGATCTCCTAGTTGATATGTTGGGGGTTCTTGCCAGCTACAGCATCACTGTCAAGGAGTTGAAGCTTTTGTTCAGCATGCTTCGAGGCGAAAATGGAATCTGGGTAAGCTGTGATCAGATAAAGCATTAAGTGTCATCCCATTAGAGCCTGAAGTTAACATAAAATGTCTCCTGGGACATATAAACTTGAATTTGACTGAACATATGTTCAAGAAGTATTTTTGCTAACTATTTTAGAGTTAATTTGCTCTGTTGTTTGAAAACTGTCCACTTTCCGTTGTAGCCCAGAGAGTACAAAAATGTTTGTATTGACTTTTGTGCATTTTTTTTTTCTTCACAGCCAAGACATGCAGTTAAATTATTATCAGTCCTTAATCAGATGCCACAGAGACATGGGCCTGATACCTTTTTCAACTTCCCAGGCTGTAGTGCTGCAGTAAGTTTTCAACCAAAATACTACAATTTCAGGAACTAATAAATAGTTCCTCATTTGCATTTCTCTTCATTTGGTTTCAGAAATAATTGGAAAGGAAATGAGAGAGGAAATGCATGTTTGAGTAGTGTAGGCATTGCCTTCCACAGAATTACAAGGTCGCTGCATCATTGAGAAGTTGTACTTGTGGGGATGGAATATCCAACAGCAGATTTTTGGTCTAGAGAAGTTACTGTGGAAGGGAAAATTGAAAATTCCAAAGAACAGTGTTATTTTATTAGAATAATCAATATTTTATGAAGGAGAGAGTTGAGGAAAATCAAGCAATGTACTTGTCCCTATCATCACAGTTTACAGTGACTGCTTAGTCATAAATTTTATTATAAAGTTTTCATTTTGTCTGAATTCCATCAGCTGTTTCCTTTCCATCAAGGCAGTGGAGATAATTTACAATAGTGAAATTGTATTACTTTCCAAACCCTCCCAAGTAGATACTCTCTCTTTCATTCACTGCATGAACTTTAAAAGCAAAAACAAACAAAAAAAACCCCAAAATACCCACAACCCTACAAATAAATCGAAGTATTTTATACAGATTTATAGATTACTGAGAGAGTAAATACAAATGGTTAATACTGAGAAATAGAAATCTGAGGTAGAGTTCTGGAATGGAATGGAATGGTATAGACTCAGGTAGAACGTGGGGTCTTCTAACAGAAAATAATCCTGAGATTCCTGTTTTCTCATGCCAGTGCATGAAGGCTGCTCTACCTGCATTTCATCCATCAATGGCACTGATAATTGTCTTTAAGCCCAAACCAATGCATCCATTCCTTGTGAACAGACTTGTCAGAGTGGCAGATTGCATCAGGGAAGTAAACTGGCTGATAATCACTGTTTTATATCTGGGTTATTTTTTGCTAGATTATTTCATTGATCTTGTTTGATATCCAGCCTTATAAACAGATGTGTCAGCAAAATGTATAGGGTGGATTGTGTAAAGAATTAATTACTAAGTTTTGTAAGGGAAAGTTTCATTATCTCCTGCTAAATTAAAACCACAGTTAACCTCTCTTACAAATACATGCACCAGCAAGACAGCTGTTGCAGAATATGAGTGTGTACAATGACACATACTGCTTTGACATTCCTGGGCTTCAGAGGAAAACCCTGATGAAACTTCTCTCTCAATTTCTTATCGGAAGTTCAAAAAAAGTTTTGCAGGAGAAGAATTTGAAATATTCCTTCCTGTCCAAAGATGTGCATCAGTATCAGGAGTTCTTGATTGAAATGCAGAGTCTCTTTCCTTTGTTTGGATCCTTCCAGGATCTTGTTTCACATACTCCTCATGATGGACACCTGTGAAGCAAAAAAAATGAGTTTCAAATTTACACTTCTTTATTAGTATATGTTGGATTACACTATGAAGTTCTGGAGAGGTTGCATCCTCTGAAGTGGACCATGGGCAGAAATTTATAAAATGACCCAAAAAACAAAGCACTTCATTAGAATAAATAGATTGGATAGAACCTAGTTCACTAGCATCTAGTTCACTGAGCTTGTTTTCAGGTGTGATGCACAATGTTGACATAGGACAGAGAAACAGCATAACTTTGAATCAGGATGCTAAATATCAGGGTGGCCTTCTTTAAAGTTAAGAGCATGCTCCTTGGATATCCAGGACTTCAGTGGCAGTATGAAGGAGCCAAGAGTCTACTGAACTGGTCTACAGATATGCTGCTGAGAGCTGCTTCATTTTCCCAGCTGCAGGGCTCTTCCCAGTACTGTATTACATCTCTACCAGTCTGTGAAGGGGTGGCATGTTAGTCACTCCAGTTGGAGGACAGCTTGTGCTGGTGGTAGTACTACTCCTAGGTGTTGTTCCTATTTGTCATCAAGCAGCCCTTCTGCTTCAGGCAGGAAACTGCCTCTAAGGAGGCAGGAGCCATATCCCAGAGGTGTTCCTTGAAATGTTTAGTTACAATTTTAACAATGAATCTCAATTTTGATCTGTTGATTAATTTTATTTTGTATTTAAGTTTATTGATGAGAGTGATAATTATTAAAAGCTGAATTCATGGTTTAATTTCTGCAGAAGAAATTTTTCTATTTTTGTTCTCTTAATATTGTCCATTTACAAATTTAATTTTGTGTCCTCTATTGATAGAATTTATGTAATTGAAAGTTAAAGTATTTTAAAATAGAAAAGTAATGCATTAATTCAAAAGCACTGTTTAAAGGGTTGTTTCTATATTTTGTATTTGAAAGTTAAAGCAGGTCTACAGATCTAGAATGACACAGGATTTTAGAAAGGCATTACATTTAACAGTATTTCTCAAAAACCTAATTATTTTTTTCTTTTTTTATTTCCCTCTTTCCAGGCAATTGCATTGCCTCCTATTGCTAAGTGGCCTTATCAAAATGGGTTTACTCTTAACACCTGGTTTCGTATGGATCCATTAAACAATATCAATGTAGATAAGGATAAACCCTATCTCTATTGGTAAGTAGTTAATAATGCTGCAGTTATGGTTTGTTCTGGCTTCCTAACAACAGTTAATCTTTCTCATTCTTTTTACTCCCTGACATGCTTTCCCCCCACCCCTGCCAAATATCTACAGATTTTAATGACTGCTCACTGTATACAAACTCTTAGAAAACCATCTGTCCTTTTCACTCTGCAATTCATAAATCCATGGATTCAAGACATGTGCCTTGTAGATAAACCATAAAATCTAGTGTTATGGTTTCTTTAGGAATTCTAAAATATATTATTTTTTAAAGCTTTAAATGGAGAATGTTGTTATATTTTCTGTTTGGTGGTAAAGATTCTCAGCTGATGTCAGTACTGCAAAATAAATGTTAAACTCAGAGTGCAGTTTGCACGTTAGCTAAAGGTAATAGAAAGTAGATCTATGAATATAAAAATGGCTTGCTGATCACCGGTTCCCCAAAAAAGTGAAAATTTAATGTAAATGTATGGCACATAAAAGAAAATAAATATACTGGTCTCAGAAGGAGATCACAGAATCATAGAATATGTGGAGTTGGAAGGGACCCCTCAGGATCATTGAGTCAAACTCAGCCCTGCACAGGACCATCCCCATCACACCATGTGCCTCAGAGCATTGTGCAAACATTTCTTGAACTTTATTAGGCTTGGTGCCATAACCACTACCCTGGGGAGCCTGTTCCAGTGCCCAACCACACCCTGGGTGAAAAACCTTGTCCTGATATCCAACCTAAACCTTCCCCGACATGGCTTCAGGACATTCCCTCGAGTCTTGTCACTGGTCACCAGCTTTGAGTTTAGATTAGTGACTGCCCCTCCTCTTTCACTCATGGGGAAGTTTTAACTGCAATGAGGTCTCCCCTCAGTCTCTTCTCCAGGCTGAACAGACCAAGTGACCTCAGCTGCTCCTCATACAGCTTCCCCTCCAGACCCTTCACCATTCTCATGGCCTGCCTTCAGGCACTCCCCAATACTTTAATGTATTTCTAATGTTGTGATACCTAAAACTGGCCCCAGGACTCGAGGTGAGGCTGCTCCAGCTCAGAGAAGAGGGGACAATCCCCTCCCTTGCCTGGCTGGCGAGGCTTTGCCTGGTGCCCCCCAGGACAGGGTTGGCCTTCCTGGCTGCCAGGGCACTGCTGACTCGTATTTGACTTGCCACCAAACAGGACCCCCGGGTTCCTTTCCATGGCACTGCTTTCCAGCATCTCATTTCCCAGTCTGTTTGTCCATCCAGGGTTTCCCCATCCCAGGTGCAGAATCCAGCACATGCCCTTCTCCAGCTTCATATGGTTGGTGATTGCACAGTCCTCTTATTTGTCAGAGTCTCTCTGCAGGGCCTCCTTGCATTCAAATGGGTGAACAACTCCTCCCAGTTTTCTACCATCTGCAAACTTGATTTTATGCCTTCTAGTCCTGCTTCCACGTCTTCTATGAAAATGTTGAAAAACACAGGACCTAAGATGTAGCCCTGGAGACGTTGCCCTGACAGGAACAATGCAAATTATTATTTTTATATAGTAGATTAAACCAAGCTCGAATTAATAATTCAAAGTAGGAAAAATATCCATCTAAACTTTACACAGGTTTCAGACTTGGCCATATGAAAGCTTGTGTCACCCACAACCACCATCAAGATAAAAATACCAAAGCAAAGGTTTATTTTCTTCAAACATGCTTTTTGGTCATGCAATATATTTTTCAGTTGAACTAGGTGAAAAATGTGTTATGCAAATAACTCAAGTCTTTAAATGAGTGCAGTGCCGTTGTGGTGTGAGACAGCAGTTACATCAGCTCAACCATGAAATGGTTGAAAACTGATTCATAGATGCGAAAACTGATTCTTAAAACTGGATAAGGGAAGCAAAGAAATGCTTTCACTTTTGCCAAATGTGAGGAAAATTTGCTCCTGTTCTGTTCTAAGAGACATGCTAAACCCTGCTTCAAGAACTGTAGGCCAGTTTGGTTTTTTCTAAAGAAAATAATTTTAATTATCTCTGAGGATGATGTTGGGCAGCTGCTGACAGTCTATTAACACTTGTGTATTGGAAAAGTGTTGTAGCTATCTTCCCAAATATAAACTGAGTGTGTATAAACAGTCCTGGAAGAAAATTAGAAGTCTGACATTTGCATGAACAAAAAATAACAACAAGGCAGAGCAGTCAAAAGGTAAGGTTCAGAACTCTGTAGCAGAAATTTTAGTGTAAGCCGACCAACGTCATATACGTAGCAGTGGATAATGGATGCTATGCTTATGGAATGAGTAGTCATATGTTAGAAAGCAGGAATTACAGCAGGATGTTAAAGACTGCTGTAGGTTACCAGCTGACCATAAAATCCATTTCCATTGCTCTAGCTGAAAGAGCTAATGTGATCTTTTTAGGATAGTCTGAACAAACAGAGACGATAATCATGGTGATGTGATCCCTTCCTGAAATCTTGGCAAAAGCATTACTGTGGAATGTCATTTGCAGTTAAGAATTGCTACTTCTTTCAAGAGACCATGGGAAAAACTGGTACTATTCAGAAAACACTCCAAAGTGAACTGTCCCTTGGAAAACACATTTTATAGTGAATGAATTTTTTTTTAATCTGAGATCCAGTGAGTAGATGGCAAAATGGGACAATTCAGATTCTTAGATACACAGTACTATGGCCACTATCGCAATTATAAGATGTAGTAAAAATAATAATAATAGTGATAATAATAATTATCATAGTTTAATAGATTTTTGGAAATGTTTCTTTAAAAATAAGGTACAGATTCTTTATCATAAGGACACTGCAAATTTAGATATTTAGGGCTGACCTTAAGCGCACTCAACTGGGAAGGCTCCATCCTCTAAATCACTTTATTGTTCCTGTTAAAAAAAGAGATGGGTAACATAATTATTAAGCAAGGCCTGTAATTAGACATGATCAATCCAGATGCTAAGATTGATTTCTAGAAGGTTTGTTTGTTTGTTTTTTGTTTTGTTTTGCTTTATTATTTTTTAAGAGGTGCTTTCTTTCAGATTGTGTATCAGGTTCTGTAGAAGAATTAGAAGGCGAACTGAGGCTGAATTGTCATAATTGTTTTTTGTTGATAAAATGTCCCAAGTACTTCCACAATCATTAAATGGAAGAATGGCTAAAATTTCTGAAAGTGCATTCTACATTTTAGTTTTACAGATGTAGAGACAGGGAGGAAGAAAAAAAACCCAACCAAAAATCAAGCTGTCCAGTATTTTCAGACATTCTCTAGGGCTTATGATAATAGAGATAATGCAGAACTGTTGCAAAAGCATATAGTGGAATTCCAAAGTTACTAGAAAGCAAATGTTGCCCACAGTTTTCAGGCAAGAATGAATTAATATCTTCTTAATATCAATACTATGATCATATGTTAAATTGCTCATAAATCCTAAGCTAAAGAAACTGGAATCCCTAAACAGTTGCACTGGTGGATGGAAGAATGCTCTCTTGGTATGGAAGTGTAATAACATTCAGTAGCTACTTCGAGAAACCGGCTGAAATGAAACATTATTATAAAGATTATATGAACAAACTGTAGAGAAATTGTGCTCCAGCTGCTATGGGAAGTAATTTAAGGCTCATAAAACCATATGGCTGTTGATGGTCAACCACTGCTCTTGTTGTCTCTATTCATTTTATCTTTGAATGTGGCAAGTTCTACACATGTAGGTCATTGGTAAGAGAATTTCTTTGCAATATCCTAGAAGACTGGTCCTAGACTGTGTTACTTTTGGCAAGAAAGAAAATGTCAAGATTAACATTATGTAATATTAGGTTGAGGTAAACAGAACACATTTGAGTACTCAGTTTTTTAACTACTGTTGTCTTAGAATTTTGATTAATTTGGAGGAAATAAAAGTGAATTCCTGGCTAATTTTGTATTCGTAAAATCATTTATTTTGTTCTAAGGCAAGGAGCTCTGCTAAGAAATGAGCAGTTTTTTCATTATTTAATTGCTTTCTCATGTTCGTGTGCTGAACTCCAGGAGGTTACGTGTACAAGGACAACTCAGTATTTAAAATTTCAGGAATAGTCTGATTTGACCATCATGGAGATAAAATCTGCCCATTAACCAGCAAGGGTAAGAAAGAGAAAAAAATTAAAGATGTAGACATTTCTTCAAGAGATACTCTTTAATTCAAAATGCTTTTTAGCTCTTGTTCAAAGTAGTAGGATGCACTTTACACAATGATAATAATGTTTTATCAGGTAAAACCCTGATGATATTTACAGTGGTTGGCTGTTGGTAAATTAAGAGAAATTATTATATTTGATATCTCTAAGCAAATAATACAACATCATATGTCAGAACGTATAAATTTCCGGGGCTCCGTGGGGTTCTGCTTACTGGCCAGCAGCTCCCCAGCCCAATCTATAGCAGTTTGTGGGTCCTCCAATTCTGGATGAAGCTTGGAAATGAAGAGGAGTGGGCTCTGGCTTGGGTAGGAAAAAGGTGTTTATTTCCGTGGCTCCATGTGCAGAGCAGAGCAAGAACCAGAGCCAGAACAAGCCAGAGCATGTGCTTGGCCTTTGTGCCCCCCTTTTCCCGGCTCGCCCCCTGGGCAGGGAACAATCTGGGCCAGTCAGGGAAGGGAAGGGGGTGGGGTTACATCAGGAGGATACCAGGTGTGTTCAGGGAATGGGGGGTAGGGTATTTTGGCATGGAACAAACCAAGTACAGACAAATAACAAAATACAAATACAAATTCAAAAACCTAAATCACGTGCTGCAACAAGAATGTAGTGAATCTCTGTATTATTTTAATATCCTTCAGAATGGCATTCTGTTAAATGAAACCATTTTAGACTGTAAAGATGACTTACACTGCTGAGAAACAGATTTGGCCTTATGAGAGTTGCAGTTACCTTCTGGAGCGTTCTTTGAGTGGCATAAGGCCCTAAGGAAATAAATCAAAGTCTCAAACTATCTCACAATACATTCAATTACTCTTTTCGTAAGGGCTGTATTTTAAGCTTTTTAACGTTCATTTTATTGCTCAAAATTCAGCGCTATGGTTGTGCAGGTTGTGTAAATGGGAAATGTGTATGTGAGTGATATTCTTCCATGAGGCTGTTCACTGCTCCTTTCGTTGCGGGGTTTAGCTGCCTGTGGGGTCATTGTGGAAGCCAGATCATTGGCATGATCGAGGTTAAAAATAGTCTTCAAAAGATGCAAGGGAACGACTGTGTTATAAAGTGTTTTCACTATTGAAGTCAGTGGTAATGGACAGCATGTAATATTTCTCTTCATTCTTAGGTTATATCTTAGATTTATTTAGAGAGGACATTTTATGTTTATTAAGGAAGCAGGTTTTTTTTCTTCTTTTCAAAGACTTCTATGGAAGCCCTTATTAAAGGCAGTGGCAGGGAATAATGCTCCTTTTCAGCACAGCAGCTTGAGGGGAGAGAGAACTCTACAATGTAGAGAAGCAGATGAATGAATGAGGAGGATAACCTGAATTTGGAAAAAAAAAGATATATATACGATATATACTTCAAGACTGGAAGTAGGAACTTCTGTGCATGGATTCATTAGGGTGCAGAAAAAATAATCTATAGTGTTATTACACCTGTTCTGTTTACTCTTTTTTTAAAATTGAAGTATTCTAATTCATTACAACAAATGTGGCTTTCTAGAATTTGAGAATTTGAATGTCTTTTTTTAACCTCCTTTACAAATGCCCTCATAGGAAATGAGTGTCTAAGCTCTGATCACCTCAGAGTATAATCACAGCACCTATCTTGTAAAGAGTTTACCTTTTTCATAAGGTCATGGTTTATCAGCTATTTTTTTGACAGTGAGCAAAGAGGAAAATCTGATTCTCTCATTCAATAATGCACACATATTGATTTAACTGTAAGTTTCTGAAAATGGAATAGGTTCCACAAATATGCAAATTTGTCAATATTAAAATCAAGATTGTATATGTGTAGTCAGGTAGATTAAAATTATACTATTTCAGCAGCTATTAAGGAAGATGAAATTTGAACTTAGTGTTCGCATGTTACTTTAATTTATTAATATTCCTAGAAAAGAACTAGTAAAAGTGTTTGAAGAAAATGTTGCAACAAAGAAACCGTTTAAAGCACTATTACTGCAATAACGTAAAATTATTTTATAAGTTAGCTACATTAAGAGAATGAGAAAGTATTAACTAGAGGGCTACAGGACTTCGCAAATATAATGAATAAAAACCTACTAATTTTGAGCATTTCTACAAAGCTTCATTTCAGAATTCATAGATGAAATTCACCATCTAGACTTTGTATTTCAGCCATTGGTTATTTATTAAAGAAAATCTAGAAGTTGTATGCAGTATGCTCCATATTATTGATAACAAACTGCTCTTCATTGTATTTAGCTTTTCAGAAGTGGTTAAGCAGCATAGCTCTAGATATGGACTTGCCTTTTTTTAAATTGTTCTGTGAATGTCATTCATGGACTTTCACCAGTTACCTTTGCAAAGTGTTTTTATTAAGAAGTCCAGAATTGCTCTTTAAAATGCTTGTGATTTCAAATATAAGTGGAGAAAAGTATTAGCTTTCTGCATTATCTGTCTTTGATATTTGTCACAAGAAAGCTTGGAAATCTTTGTTAAACTTATTTTCTTAAAATTTCAGTCCTTTATCTATTTGACAAATCAAAACAAATCCACAACTCAGATGATTAAAACTTCATATATCATTGGCATAATTTATCCATGTCTTGAAAAATTATTCTTGTGCACGATAATTATCTTGAATCCAAATTATGTCATGCCAGCTGTGTTGTTCTCTGAACCCCCCCAAAATTGCGAGGCATCTCACAATTGTTCTGTAATAGATATTTCTTCACAACTTTAATCAGATGTGTTATTTTAAATGATGATTAATTAAGAAACTGAGGGTGAAACGTGATAGATAAAATATTTACTATCTTGGCTTTTAGAAAAAAAAAGTACTGGTTTTTAAGTTGTAGCCTGGAATCAATTATGTACTGAAGGTGAGTAGCTCCCAAAAAAGAATGGTGGAAGAAAATTAGATACACCATTTCAGGTACAAATTTATTTTCTTTTTCATGGCAGTTTAAAGTAGTATTTGGACCTTTTTATAATAAAGTAATTCTCCTTTTCCCAGTTTCATTCATAATTCTTTCTTTTCAGTTTCCGCACTAGCAAAGGTGTTGGGTATTCTGCTCATTTTGTTGGCAACTGCTTAATAGTTACATCGTTGAAGTCAAAAGGCAAAGGTTTCCAGCACTGTGTGAAGTATGACTTTCAGCCACGCAAGGTAAGCAAAGTGGTACAGTAAAGAGTAACACTGGAGATGTGACAATGTGCTTCTGGGAGGAGGGCTAAAATCCCTTTAGTGCTGTAGTGTTAATCATGATTTCTTGTTTATAAATAATTGTTCTAGTGTTCATGCAAAGGTACAGTTCAGAATCAATTCAAGAAAAATGTAATTTATAGTGTAACACTTCTGTGAAGTCAGCTTGTTTTTCAAAACTTACTGCTTTATTGACTTCACATAGATAAGAATTTTGAGTATTTGTAAAATTGCTACGTTTCATTACCTAAATATCATCATTCTGTTTCCGAAAATTCTGTACTTGGTAACTTTGTTGCCAAGGTCTTAAAAAATTTTGCTGGCACTGCTAGAGTTTCATTATCTGATGCTTTATGATATAAAGCTCTGAACTATCTTCTGTTTCAGTGCTGTTTCAGGATTTCTCATTTTTCATAGTAAATCTTGATTACATCTCTAAATCATTTTAGAGTTTATTTCTACTCTGTGCCTAGTAGTCCTAGGGGAACAATGATTTTGTGGCCTTCGGTGTTGCAGGTAGTTGACTGAAGCATTGACTTTTCTGTACAGCAAGCATTATGTGTTTGTCACTGATATCAGTCTTGTGTATATTTTGCTCATTTGTTTTTTTTTTATGGGCTTAGAATTTGTATATTGAATTTCAGTGCTTGAAATTTTTTTTTTTCTGAGAAACCAATCTCATAAGGAGGGAATGCCATTGTTCACACATCAACTTAATGTTGCACTATTTCTCTTGGTGTGTATTTGTGATTCAAAATCACCAATTCTAATTTTGTCATGTAGCTTTGAGGTCCCTTGTGGTTTTCTTAAAACAAAGTGATGTCTTTCTCTAGCACATCACTTGGGGTTGTATAAAGCTTTATATGAAACACATATCTGCTGAGTCTACTGAGTGAATCAATTCTGGTTTTCACATTTTTCCAGTTTTATAGCCAGAAAAGTATTTTGATGACAGTTCAATTTTCATTTAAAGTAGCACATCTGAATCTAGGAACAAATGTAATTTTTAACTTTTGTATTATGTTATTGTTAATCAGTTTTTGGGATCTAGCTGATCTTTACTTGTTGATGAGGAAGTAGTCTTTCATATTTCAGCAAGATATGCTTTTGGTAATTTTTAATATGAATGACTAGTTTTCTTCATGCCAACTCTAGAAAATTTTAGCTTTTGCTATTGCTATTTAAAATAACTAATTCTGAAATACTGGTACCTAGGTATCTCTTTATATGAATACCAGTTTCAGATAAAATCAGCTGATCTGCTGAATTACATAAAAATATAACCGTGTTAGTTTTACATATGCCAAAGTTCATGCTTCATACACTTTGGGTCATATGTCAGATTCAGAAATTATTTTAAATAAATACTCTAGAACATATTTTTGAGTTGTTTAATATATGTTTTCCCCTCATTAACTTATGTTCGCATGCATGTGTTCAAGTACATAATGCATAGTGGAGGAAATAAAACCTGTCAAATGTAATTCCTGGCCCTCACAAGTCAGAATTTGTCCTGTTTAATATACAAATTGATTTTCTTCATGTTGTTTAGATATGGCATTGGTTTCACTGTACAAAATTTGAGTGTGTAGATATATATTCAAAAAATGTGTACTCATTTATAAAGAAGCTAACTGTCCTAATGCTAACTTGAGAAATGTGATTTTTGCCATCAGATGTGTCATTCCCTAGACATTTGCTTACAGACACAGGCATTTAAGCAGTAGATTTTGTCAGAAGCATCATCCTCAATAAACTTCTGAGTAATGTGGTTTGAGGGTTTTTAAAATTTTTTGTTGAATCACAGCAAAGTAATAAATTCAAATCATCTGGTCAAAAGCTTTATGTAGGCAGATCAGAGTTCAGCTCTGTTCACGTGAAGATCTTCCTGGGATGTCATATGACCCCATTCACAATACAATATGTAATCTTAATTTATAACTTTAGGATGTGCCAAGTGGTTACTTTTGGTATCAATTGGTGTATTTTATAATATTATGAAAGCAAGCGTTTATTAAAATATATATGGAGAATTTTGGTTATCATATCCCTAAATAGAAAATGTGGATGTAGTATAATAGCCTGATGTTTCAATACGGCTGAACTAGCTTTGGCAATGCTGCTTTAATGTGTCTGTATTGCCTTTTTGGGACTCCAAGTTGAGATTTTTGTGTAAGTAACCCCCAGTGTTTTTTGCTCCCTTGAGTTTCAGCCTCAGTTCTTGTAAAACTTTAACAGGAAAGCAGTGTAGTCAAGAGCAAACAGCTTTTTTTTGTGTATGTTTCTAATCCTGAACACCTTTATTAACTGTAGCAGAGACAGAAATAAGTTCCACATCCTGGAAATCCTTAGTGTGTAATGCCTCATCTCTCTGATTGTACTGTCCTGTGGAGTAGGAATATTACTTAGTGACTTAGCAGTTGGTGACTAAGCTTGACAGGTTTCAGCAGTAAACAAAAAATGCATGTGAAGGGTTTTTTTGTACTACCTGAAGAAGCTCTTGTTACAGCCTACAGAGATATGGCCTTTGTGCATTTTTGAGAAAATAATATGGGAAGGAAACTGCAGGATGAATGTGAAGAAAAATTGTGTTGCTGACTTGGAATATTATGGAAAAAAAAGGATTTTTTCAACTAAAAGTTGAAGAAAAATTGTGTGTGAGATCATAGAACTTGGTTTGACTCATTGTGTAGTAGTAAAGCGCTACCTTTCCTTCTTAAAAAAACAGTGTTTGCTAATGCTAGAGAAACTGCCTAAATGCAGAAGTACAAGCAATGAGCAAGTACACCATTAATCACAAAATCCAATAAACTGTTCAAAAGCTTCTTGCAATGTACCTGAACATAGATAAATAGCAATGTACAGACCACTGTTAGTAAAATGAGGTTCTTCAGGAAGTTGATGTTGAATCCAAATGAGAAATACTTAGAAAAGTACAACTTACAGAAAATTCTATGCAAAATTATTAGACAATTTTTTTCCTTTTCAGAGAGCCAATTAGATGACTGAGGCTTAATAGGAACCCTTGAAAAATATATTAACATGGCAAAAAAGCTAAAGTATTTCATTCCATCATTGTTTATGAGTAAATGGGTATGAGTCAGAGGAAGTGTCTCAAATTTAAATGTCAATAGAAGGGTTATAGCAATATACGTAAGACACAGTAATTAATTTCCAGAACCTTAGAGTGGGCATCCCTTAGTTCCAAAGAAAGTTGAATTCTAAATTTGCCAAACTTTCAATTAGGGTATATAATATTTTTTTTCCCAAATAAATTCTAGATGGAAAATAATACAGATTTTAGAAAATGTATTTTCTGATATTTAGAATTAAATATTATTACGCTTGATTTCTTTGCCAGCAAATTGTGATAGAAGCTAGGAAAATGTAAAGAAAGGATTAGAAAATACAAAAATAAATGTATCTGGGATAAAGCAATGCTCTGCTGCACTGAAATTTTTTCCTGTTTCCATTGAATTATTTTAAAGATTCTCACTTTGTATAAGAACAGATTTGTGAGCTAGTTGATACATACTATGTGGATTTTTGAAGATCTTTAGGCATTATAGTCATCTGAAAGCCTTAAAAAAATTACGTTATTATGTGATAAGAGAATTATATTCATTAAAATACAGTGATTGAAAGTATATGAACCAAGTGAGCAAGCAGAAATCTCAGAAGAACTTCTATTTTCTTGTTGGTAAGAATGCATCATGGACTTGGAGGAGTTTGTCATCCTCTGTTTAGGAATTAGTTTTGAAAACCTGTTACTCATTTTGTCTAGATTGATAGTGAAAAATGCGAGACAAAGAGTAAGCCATTTTTTTAATACTTTAATGTTTTCCCGGCTAAAAAGAAATTGCCATTTAAGATGTAAATTTAGTTAATTCAAGGGTAGGAGGGAAAAAAGCAGTATTTTACTGGTCTAGTTATGGTAGTGAGCTGGGATAGACTTTGTGTGCATCTGTGCATATGCACGTGCGTATGTTCAAGATCAGAGCTGAGGAGTTTTAGAACTTGCCTTGTGCTTCAAACTAGCAGACATAGGTAGTGGTCTGACACAGCAGCAGTGCTAAAGGTTCAGAAAAGTTGCATGAAAGAAAGGAGACTTGAACTAAAAGAAGCTGCATGTGCCTATATGGGGGTTAACATGGAAGAAAAAAGGGTTATAAAAAGCAGTTTATATAATTTCCCTAAAGTTTAATGTGAACACCAAAGCTCTCCCAAGATAGCATTGCTCATTTTAGTTCCTTGTAGGCTCTGTGGACAGTGTTTCAACAAAAGTAATGAATTATTTGTTTCCAAATGAATGAGTCATCTATTAAGCTTTAGCTACACACAGAGACAGTCTTACAAATTGCTATGTTTTCAGAAATGGTTTTAAAGCTTATGAAAGAAAAATCACAGACAGAAGATAAATAGATGAAACCTGGAGGTTAGGAGTTGTCAGCTGATTTCTGGTATAAAGCTGTCGTACCTGGAAATATGAATAAATACCCAAAAGGCACAACTTGGAGCAGTACCAGCACAAAGAGAGCCTGCTGTTGGGATAGAAATTTTTGAAATCAGTATCACTTGGTGGAAATTATTGGTAAATTAACCACTGAAGAAATAAGAACATGGGAATATTTTTCTGAAAGATTTATATTAGGTTGTGTGGAGCTTTGGAAAAGAAGTAATGATGAAAGGAAAACTCTAGTCATGTGTTTTATACTTAGTTTCTGATTAGCAGTTACATGTATAGACACTGAGTTATGGATGTTTTATTGAATCTATGGTGAATGTTCCTCCCTTAAATAGAATCTGATTACAAAATGGAAAATAAAATTTCCTTAGTGAGTTTTGAGTTAGGTTGTTTGGGTTTTTTTTTGGTTTTTTTTTTGGTTTTTTTTGAGGTTGACAGTGACTTACAAAAATACTTTGTTCATGGCTCCTTTAAAAAAGAGTTTCCATACATGACTTCAGAAGCCAAAGACTCTAAAGTATTGTTATATGGTCACCAGCATTTTTCTGTCTTCTTTTAGTTGTATCTTCAAAGGAGGGAAAAATGAAAAAATATTTTTTAATACCTGGAAAGAGATGTGTAAAAATGTGTTCTCATATCTATAGCTATTGTAGACTTGTAACAGAATACAGCTCTATTTGATGACTACTGTAATGCTTGTTGTCAAAATGTATTTTGCTGCATGCTGTTTTGTTCATAATTCTGTGCTTTGTCTAATTTCAAAATCAACATGTAAAAACATCTACTTTTATGTTCTCTGACAGAGAGAAATAATTTTATATTAGTAGGCTCTATATCTACTTATCCCTGCTCAGGAAGAGAGTCAACAAGCCCCAAGGATTGCAGAAGTTCTCTGCTTTGGCAAAAAGGGACATGTGCACATCAAAAATCAAAATATAATAATTGAAAAAGACACCAAGAAAGAGATGATGATGAAAATGTCAATTATTATTGCAAATTTTTAGAATACAAAGGGCCATTTTTTAGACAAGCTGACATTTTCACAGTGTCAATTAGATTGAAAGAGGATGTGTTGAGACCGTCTGGTCTCTAGCCCTGTTTGAAAAAGGGACACCTAGATCAAGTTACTCTTCATTTTGTCCAGTTATGTTTCAAATGTCTCCAAGCAAGAAGACTCCAGAGTTCTTCTTGAATTTATTTGTCATGGACATAATGATTCCTGTTAAACAAATTAGGGGAAAGATCACCATAGTAGTGCACGGAAAAAAATACATTGTTGTGCCTTCTCTGTTTGATTATTTAATGCATTTTTACTGATATAACAGCTGTCCAAAATTTGGTGAAATGCTGAAGAATAGAGGAAAAAAATCAAAGCAAACAATCAGGATGACATCTTAATCTGGGCTGTAAAATATGCTTTTGTGATTTTTTTTCTATTTATTTAATAATTTCTGATGCACAGCTGTGATGCAAAGACAAAGGTTGTGTGATATGAATTTGTTAAGGTAAGAGCACATAGCTCTGGATTTCCTATCAAAACTCAGTTGTGTTTTTTTACTGAATAGTGTTGAAATTAAATTGTCTGTATGCATTTTTTCCTCTAATCCTGTAAAGGAAGGCAGTTAGGTACATCATTATGTTTAGGCACAGTTCTATTGACTGGACTTGAAATCACACTGACCTGAATTTATTTTTATGTGTTTGCAAGGATTTATCTTTTTGTGTAAGTTTATGAGGTTGGTCGCTTGTTTTTTGATGCCATTCCTTAACTTTGTTTTATAGCATTAAATCTGTCCCTGTGTACTGATTTTTCCTGTCTTTGCAGTGGTACATGATAAGCATTGTACACATCTACAACCGGTGGAGAAACAGTGAGATACGCTGTTACGTGAATGGTCAGCTGGTATCCTACGGTGACATGGCCTGGCACGTTAACACGAATGATGTAAGATGTTATTGGTTTTCCTTTCTCATCACTTTTCCTTTTAAGGTTAATTCAAAAAGAAAAAAAAGTGTATTTTTTTTACCTCAAGATCTTTGCAAATTTTCTTTTTTTAAATGTCTCTTTTATTCTTACTTATTCATCTACTTGATGAAATGTAATATTATTGACTTTTTGGATTTTTTGTATACATGTGCTCTCTTTTTGTAACTTTGACTTTGGAAAATTTCAGAGCCTAGACCTAATGAAGCAGCAAATATTGCTTTTTCTGGCTCAAAGTTATAGCTATGGAAGGCAGAAAAAAATATTTTCTTGTGCTTTGCCTTCAGCTAAATCTGCAATAGAATTTCAGAGGTTCTTGATTCATCAACTTGCTATGCTTTTGTTATTTTTTATTTAAAATATGGTTCTCATTTTTTCTGACTGCTATAAGGGATAAAGAAGCCTTAGGGAAATGAACTGTCTTTTGCTAAATTCTACAGGCAAAATAGGATTTGAAAGGGAAAGTTTAAATATTGCATGTTAATTAAAGTAGAGCTCTGCCTTCCAAAGGTTCTGATTTCTGTTCTCTGAGTTTTTTGGTAGCATTTCTACTTGCAAGAAAAGGTTAACCTTTCAGTTTTTGCAGAGCATGGTTTCTCCTTGGTAATATAAATATTTTCATAATAGGTGAAGTGCGATGACTGAAAAGCCAGCTAAGGTCTCAGAGGATCTGGGCTGGATTATTGGTTATATCATGTGGGGATCTGTAATCCTTAATGACAAATGCTTAGCAGGAGGAGCTGCCCCTTCTGTTTGTATTTTCTTCGCTGCATTCTTTTCTACTTTCTTATGCAACAAAAGTACAATCTTTTCTTAAGGTGAAATTGGCTTACCAAGCTTTAGATATTTTGACATAAGTTTTAAATATGTGCTAAGGTTTTATTTCGTCCACTGGATAGTAGTCTAAGCTACGAAGGACACTAGTTATCGTTAGCTCTTCACTTTTTAATAACCAAAATCTGTTCTGTCAATAGTAGGAAATAGAATAGAAAGATCAGGAAATTCAGGAAAGCTGTATGAATGCAAATGTAAATACATAAATGGGAAAATAGAGGAGTGTGTACATAGGCTTCTTACTTTTTTGAATTACCTAGTAAGAGAAGCTCTTGTTTTAACTGTATTAGAACTTTCTTGTTTCATATAAACTTTGAGTTGTTAGAAGTATTCCCTTGAAAAGTCTTGAGCAATTATCCAGCTTATTTGTTAACATCTACCTTCATAATCTTACACTTGGATATAACTAGTCTTCTGCAAGATGTCAATAAAATACCTTACCATAATAGTTTTGGGGGAAAAGAAAACACTGCATAAGTCAGCCAATCATTCTTCTTTCTTTACATCCCATGTTGAGCGTAAGTATTTATATAGTTTACACTGATAGATTTAATGATACTGTTTGGGAAAACCATGAAAACAGACAGGGTTGGGAGTTGCATATTGTTGATTAAATGCATCTGACTTTTCAGTCTTTTTATGGATGAGTATTGTAAGATAATCGAGATGTAGCATTAAAAACACTAAATGAACTGATTACAAGATTTTTCATTTGTTCACTGTGTCAAATCTACCACTGAACAATATATATTATGATTAAACATATTTTTAGACTAGTAAGACATTCATTGCATTTACATTACTGAGTTTAAAATTAAGGAACTGAGCTGCATACAATTTTTTTAAGCATAGGTTTTGTCTTAGTAGAGATTGTGAATTTATTTTTTTTTCCAGACTGATTTTGCATTACCATTCTCTAATATTTTTATGAGAGCTTTTTCAGTATCTGAAATTTGCCTCTTTTATCCAAGCAAGAACTTTAGAAAACCTCAGTCTACCATTTTCATATGTAGCCTGGGAGACATGGAAGTAAAGACAGAGGGGGGGAAAAGCAGTGAAAGTCTAAAAAAAAAAGCATTTTTATTAATTTATTTTTAATTATTTTTTCTTGTGTATTTTAGAATTCATTTTTATTTATACAAGGATTTGAAAGGGAATTTACTGGGTTCTTAACTATTTCTGTAATGTGGCCAGGCAGATATAGGATATTACATGATGTACTCATTATGGTTTCAGACCTGCATTCTTCACAAATATATGTTAAATTAAAATATAAATAATGTTTTCATTTTATTGAGCCTCCATGTATTTAATATTTGCAGTATGTTTCACCCAAATTTTAGAGGGAAGATACAAATTTAGATGAAAAAGGAGAAGACATTATAAACTTTGTATTAACTGTTTCTATTTTGAATGTTACTGGTACTCTGTTTTCATAGTCATTTTTGGCTCCAAATTCATTACTACTATTTAATGAAATATAAAAACTGTAGCAGTGCCAATATTTATTGTGTTGGTGTCCTGTACAACATACTATGGCTTGTGATAAAGGACTCATGGAGCTTATATTCCAAGGGGTAAATATATCTGGGGATTATGGCAAAAAGGTGAAGTGACGTGCATGGCAAGGTATAACAGAATCAAATGTGTGCAGCCGCAAACTCCTCAGTAGCCATGATCAGCTCCACAGGCCTTATAGGGTTAATTATTTATAAGATATCAAATGCACTTTGAGATGGAATTTAAATTGAAGAGTTTGACTATTACAGCTGTACGATTAGGAATTTTTTTCCAGTTATGGGAAATGGCAAAAGAAACATAGAACTTCTCTTCAAGATGTGGAGTGTGGGGCTGTGGAGGTTTGATGGAAGATTTTTATTCTGATGGATGAAGATGAATTGATGATATCTTGACATTTTTCACAGAACTTTGCATTTCTACTGTAGAATAAGGAAGCTGTAGAAGGATTTAAAAAGTTTGCTTAAGTGATGAAAAGCCAACATACTGATAACATCAGTACCACTTTTACTGCATTTGAAAAGAGGCTTATAATTATCAAGATTATTAAGGATAAAGTTTAGTTTAAATAACAAGTCCATAAGTCCCAAGAGTTTAACTTTTTTTTTAAATATAATAGGAGGTTTTGGGCCAAGGGACTGAGTGAAGTAGGTCTGTCAATCACTTCATCTTGGAGTTATTAATGACATACAACCAGGGATCTACAAAAATAGGCAATCAAACTTGGTGTCTGTTGGGTCTAAAATTGTGGAAATGTGAGGTAGTTGGAGGAAGACCAAATGAGCTATGAGTACTGGGTGCTGATTTATAAATAAATTAATTACTGACTCAGGTTTACAGATTGCTTGGCATCTGGAACAGAAGTGGATAAAGTTACCAGGAGATCAGGAGTTAGCCCTCCCCTCCAATTAAAAATAATGGAAACACGGATGATGTAAGAATGAAGTGCTAGAAATGGGAAAGTGTTAAAGTGGAAAGAATGAAAAAAGACAGAAAAGGAAATTACTAGAGCTTAACAAACCTGGAACTTAACTATAATTAAAACTCAGAATTTGTTGTGCGCTATAATTGCTGTTGTACAATTAATGCTTAGTAGAGGGAACCAGGAAAATACCCTTATAGTAGGCAGGAATGCAGTCTCAGAATATTTAAGTATCACCTAGGAAAACAGTGACATCAGTAGCTCAGACAAGTTCCTCAAATAACCATTGAAAATGGCAACTGCTCAGCATTAATTGATGTAACACTTCCTGACAGTAATGGCACAGTGTCAGCAAAGCCTTCAAGGCTAAGCAGGACTTGAATAAAGTAACTGAAAATTTTTATAAAATTTTGCCAATAGGTTTACCATGAGTCAGAGGGGTCTGGTTAACTCATCTTTTGCACTGTACATCCTGGATATGACTTTATGAATCAATTTTAGTGTACAGGTTTTGCCAGTAGTTTTTTAAATTTCATCAAAATTGCTTAAAATAATAGAAATTCTAAGGGAAAAAAATTAAAAGAGGTAAATCAAAAGAGGATAAATGAAGTACAAAATCCTGGATACTTCTTCCCTCACCTGTTCTTAAAGCTCATCTTCAGATCTTTGTCCTGATACCTGAGTCCCCTTTTCCTTGTTAACAGCCTATCCACCTAGACCGGTTGCTGTAGCCGTTCACCATATTTGATTTCATTACCTAGACTGATAAGTTTTCCTTAAAGTAAAGCTCAGCAGTTAAGCCGACGAAAAAGCAGATTTTCTAATGCAGGTTCTAGTGGCTGATTCAGCTCAAAAAGTGGTGCCAGATCCTTGTTTCCACTGAGTAAAGTACATATGACTCAAGGAAACTGTGAGAATAACCATCAGAGATCCTTGAGCTTCTTCTTGTTGTCCTTTTGTGCTGCATCATGTTTTCTAGTTTCTCAGGTCTATGTTCTAGACAGGATTTTTGGAAGCATATGAAAAACATAACCAAATCCTTGCAAAATAGCCACAAAAATTCACATTGAATCTGGAATATTATGATGTGGGCTGATGGAGAAGGGAGGAATAGTTTTAGGAAAGGCATGGAAAATAGCAACTCTTGTGAGTACAGAAGAAGGTAGATGATGATTTAAGGTCAAACCAAATCATTATAGACTGTGGTCAGAGAGGGACGCTGCAACAGCTGCAAATTAGAAAAATCCGTATTTGTGGTTTATTTTTTTTCTTCTAGAGTTGTTTAGCTCTATTTGAACAACAGTGAAAGAAGGCATTTCAGCGTCTCTTCTTGTGTATTAGCAGTAGGAGTTCTGAGTACAATTACGAGGAAGTTCAAGTGTGTCATATTCCTAGAAGGCAATGGGGGGAATTATTTTGTACTTGAATGTACTATTCTAATTTTCTCTCCTGTATGTTGACCAATTAATAGAAAACAAATCCCAGCAGCCAGTCGTATGGACCTCTAAAACAATTAATGCTCCAATATTCAGAATTTAGTTGTTCACCACAGGGTAGTAATAAAAGATTGATAATGGTTAGTTTATAATTTTAATTCCAGCCTCACTTTATTTGTGGCTTTAGTAGCTGTGCATTAATATTATGTCATTATTAACTGCTTCTTTCTGATACAGAGCTATGATAAATGTTTTCTTGGATCTTCGGAGACTGCTGATGCAAATAGAGTGTTCTGTGGCCAGCTTGGAGCAGTATATGTATTCACTGAAGCACTCAACCCAGCACAGATTTTTGCAATACATCAGTTAGGACCTGGATATAAGGTAATACCAGATCTTAAGAAGCATAAAATTGGAAAAAGAAAATGATTGAGAGATATAGTTGGAAGATATGTGAAGCATGTGAATATTCCTCCTAGAATCGCGTAGGTTTTTTTCCTGAGATTTGTTTCCAGCAACATAAGACTATTTTGTCAAGTATCCTAACTAACCCTAATTTTCTACCATCTTTTTGAAAGATGAAATTTTTGTTTAAAGCATAGCTGAAATATGTTTGTATGTGAAAATTACTATGAATCATAATCAGATTAGAGAAATTTTGTATTTGGTGCACTTAATACCAGAGAAATAACTTTCTTCTCTACTACTTGTGTTTAAAAACCTAAGTTAAGGCAGATTAACATTCAACAAGGCATAATAAATCAATTCTGTTCAAATGCATCATTTCAGACAGTCTTGTTAAAGTTGAGCTTTTTACTCATGCTTTGTCACTGACATTGAGGGGACAGATTGGACAAATTAATGGTGCCTGCATAAACTTGGATCTCCAGTCAGACACGTCTTGGAATGGCTGTGTATTGTATTATTTCATCAAGAAAAACAACACAGATACTTCACAGAAATCTGCAGAAACTCCTTAGTGGATGATACTTGAAAATTAATCTAACCCTAGATAAACAATAATGAATTTCAGTTTATACTATCAGTTATTGCCAAGTTTTCTTTTTTCTAATTTTTGAAATTTGTGGTTTAATCCAAAGTAGACTTTGTTTTCCAATATGTATCATATACTCTGAAAATAAAAACTTTTAAATGCCATAAGTAAAAATCAACATTTAGATTCTAATAGTATTAATTTTGTGTGTTGAAAATGCATGCTCTTAATCATTTGATTATAGCTAGCACTTGAATGACAGAGGCAGTTGGAAATATCTTTTGTGGTATGTATCTAAGTAGTTTAAATAACCATGGATATATCAGAATTACTTGGAGAAGAAGTCTATTGCATATAGTTGATGGTTAAAATCTGCCTTGAAACTAAAAATATTTAGTCAGTTAAGAAAAGTCCATCCATCACCTGTGCAAACAAGGAGTATTTTATTCCCGACTTTATACAGTATTTTGTTTGGACAAATATTTCTGCAAATATTTTTTGGTCATGCAAAAGAAATTAATGTAGCCTTATACTTCTTAATAATAAATGTAGTAAAACTTTATGAATTTATTAAATTACTAGATTCCAGTATGCAGAAGCATACTGAAGTGATATCAAACAGGAATAAGGCTTTAATGTGTTTCAAGAAGTTCAACTTATTATGTAATAGGTTTTGAGTGTTGAAGGTGTCAATGAGGATAGGAGTTTCATGCTAAATGACATTTCCAATAGTTACTGCACTAACCTTATTACAGTAGTCAAATTGCCCTGCTTGATTCATAGGCTTCCCTTAAACTACATTTCTGCACACCTGTAGCTTCTTTGTGATATTTTTTAAAATGTCAGCTATATTTAATATTTTGGGGAAATTCTTCTTTCGTGTGTCGTGGCTTTAGATTTGTGTCATGTACACAGAACAGTTAATGTCCCCTTGCTCTCTGAAGGAGTTTTCTTCCTTGTCTAAAAATCTGGAAGTATATTTTACTATTTAAAACCAGTGAAAAGGAGCAGGCTCCCAGAGCAGTACCCTAGAAATAGCATGTATTCCTTTGACTTTCTTATTCCCCCAAAAAATAAGACAAAACAGAAGTTGGACCCTTTTCCAACGCAATATCTACTCACAACCAAAAAAAAAATCATATCTTGTAGTTTAGAAATTTCAGGGCACCAACTGTAGCTGTCACTGAAAGCTTGCCTGTTTCATATCTCATTTAAGGTTATTTCTGTAAATCCTTTCAGATTCCGTGCTTGTGCAAATGTCCACCAGTTCAGAATATGTCTGTATGGGATTTCTTAGTTTAAAGGGGCCTCAATTGACATATAGCTTGTATTCCTGAACATTAGAAATCAGGTTCTTGCTCTTACCCAACTTGCTGATACAAACTGAGCTTTCAAAAACTTTTCTTAAGTAGTTCACTACGTTTCCTGTTCATTCTAATTGTTGGTAGTGTTGGTCAACAGGGAAAATCAACTTTTCAACTTTTTAGGAAAAAACCCTAGATGAATTGTAAACTCCAGTGGTGCCAAACCTTTTTTCTGCCAAAGAAAGATTATTCAAAATAGTTGAGATATTTTTGAAAACATCTTCATACATATCTTTTTTCCATCCTATGACAGTATATGGCAGTTCCTTTGATTTAAAATTCATACTTTGGTCCATTATATCTGAGGATCTGATTCTTTAAGGGAAGAGACAATTCCTCTACCTACTTTGCTCATGAGAAGAGGCTATGATTTTACTCCTCATTCAGCTGCCCTCACAATCATTCATAATGCCCTAGTCTACCATGACTGCCATTAAAACCTCTGGAAAACAGAGAAATCTGCATAATCTATCAACATACAGGACAGTTTGGACCTATCTGTTAATATACATAGGAAATAATGTTGCAAATGACACCAAAGCCACAAAGTTCAGGGAAAGTGAGAGCTTGATCTACAAATAAAAATGAATCTGTTGCACCTTGTCCCACTCCTGTTCTGTGGTGCAGGTAGAAGCAACAGGTTTTAGGATTGACTAGAGAAGTCATTAAAATAAGTCTTACTTTTTATATCAGATAATTATTTATGTATAATTTTTATATTATTTGTTGCGCATTACATGCTTGTATAGTGTAGTATATTGAAACAGTTCATAGTCCTTCCATGCTGATCTTGCTTAACATGTTCTTGTGGGTGCATTTGGTTATTACCAGCATGCCCTAATATAAAAAATGTTAAGCAAAATGATGTTTTAGTTTGAAATACTACTTTTTCACTTGTAGCAAAGGGGTTTTTTTTTAAAGTTACATTGTGTGAGTGGCAATACTGAGAAACTGACACTCTTAGTAGCTACTGCGAAGAAATTACTCATAATCAAATTTTTAAGGGGAAGAGAGGCAAATATACTGGAAATAGAACCATGTGATTTGTCTCTTCCCCATTAAGTCTTCCCAAATTAATCCATAATGTATCTTGAAATTTAAAACTGTATTTTGTAGAAACATATTACAATTCAATATTTGCATTCCCAGGTTTTATCTGTAAAAAAGCATATTCATTTTGAGCCTTGCCATTGCTGAACAGGACTTCTACCTACTCTGTGGACCCTTTCAGTTGTTGGAGATGGAAGAAAGAAAAAGGAAATGAGTGCAGCATCTTTGTTCTCACTGTGCTTTCCTTGCAGCCCATCCTTGTTCCCAGGCAGCAAAGAGAGGAAAGCCTGTCTGCACTGGGATCCCAAGGGGCTGATAAACAGAGTGGAGGGGCAGGGGTGGTAATGTGAGAGGAAGAGATGTATCTGATACCAGTGTTTGGCACTGTTTATAAAAGGATGTTTCTCAAAGCCCTCTTCTAATAGCCCTGTCAAATCTGTGCCACTCCTCCTAACCCTCCCATAGGTATTTCAAAGCAATTTATCAGGTTATTCCATATGTTGCTTCTGAGTTTTTGATCAGTGCTGCAATACCATTCTTTTTGTCAGATAAGGTTGGAGTAAGAATACACTTATTCATGCACACTCAGTGAACCAAAATAGCACCAAAAATTCAAATTTGCTTAAACCAATCATATAGTACAAGAAAATATTATATGTATGATTACTGAACTTGCAGGGGCAAAATGTAGTGAATAGTAAATAAAAAGCTGCAGTCTTGCTGCTAAATGAAGGGGGAGAGCTGCTGTATTCAAGCAGCATTTCTGATCAAGCACGGATTCTTTTACTGGAGAATACAGTGCTGGAGTAATTCTCATATCTCTCTGTTACTTCCTATTCCTGTAGGAGCAACAAACATAGTTTATATGGATCCTGTATGTGTATTTTTACCTTATATAGAATATGCTAAATCCAAGGCTCTTTATTTCTGTCCTGATGCCCACACAGGGCTTGTGGCAGACCTCAGAGTTGCATATGCACAACAGCTTCTACTACCCTCCTGTGGATGTATTTTCTCGAGTCCCCAGTACAATATGCATGTACTGAATTTCTTTTATATTTCTAGAATCAGTGCTAGTAATAAAGGAGTATTATATATCAGAATTTTTAGCCTCTCTTTACAGAATCACTGACTCACAGAATTTCTGGGTTGGAAGAGACCTTCAAGATCATCGAGTCCAACCCATTCCTTAGCACCACAACTAAACCATGGCACTGAGTGCCACGTCCAGTCTACTTTTAAACATATCCAGGGATGGTGACTACACCACCTCCCTGGTCAGACCATTCCAATACTTTAACACTTCTTCAGTGAAAAACTTTTTCCTAGTATCCAACCTATATTTCCCTTGACGCAGCCTGAGACTGTGTCCTCTCGCTCCATCAGTTGCTGCCTGGAGAAAGAGACCAACCCCCACCTGGCTACAACCACCTTTCAGGAAGTTATAGACAGTGATAAGGTCACCTCTGAGTCTCCTTTTCTCCAGGCTAAACAACCCCAGCTCCCTCAGTCATTCTTCACAGGCTTGTGCTCCAAGCCCCTCACCAGCCTAGTTGCCCTCCTCTGGACACATTCAAGCATCTCAACATCCTTACATTATGTTATGATAATCTTTTAAGCTAGGAGATCAGAATTTCTAATTTATGATCACTTTTGTTAGGCTTTGATGGGAGATTATTCCTTTAATTCTTGTTTTTTTCTTCAAAAAGTGTGAGGCAGTATTATGTTGATTCATAACTTATTTGTGTCTGACTTTCAAACAGTAATCTTTAATAAATTCTTGTGGCATCTTAAACACTGACGAGGAGATAAAATAATGTCAAAATTTGTGTATAAAATTGATTTAACTTAAGCAGTCTAGAACATAGCAAAATTTCATGGTAATGAAATGATAAGATTTTGTGTTGAAACACTCTGACTTACTTAAACAGCAAAGTTATGAAAAATTATGTAGTGGAAAGACCTTATGAGTTTTGTAATCTGAAACAGCTGAGAGGCCTGGAAGATTTTCAGGGTACTAAGTATTTTCATGTAGTAAAACATTAAAATACAGTACATGTCGATATCTTTTGCAATCAGTGAAATCACTACATTATTTTTCCTCTGCAGAAAGTGCACAGAGATTTCTATGTATCGTTAAAATGCCCTCTGTGGTGAAATACATGTCACCTGACCTCTGTAGCAGTCATTTCCTGATAAGTGCAATGTAGGCAGCCATTTCAACTGAGAGCCAGCTCTCAAGTTGTAACCATAATATTCCTTCTTTGGTAATTGCTACTTCAGTAAGTAGTGTAGCACAATAGGAACACATTTCTAAGATTAAAACATTTAGTGCTGATGACTCAATACTCACAGTGTGTGATATTGGTGTTTTTACTTTGGATTGGTTGTAGTCTCATCCTTTGGGCTGAACGAATATCATAAATTGCAGGACATTTGAGTTTCAGCCTGAAAGTTGTGTCTGTCTCTGAACAGCTTTGCAGTATGAGCAGAGTAAGTGGGGACCACTGGGAGTTTCCCTACAAAACACCGTTTGACTCCTAACCCAAATGCAAATCACAGAGTGGTTGAAGATGTAGGAAGCAACCTCTGGTCCAAACTTCCTGCTCAAAAAGGGTCGCCTAGATCCAGTTGCCCAGGACTATCTCCTGACAATTTTTTAATAAGTCCCAAGATAGAGCCTCTGTCACCTTGCTGGGCAGCTTCACAGTGAAAAAGTGTTTTCTGATGTTCAGAAGGAGCCTTTCTTTGTTCCATTTTTGCCCATTGACTTATGTCCTGTCACTGGGCACCACTGAGAAGAGTCTGATGCCATCTTCTGTTTAACCTCCCTTCTGTTATTTATATATGAGATCCCCTCTGCCACTTCTTTTCTGCAGGTTGAAGAGCCCCAACTCTCAGTCTTTCCTCATATGAGAGATGCTTCAATCCCTTCATTTTTAGTGGTCTTCCATAGCACTCTCTCCAGTAAGTCCATAACTCCCAGTGGGAGCCCAGAACTCCAGGTGTGGCCTCACCAATTCTAAGTAAAAGGGAAGGAACACCTTCCTTCACCTACTAGCAACACGCCTCCTAGTGCAGCTGAAGACGTTGTCCTCTATTGTCAAATGCAGACTGAACCACAGACTTGCCATTTACATGCATTTGCCCTTCCTGGTCGTGTTTTCTGATATGGTACCTGTGTCTGGTACTTTTTTAGCATTGCAGCCTCACTTCTGCCAGGCATCACCAAGGCTAGGGGTAGTGCTGACTGATAGATGTGCTCCAGGGGTTCTCCAGCAGCTCCAACCAGGTGGCCAGTCTGTTCAGCTTGTGCAAAGAAGTGCATTGCTATGTGTCTGTCACTTGAGCAGATGCACTTTCCCATTGTTTGGCTGTAATCAAAAGGTTTTTTTCAGGGTTTCCAGCAGCCCTGAGAGCTCCGAATAGGCTGAATGGGGTTTATAGGGTTACATAAATGGTAGGAACATCTAATTATTTTTAATTTTTTTTTTTAAAGAGCAGCTGATAGTCTATAAGTTGCCTGTTTTTAATTCTAACATGGATAACAAAAACCCCAGTTCTGGTACTTTCAGTAGTTTCAGTGATAGATGATTTCATACTGAGGTGGAGAGGGGAGATTTGGTAGGACCAAAGGGATAAAGAGAACTATGATCACTATATGCAGTGAAAGTAAGGGAAATGATTCACATATAATCTCAGAAATCAATTATTTTAAACATGGTAAATATTTTAACAATAACATTATATAAATGTATACACATGTATATATTTATATCTTCGTTTATAATAAAATGGTGGTCGTTGCTAACAAATTTGCTTTCCTTGTGTCAGTACAGTACTGCACTGTATTACTACTAGTTGTCTTTTTGCCACTGTTAAATGATTTTCATATGCAATTGTTATATGCCAAGTAAATTTGACAATGCTTTGTGGAAAGACAGAAGTCTATCTTCTTGTGCTTTATTGATTTGTCAGTGTTGCCAAAACCCTTAATTTTAGATCAGATACGAATCACGATGTTTAAAAATAACAAAATTCTTCAGTTTTTCTTGAAAAAGCTCTAAATTTGAGAATAATTAATGTGAAATATGGCAATGTGATTCATTTTGAATTTTATTTTAAGTGACTTGTTTGTATACACTCCTGACTGTTAATGAAGCATAGTTTTTAATGTTGTTTACAAATAAATATTCCTTTAATCAGCATAGTATAGCATTTTATATTCTGAGTAAGTTCATATAAACTAAAATGCAGCACATTTAATTTGTTGTTTATTTTTAATGTGTTTTATGCTTAGATTTTATTTTAACATATTTATGGCTCATTAATATGACTTTTTTTAAGATAGTTAGTTCTGAAAGTTGTAAAAATAGACTCTGAAAGGAGATAATACATAGAATACCAAATAATGTATTGACACATTGATGTGGTGTAGAGTAAATGCAAAAAAATCTATCTCATTGTTTAGTAGCATTAGGCTACTAGTAAACGTAAGCAAAGTTAACTAGTTTATTTATTCCCTCTCAAGACCAATGTAGTTTTTTGCACATTTTGTGGCAAGGAATTTGTCTAAATTAATTACTTTGTAAAACTTGTGTCTTTTTTCAGAGCACATTCAAATTTAAATCTGAGAGTGACATTCATCTGGCTGAGCACCATAAACAAGTGCTGTATGATGGGAAACTCGCAAGTAGCATCGCTTTCACCTATAATGCAAAGGCCACCGATGCTCAGCTATGCCTTGAATCCTCACCAAAGGAGAATCCTTCAATTTTTGTACACTCCCCCCATGCTCTCATGCTTCAGGTTGGTGCTGCTGAGTTGATGTTCTGCGGTTACTCTTGGCTGAATATCATGCAGAGGATTATTTGTCTGCTAGTGTATAGATTGTTCTTTTGTGCTCTGTCAGCTCTTGATATAACTTTTACTTGAGCTGTTCTTTCTTTGCTCTCTTTATAAAGCAAGGAAAAAAAATGTTCCATAAGAAATACAGACTTCATACTATAAAGCACAGTTTGCCATGATACTGAAAATTTTCTGTTTAATGTTTGCCTTTAAATATAATGATTATAACAGAAATATAAGTATTGATACAAAATTTTAAAAAGTCTGCACTCAATTTGGTGTTAAAGTGCTCGAAAATTACATTTTTAACTGTCCTTTAAAATTGAGATTAATTGTGGTTTTTTCTTTGTTTTATATATTTAGGATGTGAAAGCTATTGTAACCCACTCCATTCACAGCGCAATTCATTCCATTGGAGGGATCCAGGTTCTTTTTCCTCTCTTTGCCCAGTTAGACAATCGACAGCTGCATGACAGTCAGGTGGAAACAACAGTTTGGTAAGCCTGTTTTAACCAAGTTAGAAACTAAATTAGCTTACAAAATTTTTCCAATTTTTTTTTGTGGGAATGTTCTCTAATTTTTTTTCTATATTTTACCGTTGTTTCTTTTAAAAAATTATTATCTTTTTAAAAAGTAATTTACTGTACAAAATTGATATGATTCAATAATGAATTCAAGTCATTCTAGAGTCTTTAGGAGTAGTTTTATGACAGTTCATCCAACTTCTGAAAGAAATCAATATGCTTTTACTTGAGAGTGCAATGTTGTTTACTTTCTCAAAGTCTGTGTCATTTCAATTCAATTCATTTATTTTAATTCAATTCAATACATGTATTTCATAACATTCAAAAATTAATTAATACATGGTCAGAAAGTCATAGAGCTATAATCAGGCATTTTGTGGCCATATTACAATTGCAGTAGTGACTGAGGACATCCCAAGAGAATTTTAAGCTGTCACCCATGAAGTTTCTCCTCTGGTACTGTGAAGACATCTCTAAGTTGAAAAGCCCTCACAGATGTTAATGCTTCCACTGGAAGCCTGAAAAGGACTACCTACAAATCTGTTAATACCCATGCTGACATAGAATCATAGAATACTTTAGGAAAAGACCTCTAAGATCATGGAATCCAACCGTTAACCTGGGACCACAAAGTCCACCACTAAACCATGTCCCTAAATGCCACATCTGCACATCTTTTAAATATCTCCAGGTGTGGTGACTCCTTTCTCAAAACTAGCTCAGCTATGGTTAGTTTTGAAAAGATCTCTTGCGATGTGCTTGTCATGGCAGGCTCCTGTCCTAGAGGCAGCACAGAATAGCTAAACTTCTCCAGGAAAATTTGTAGCCTAAATCTTTGGGAGTAACAAATCTGAAAAGGTAATGGTGAATGACTGGTGTGATGTTTTTCTGGAGGATTATTTGTAACCAAAGCCTGCTAGAAAGCAGTGTTTAGGGGCAAGATAAGCTGGCTTTTCTATTTGAATTAGGTGACAAAATAGGTGCATAATGCAGAACACATGGTTTATTTTCCTGCCTATAATATTCTTCTATTAATTATTCTGGATATTTCTTATTGCATTAGATAGTTCATTTTAAAAATAGCTGAAAAAACAATACTAAAATTGCCAACAAATTTGGAAGACAGAGAAGCTGGTTGTGTGTTGGCTAATGTGGAAATGTTCTTTTAAGTTTTTTTTGCAGGATGTACTTTGCATTGAAGCACTGTAAAGTAAAGGAAATAGAAAAAGAAATGCTTGGTTTGAAATAAGCTTGGGAAAAAAGTTCCTGTATGTTTTTATTTACTGGCAAAGCAGAAGACAAAAATGCTTTATTCTGTCTTATGGAAGGTTATGTGTGTATATGTCTCAACACAGGAATAAAGTATATGTTAAATTCATTAATGAGCTGAACCTGTAATAGATGACAAAGCAATAACTAGATCTGTTTAAAAATGAAGAGCTAATGTAATGTAAGTTTTAGAAGTTGAGCTAAAGACTAATTTTTCCCAAGTGTGTTGTCTATCCAGCGAGTGAGAATATTCATAATGTTTAATTGAAAATGTACAGAACATTTCTGGAGTTAGTTGAACTGTAAGTAGAAAAAAAATTGTTCTTGAATAAGTCAATGCATTTCTTCTATAATTAGATTATATTCTAAAAAGAGATCTGTAATTCATTATACTATATGATTGTACAAATGCATAATACAAGAGGATGTGATCCTAACTTAAGAATATATTGGAAAAAAAATTAAGCAAATGGCTGCTTGATGAGATGTAATTTACATGTTGAATTAACGTGGTTTTGGTGTATGTGCATTATTTTCTCATATTTTATTTAATGGGGTATAGGTGTCTTGAAAAATAATTCTGGAAGTCAACAAGGAAGTAGGCAAATAAAATAATAAAATATTTTTTGGATCAAAGAAAGAAAGTAATGAGGGAAGAGTGCTAAACACGAAAAGGTTTATTTGAGGAGTAGAATAAGGGAAGTGGTGCACTTAGTCCTTTCCTTGTTCTCCCTTATTTATTGGATTATTGTCTCTCTTATGCATCTGATGCTCAGTTATACCTGTCTTACCTATAAAAGTATATCTACAACAGCAACAGAGGGCTGTCCCAATTCTACTGCTCTTCTGAATCCTTCTCACCTCTTTCTGTCTTGCAAAAATCAAAATCTGTTTAATAAGCTCAGGGTTCTCAATTATTTGATTTATTGTGTGGATTTTTTTAATATTGGAAGGGCTTTATTAATGGAACCCCAAACTTCATGATCTGAACATAAATAAAAGAATTATTAAAATTATCTATGTTTCATAAGTAAGACAGGTATAACTGAGCATCTACTTTTTAACTTTTTTACTTATAGTTTGATAAGAAATAGGCAGGTTTCCTGTAATATTCTGCAGCTGTGAAACAATCTAGCTTGACAGGAATTAGTTTGATGTATTGATTTTATTTATTAGCCTAATATGAAAAATCTGTGAGTTTCCAATAATTTTTATTAATGTCTTCAGTTTAATTGAATTTATCTTAAAGATCATGACAGCAAATAAGATGAATGACATGTAGTATCCTACTTCCCTAACCTGTCCTCTCATCCTGTGTTTCAATTATTTTCTTGACATAGCTGCCACAGCTAGATCTGGAAGAGAGGTCTTGAGAGTAGGTCTGGAAGTAATCCTTCCTGAGGCTGTTGCATTTGCCTTTGTACCTCTCATGGAGAGCCAAGGTCCCAGTCCATTGCTGCCTCCAGTGTAAAATTCAGAGTTTGCATTGTTGAGTGCTGGTAATCCTCTCCCTCTCTGTTTTGAAAGGAGGAATGCTGGATATTGCACCTAACATTTCACATCACTAGTGTGACCTAGCTGTGATCAGGTAAAATCAGTTGTGCTTGAATTTTTCCCAGTTGTGAATGTGACTTGCCAGATCTGTCTGCCTGGACAAGAGTTTACAATGAAATTACAGCCACTGCTGTCATGTAGTAGAAATCTGTTGTAAAATCCTGAACTGCTGTACCTCTGCATACTCCAGAAGATCCAGGGACTATTAAGGGTGGCTAATTTATTACTGGAGTCTGTGTCCCAAAATGTTTTGCCTGTAAGCAGAGGTGACTTGCCTCTCTAGTTCTCTAACACAACACCTCTTCAGCTGACTCATGTTTATGAATGAAACCTGATTAGTAGTCTTATTAACTTCAGCACATGTTTTGAGAAAAGAATTGAAAAGGTATAAGAAAGAAATTACTTCCCCTTTCTGTTCAACAAGCTTACAGAAAGAAAAAAAACATATTTAAACTGGAAGCTAAGGATGTACTTTAGAGAGCTGCCATAGCTGTAGCTCATGGAAACATTAATTGTTGGTGTACATTTTTCCTGAATACCACTTTATCTGTTTATGCTAAGATTAATTTCGATAGTTATCGTACTAATCGCCTGTGATGAAGTTATTCATACAATCTTTTTGTATTACTTTGGAAAAGCTGAAAATATAAATAAAGGATTTTAATCTTTACAAAGGATTCCTGCCCAAAGGGAATCAGACAAAACAAATACCTGCCTCATTCTCTTTTATATAGACTCTTCAAGTTAAATGGTGTGTAATTAATAATCGTACTTAGATCTCCAAAGCAACATGCCTACCTTAGCTACGGGTACCTTTTGTAAAACCCAATCCAGATAACTTTGTAATGCACAATCCAAGATGAAACTTACATTAAGGTGAATCTGGCAGGGAAAATTACCATGGGAATGAGGAGTCTAGAGAAACTGATCTGTGTAGCAGTTTAAAAATAAAGTAGAATAAAAGAACTGCAACAACAAAACAAACAAAAAGCCAAGGTAAATTTCATTTTTATCTTAAGGGTGCAAATTCCTGACTTCTAAGGTACTTCCAAACAATATCATAACCATTGGAGGTACTGCATCATCATGCTTTTGTCTATCACCTTTTTCTTCTCCTGCTTTTTAATAATGGAAAACTACTGGATTTTTTTTTTCCCATAAATTAGTTGTATTTTCAGTAATTATCATTGTTCTCTGATTTAGTGTTGGTTGACATTTATAGTTTCATTTTCTATCTGTATCTTGGCTCCACTGCAGATAAACTCATCTGTTCTAGGAAGGGCATGATATAGAAGAGATGTAGGAATGGGTTGAAGTAACCTTTATATCTAGAGGTGTTAAAAGTAGAAAAGAATGGAGAGAAATTTATGCAGCAGTGCACAGAATTTTGCAAGTTTAATGTGTAATGTCAATTACTGTGCAGCAATTGGATGCATGTTAGTTGATATTAAGTCTGTTAAATGTTAGTTTGTTAAATTCTGTCTCAAAAATGTTCAACATAGACAACAGTCTTCTCATCAATATTATTTTCCCTCCATCAACAACAACCTTTTTAAAAGAATTATTTTGGCAACCTGTTTCTGCTGATAAATGTTTTCACATTTCAAATCTTCAGATTTAATTTGTGTTCAGCTGCCAAGGTGAATAAATAAATTGAATATCCCTAGAAATTTTTAAAAGTTCTGGATGCAGTCCTCCAAATTAGATTAAAATCATAGCATGCAATATTGAGGGGGAAAAAGACATTATTACTTCAGTATGGATGTTTATATCTAGATAGACATTTCCTTGAGGTCAGTCTGACAGTGTGGGGAAAGAGAAGTCTTGAAGAGGCTGGGAAAGTTAATCTGAGAATTCAAGCAGGTCAGATGCTCTCTGTAAAATATGAAAGGCGAAGAACATTACATGTGAAACCAGTGTGGTGTGCAACAGCTGTTACTTAGGGCCGTTTCATTCCTCCCTCCTCCTCCAAAAAGGAAGTTTCAGCTAAAAGAAGTCTAAGCAACCTGTGTGAGGGGAAAAAGTCCACAAAACAAAACCCAAGCCATAAATACCATGCAATTCCCCCCCACCCCTCCCTAAAAAAGAAAACATTAAAAAAAAAACCCAACCCCACAGACAGCTGTAGTCTGTTTTCTGCCTGATCATCTTCAGGTAGTAATATCCTTCAGTACTGTACATGCAGTGAGAATTTTAAAAACTTCCATTTTGATTTTATAGTTCTTCTATGAGTTAAAATATTACAGATCTTTTACTTACTTAATTTCCTGCATAATAATGTGTGCAAACTGCTAGTTAAATTCAATTATTATGTTAATTTTTATCAATACTGTGGTCCTATACAGTATTCATCTCAAACTTCATTGTGCCTCTATGTGCCTGCCAGATGGTTCCCCTTAACTGCTGCATTTTCTGGTACTTGGATTTTTTTAATGTGCTTGAAGGTGTAATGATGCATTCATGTGTGCTATCCCAAGATTTGAATTACTATATACTGCAGTCAACTCTATTATTTATGGTGGCAATCTTGGATAATGCAGAAGGATTAGAAGTTAGAGTTACTGCCTGCAGACCTGAGCTGACTCTGCAGAGCTGGATTGAGGTATCTTTATGTGTCTGGATCAATAGATGTTAAAAGCCATTTTGGAATTAAGTAAAAGCATAGCTCATTCACAAAGACATTGGCTAAATTAATACATTTTCCTGAAACTAGAAACACTGGCATCACTCTGCAGAAGCAGCTAAGGTAGCTCTGTGCAGAGGTAATGTAGGTAGGCAGGATTAATTAGTTCAGCCATAGCCCACATAAATGTGGTTAATAGCTAAAAAGTGATATTTGGGCACTGGCTGCATCTGAATTACTACACTTCTTTTGAGCCAGTCTTTCTTACATAAAACCAGCTTGTCTGTTTCTGTGTCTGTGGCATGGTTAGGTATAAACTGGTCACTTACAATTTCTGAGTTGACTTGTGGTTTACATGTGTTTAAATAGAGGGACAAATCTTTATTGTTATGGCGTCAGTATATCTTACAACTTGCATTCAGAGTCTGTCAGAATTTCTAAGAGTAGTATAAATATTGTATTGATATGAGATAAGACTAACTCTAGCCCATGAGTTTACATCTAAATTCATAGAATGAGGAAGTAAACTGTGAAACAGAATTAAAGGCTTTTGACAAAGTACTTCTGAGAATAGAAAATGAACTTAAGTTTGTTCATGGTACAAAAATCGTTACAATCCATTTAAGAGTATTTTTTTGACATTTGAATATAATAGTATTTGCTATTGTAATTTAGATTCTAATTCTGCAAAGATTTATGCTGTTTCTAGACTTTATGCATAATGGCTTGTTGTTCTAAGTCATAAGGTTACTCATAGAGGATGGTAGTAAGCACCATATATCTAAATGGAATTTTCTTTCACCTATTCAATTTTTTGTAAAAAATCTAAATTTAAATCTTCAACACTTTATGTGAGCTGTTTATGGATTTTCATGTAGTAAAAATGATCAGATTCTTATTTTAGATGACAAATACAATGGAAACTTTTGGTTGGGGTAAGAAAAAATTGATGCATATAATCTGGTTTGAAGTTGATGTGGCAGCTTGACAGGCTGTTTTGATAAAAGCTTTGTAGTACTGTAAATGGATATTATCTGTATTCTTTTATTGCTGACACTCTGTGGAGCATTCTGTATGTGATTTTAGATGGATTATTATGACCATTCAACAATGAAGAAAGACAAGGCACTATTTCATGTTCCCAGCATGTACTTGGGCTACCTCTGTTCTTTTACATGACAGCCTTACTCGACAAATAGAATAAATCTTGTTTTTCTCAGCACTTTGATTATTTTTTGGTGCTGGTGTGGATTAACCAACCTCAACATTTATTTCAAAGTAAGAGATTCTATTTGAACCTTTAGATGACTAGATACTGTGAGAAAAGTTGAAATGTATCAAATGTAGGTTGGAAATTTTCTTTGAATCCCTTTTTCATACCTGCAAAACCCACAGTTTTCACTCTTGCCTGTGTCTACTACCTATGTGAGTTGGTGCAACCTTTCTTGGTTGCAGACACTTGTCTGTACAGCTAGGAGCTGTTACATCTATTTAATTTTTAGAAAAGGAATAATGATTATACATACAGTACAGTATGCACTGTATATGCACTGAAATACATACTACAATAACATCTACCTTTTTGAGATATTTGAAAAGTAACTTTAAATACCTGCTTTCTGTCACAATTTTTTTTCTTTCTCCTTTTCCTCTGGATTTTTCAGCAACAGATGAGTGTACTTTTGTTTTATTCTCATCACTGAGGAGTCACTTATGATTTATTTTCCCTGTGGTGGATTGATCTGTCATGTTTCCACTGCTGGTTTTCATAACATAGTTTCACTTCCCTGCCAATTCCATCACCTGAAGTCTTTCTTATCTCTTATGTTTCTATACTGTAACCTTTTCTGAACACTTTCCCTGCTTGTACTTTCTGAACACTTCACTTAAAGATACTGCTGGGATGGGCTGTTGGGTGATTTCCTTATGGCCTCTGGAGTCGCGCTGTGCTTTCCTAACTGGACGAAAAGTAATCCTTAACCTTTATTTGGGCAGGCAGATATTATTCTCTGTTTGGTCTTTAGAAAGTTTGAAGGAAGCTCTCCACCTTGCTGTTGTTCCATTATGGTTTGTGGCGGGCATTATTGCCTGTGTTTATGTTCATTTTATGCCTCCTTTCTGTGTTAGTAGTGACTCTAGGGACTGAAAGTGTGGAATGAGGACTTACCTAGTGGCTGCTTAGTGTATTTATTTTGCTGCTTAGTGTATTTATTCTGGATAGTGAAATGTTGGACACGACCCCTGCCAGCGTCATTCCAGCACTGTCAATGGGATTCCTCTCAGCGTCTTCTGCCTCTTTCAGCTGCCTAAACTTTGGCTAGAACTGCAAACTCCAGGACTGGATATTTAAAACATGGCATAGTCATCGTCAAACCAGGAGTTCTGACAGTGCTTGTTTGAATATGAATTCTCACTCCTACCACTGTAATATGTGAAAAATCACTGGAGGAATTTCTCAACAGGAAAAATAATATTTGTGTTCTTTCAAGGAATTTTTCACCACCTTAAGGCTATTTCTATTCACTTCATAGCTCCTGATTATTGAGAAAGCAACATTTGTAATCTGAAAAAAATCTTGTTCTTTACATGCAGTGCTACCCTATTGGCTTTCTTGGTTGAGCTTCTTAAGAGTTCAGTAGCCATGCAAGAACAAATGCTTGGTGGAAAAGGCTTTCTAGTCATTGGCTATCTCCTTGAAAAGGTATGTGTGGAAGGCTTTCATCTTTGTTTCTAGTATTTCTACTGCCATTGTGGTACTTTGTCACTTGGCTGAAATGTCTGGTGGAATAAAATATATTTGTGATATACGTATTGCAAATTAAAAATATTTTATAAGTTGTCTACAGGAGTCTCTTCATCTTTCTCATCTTCTTACATACCAGTATTCAAAGAATCAATTTTCTCAAGGCGATTATGTTCTCTTAGTTATGTTCTTACTTTAGATCTGTTTGTGAATCACTTAAAATATGTTAATTTTTGCACTTTCTGTCCTCCCAAACTTGCTTAGGAAAGTTCTCTTTTTTCTAGTTTGTACAAACATAGCAGAAATGTCATAACTGAGATTTCTTATGTGTGTAGGTTAATAAAAGTTAAATTAATTTTCTGTGATTCAGTTCTGAAATTTTTGAAATAGTTGCCCTGTGTTTTGAAGAAAAACTAACAAAATTTAATTTTTGAAAGAAATACTTGCAAGAGGCATTTTCTGTACTTGCTGGTTTTCAGGCATGACGAGCAGTTATCACAAAACTGAGGTACAGTTCAGTTGTCTGAGGAACATCCCCTGCCTCATGGCACCCTGTTACTGGGGTTTAATAATCTAAATGATCTGAGACCAAACTGCTGTCAGCTATGCTAAGATAGTGATGGTCCTACGATTGATGTTCATGGCTCTGACATTCTTGAATGTCTACTACTGGGCTTTTACTACCATGAGGTCAGCATAGCAATCTTTTAAGCAGAAGATAAAAAATCACAGTATCACGTTTCAAAGTTGCTCTGAATTTTGAAGAAGAATGATAAGTAGTGTTTCTCATTCTGTTCCCTTTGTTCTTTGCGGCTAGGGAAATATCTTCACTCAATACCAGAAAGCAGATTTTCTGTGCTTCTGTTTTCGCTACTAAGCAAGTGTGATTTAGAATTTCAAAGAACTAGCCTAAGGTGGTATTTTTTTCCAAGGATAGATTTTCTTGTGCCATAACCAGAATGAATTTACAAAGCTGTTACCTTTGCTTTGTTAATTTACACACAGGCAGACTGGTGAGCCCTCATGGAGGGCTTTCTCCTGAATAGAGCACTGTGGTTTATACACATGGAATACATCAATTTAAAATGTTGCACACGATTTTGTTTTTTAGAAGTTTGCATGCTCTTCTAATTAACACCTGCTATGTTCATTAGACTTGGGCGTGTGAATATTTAAAGGATTTCCATTGATCACAGCATAATTCTTGAAACATATGTTGTTTTCTGGGTGTTTTTTTACATTGTATTCACTTAGCTGCAGTTTTTTGAAAGGACGTATTCTATTTTTTTCAATATATACTTATATTCAGTTGGCACACATGGTGGGAAAAAATCCTTTTGTTTCCTAGTCTCAATTTTATTATTTGTAAGTTATCTGTTGTATCTGTTGTTCATTTGCATGCAATCAAATACTTCAGAGACAACAGAGCATTGTTTTTTTTTTACTTGAACTTCCAAACAGTATTTTTGTTTTTATTAATTGCAGATTATTTATCATGAATTTTGATGTACAAGCGAAAGGAAATTCAATATCCAGGCTGAACTTGTATTACTGAAAAGTAGACTTCAGTTCTAAAAAAATAAATCTCCATATTTCCAGACTGTAATTGAAAAATAGAATCACAGAATCATTTAGGTTAGAGAAGACCTTTAGATGGAGTCCAATTGTTAGCCCAGCACTGCCAAGTCCATGTCTAAACCTTTGTCCCTCAGTGTCACGTCTACACAACTTTAAATACCTCAGGGATGGTGACTCCTCCACTTCCCTGAGCAGCCTGTTCCAGTGCTTGAGATTTTGTGGAGAAGGCAAGGAGAAGGATGTTTAGAGTTTTTTACTGTTTATTTATCTGTTAATTTAGTATACAAAGAAGTTTGTCAAAGTCCTCATGCTGTGTTACTACATAGGAGCAGGTTTCAACAGTGATTTTATGGCATATGCTATGAAACTGAGAGAGTCCTGGAATCTGAGGAAACCATGAACCCAACTCCTTCAAATATCTACTTAAGTTTAAGAAACAAAAGCAAGTCTCCCAATAATGTGTTCACACACTGAGACACCCAATTTCAGTATGACACTTCTTTATTTTAAGAAAAGATAAAGACTTCAGATGAAGTTCTCAAGAATTATGCTGTAAAATGTAGGATCCTGATTGGATTCTAATAAAATGAGGACAAACTCAAGTAAGCAAAATGCCAAAAAAACAAAAAATAAAGTTGTTGAGTATTTTAACCTTTTAAATATAGCCTTTAAAAAGACCATTAATATTGTTAGAAAGTATAAGCTGCCTTCATATTCAATGACATCAAAACATGCAAGGCTGCACACATTTAGTAATGATGAGCTAGGTGAAAATACTGCTTCATAATTCTGCTGTAATTATATTAAAGAAGATTTTTTCTGTATCTTTTTTCATTCTGATTATTTTCCCCCAGTCATCTAGAGTTCATATAACCAGAGCAGTTCTGGAACAATTTTTGTCATTTGCAAAATATTTGGATGGATTATCTCATGGAGCACCTCTACTGAAGCAATTATGTGATCACATTCTTTTTAATCCTGCTATCTGGATACATACCCCTGCAAAGGTAATGGTTCACTTGAATAATGTTGTGACTCTCCTACAACAAAATTAAATACCTTTATTCTTTTATAACATTCTACTTAGGTTTTTGGCTTTTCCCTTTTAGGTTTTCTTTTTATAAACATAGTAATAGCAATGATTTTTAGATCATGAAGTCTGTACACTGCTTAACTAAATACTCCAATTTCTTTTATTATTTCCTAAAAGTAGTTAAAGTATTGCCTAAGGTTCTGTATGATTATATGAAAAGACTGTTTCAAGAAACCCAGTCCCATTTTCAGTGATTGCATTACATTGTTTTCCTACAGATTAAGCATAAAATTTTGTATTTTTAGTTGCAGGCAAAATGTGTTTAGTTACATATTAATGTAAGCTCTCATTTTAATACAAATTATGTATTCTAGTTTGATAAAATCTCTAAAATATCATCGTTCGTCTCTGGTAATAATGAATTATTTGTTTTCCTAAGTAATCACAGTTGAGATTTGTGAACCAAAGTGAAAAGTGGCATTGTCCTAAAAACTGAAAATATATACTTCTTGTATAAAAAGTCAGAATAGAAAACAAGTCAGTATGTTTATTCTTAAATCATTCCTAGGTACCAGTGCAGACCCTGACCTAATCAGAGTTGTAATTAGATTTTCAGGTTTTTGTATCATATCCAAAGTCTATTCTAAAAAGCCCCCTACAATTTAAGGTTACTAACAGAGAGGTTACATTTATGTGGATAACTATTTCATTCCTCAGGTGCAGCTATCCCTGTACACCTACCTGTCAGCTGAATTCATTGGGACTGCTACAATCTATAACACCATCCGCAGAGTGGGCACAGTGCTGCAGTTAATGCACACGCTGAAATACTACTACTGGGTGGTCAACCCTGCTGATAGCAGTGGCATCACTCCTAAGGGACTGGGTAAGTGCAGCACATAAGGAAGAAAATATAAACATGTCTCCTATAGGAAAATTTATGATGTAAATGTCTGAAAGCTCCTTGGATCTGTAGACGAGGTAAATAAATGGCAATAGTTGATAGCAGTGGTCATCAGTAGGACGACTGTGGAAATACTTTCTGGTGTATCGTAAGCCCATGCTGATAAATTATGTTTATATGTATTCCCAGAAGATTCCAAGCCTGGTCTCCAGTCATGTAGCATATACTTATGTGGGCATACTTTAGGAAACATATTAAAAGGATTGATTTTTCTTCTTCTCTCTCATAAAGAGGAACTATTTTATGTGTTTCATATGCCAAAGTAAGCTTTCTGTGGTTTGAGTGATTAGTAGTGTTAAGTGATCTTGAAAACAGAGTGGGAACTTCTACTTCTCACTGCAGAGGTCTCTGAAGCTGTATTTCCATTTCAATAATATTTTTTCTCTGTCCTTATAAAATAGAGATTTATTTGACTTCATTTAAAGTGATGTGCTTAGCTTAGCACAGGAGCTACTGAATGACAGCACCAGCGAAATGCAATAACGGATACTGGTTGAGCGCTGCGTGTTACAGATGTGTGTTAACCAGAACAAATCATTCTAATCCTATACGTTCTGGCTGTAATGCCATTACATTTAGCTATCTACTTGTGTAAAGCAGCAGGGATTTGGCTGAAAGTGTCTCAAAAAGTGCCTGATAAAGGAGAATTTATTAATTATTTTTATTGTTGTAACTATTAATGTCATCCTGAGAAATTGAATAATTGGGGAATGTTTTTAGTACATGTCACTAATATTCATGGGTATTACATATCTAACACAATTATTGGGTAATTCTTGTGAGCTGTATGCATAGGTGTTTCCCTCAATTATTTTTTTTAATAAGTAAAACCAGAAGTAACAATTCTTTTCCTAGATTAGATGTCCTGATAGGCAATGAAGGTGTTGAAGGTCACAGCTGCTCTAGGATCTTGGATCACATTTATAGTTCTCGCATAGTATATTAGATAAAGAGCAGTCTTCAAAAATTATTAAAATTTATTTTAAAACACTTAACAAAATCCCACTGTTCTCTGTTCATTTAAATGAAAGGTTTGAAATCCTAGATAATGAAAATTACCTGTGGTGGTTACTTAACTTGAAATCTTTGTCAGTGATAAATTATATTATCCACTTACGCTGATTCTGGACTCCTGCTGCCAAAATAGAATTAACTTCTGTTTTTTGGAGTCTGCAGTGAAGATGTCTCCTTCTGAGCTAGATGTCTGCTGATTATGCACAGTAGAATGCAAGAGTCAGTTGCCGGAAGTTTTTCTAGCATCATTGTAGTCTCTCAGTGGGCCATCTCACCTGCCTCTCAAAAGGATGCAGGTTTTTTGTATATCCAACACAAAATCTGCTTGTTTTGGGTAGATATTTTGCATACTTTGTGGCATGACAACTTCAACTAGTAAGTATGTTTAGGAAGCTGTGTCTTACCTCTAACTGGCAGTCACTTGAGAAAGGTTTTGTTTGAAATGCAGTCACTTCCTAGACTGTTGCCTCTATTGATTAGTTCTCCACTAACCTCGGTGGGAGGTTAGGAGCTGGTCTTGTGTGGGAACTACACAGTTGATGTCTGAAATTAGGGTGAGCGGAATCCTGGGGGTGGCTTTATCCAGATTGATACTTTCAGAGATCTGCTCTGTTGAGTTTATACTGTTATGCTGCACAGGTACGGTTTTACCATCAGACAAATTTACTGTATCTGAGATCAGTGGGAAATTGGGGTGTTTAAAACTCAGATGCTCTGTTTATATACATTGTGTTTGTGACTGTCGAATACCCATCTGCTGTGAGGTGGAGTTTTCAGGTGTCAACCATACTTACAGCTAGCTAGAGACTTGGAAAATTCCTCAGCTAGCTTGAGAGTGGAAGTTTGATAATACAGGCTACTTGTTATGGCTGGGATTATTTTTTAATTTCTTTTTTTATTTGTTTAAATTAAAAAAAATTCCTGTGCTTCTGTCTCATGATACTACTACCTAACAACACTTTGAAAATGTATTGCATATTACAGGCTGCTTCCCTCTGGCTAGGTTTGCTCTTTGTGGAGTCAGTGACATTTCTTTCTGTAGAAAGCATGGATTGTTTTTATCTTGCCCAGATCTGCCTCTTTGCAGTTAGATGTATTTTTTGAGTATTTGTATGTGTAATGTCAGTTGCATAGCTTCAAAAAATATATAATGTATTCATCAAAATCTGAACAGAAGGCATGAGGTACACAAGGATACAAAATTAGGAATGAGAAATGAATCAGTTAACACTAAATTGAGCACAGATATGACTGGTTTACATCCCTACCTTTTCTTTCATTCACAGTATAGCACATTCTCCTCTCATTCGTGTCAGTTCCAGACAAGATTCTTTTTTTTTTTAATCTGGAAGGCAACCAGGTCAGTCCCTGAAAGGTGTAAATTAGTGGGTACTTGGTGTAGCAGTTTGACAACAAAAATCAAAATTTCTAAGGTCTTCATGCAGTAGTTGGGAAGGTGTTTTATAAACTGAGGCCATGCGTTTTTTAAAAAAACACGTTATGATCCAGTATATCTTAATTTTCTCATTTTGTCTTTAGATTTATAGATAAACTTGACTTTTTGGAAGTTTAATATCTTCTTTTTTCCTTGTTCCTTATCCTCTTCCTTCTTCCCTGCAGAAAACCCTGTGTAATTGATACAACTACAAAGAAGTAGTAGTTTCTTTTCTGTCTGTAAGAGTGGCTTTTCTTGTGTTGAAGAATGTCAGCCTGTCAGAGAGGAGGATCAGTGACATGGCAACAGATGTGCAAACCCAGCACTGCTATGGAGTTTTCTCCATGCAAATCAGCACTGGGGCTTTTTTTGTTCTTATTTCACAGATAGCTTCTGCTTCTGACTGATAGAAGTGTAATAACTGTGGTGATTTGCAAGCAAATGACTGTGAAAATACAATGATTGCTGAGGTGATGGGTTGCTAAATTTAATTTCATATAGACTTCATTTCCTAAAAGGTTTTTTATGAAATCCACATTAGTTGCTAGCAGCTGATAAAATTCCTGAAAATATTTAATAATGGATTTAATGGAAAATATTTAACAATGGATTCAACAAATATTTAATCATCTGGATATTACATCACTTTTCTTTACCAAATGGTCTTTTAACATTAAGTGCAGGTCTGGCTGATTCAGACAGCTTATAGTCATAGAATACACTCCTAGAAGTAGCTGTAGTTATTACACTTAAGGCCTTTTTATTTTCAGCTTCTCATAACTGCACCAATCCCAATAGCTCAAAAAAGGTAACTCTTCCAGGATTTTGGCTTTGTGTTAATTTTTATTAGCCTGCCTGCAGCCACTACTGCCAGAAAGTTTATAATTTGTTGAAATGTAGAATAATGTATAAAAGATTTTGTTAAAGTAAGAAAGTTGCATTGTAAAAATACAGTTCTTTGAAGTTTGAAGTTGCTGCATTTTACATAGCATTTGATATCTCAAAATGGAAGAATAGGACCCATTTTCTATAAACACTAATTTTCATGTATGAAACATGTCATCACGTGAGTAAATTGCAGCTGAAATTCTAGGCTGTCTTGACATGACTTTTCAGATCTGGAGAAGACTTGGCATTACTCATGCCAATATCTAAAATTTGACTGCATGTGCTGAAGTACCTTCAGATAATTCGCTGTCATATTAGGAAGTAAGCTTATTCATGTAGACATTTAAGTAGTGTGATGTTTTCTTGTCTTCTAGACATGCCATCTTTTATGTGGAGATACTGAAACACTTTTTAATATTAGTAGTTTGATTTACTATTACTGGCAGACAGTTACTCTTCTTCAGGGTTTTATTGCCTTCCCCTGGCTTAATAAAGCACAAAGTGGGTGAGTTTTCTGCACTGACAGTTTAGTAGCCCTTATTTTAAAGCCAGAGGAGCTCAATATTGAAGTTTCCCATTTGGAAATGCTGTTATTTTTTAAAAGTTGGTTTTTCTTTTGCTTCTCCTAGTAATCAGCTTATAAAATGGGAGGTATACATGCTTTTTTAAAAATTATTTTTAATAAAAATTTTAAAAGGCTCAGATATTTATTTTAAATTTGGTCTTGTATCTTCTCTTTCATTATTGTTTTCCTGTTTCACACTGGTATTTCTTCTTCGATTCAGAATACTGAATTCATATTTGTATTCCCATTTCCTTCTGAGCTACTGGAAACACTGTTTCAGAGTGTAAAAGTATCAAATTGGTCCATAATTATTCTTAGAAGTCTTTAAATTTTAGATGTAGATCCACATAGTGGAGATAAGTTGTTTAAAATTATGAGTTACACTTTTCTTCTGGCATTGCTTGTTTCAAATTTTTTTACAAAGAACCTAAAAAGTCAAACTAATTTCCAAAGAAAAGAATCTAAATTTTATTATTTATCTTTTACACTTAGACTATGGTTATAGCTGTTATCTTGATTTGCCACATGCATGCCTTTAATATTTTGTTAAATCATAGAGAATAAAGATAATAGAATCACCCAGATATTGCAGTATGAACACACAACAAAGCAGGTAATGGAGTGAAAATTATTTAAAATATATAGCTTCTTGCTGTGATTATTTTATGTTGAGTTGGAAGGGACGCATCAGGATCATCAAGTCCAATTGCTGGCCCTGTACAGGACACCCCAAAAATAACACCTTGTGCTTTGAGAGTATTGTCCCGACTCTTGAAGTCAGACAGGCTTGGTGCTGTGACCACTTCCCTGGGGAGCCTGTGTTGTATGAGAGAAATGTGCGTTTAAGTTCCCAACTACTGTGTGGTTCAGTTCATTCCTGAGCTGAGTGGCTAAGTATTTCTCTTTCTATTGGTGTTTTGTGTGTCCTTCACACTGTAACTCTCAATGGGTACTGCTTTTAGGAGTAGTATCACAGAGTGCATGGTGGTTAAAGTACAGGTTATGTCATGTTAAATAGTTTTCAAGAATGTTTTTCATGTCCAATATTTTCTAACGTGAGCTGTGAAAGTGGGAAGTGCAGAAAATATTATGAGGAGAAAGTAACTATAGCTTTTCTTTCTGTAGATAGAAAAAAGTTCCACAGAGTTATTTCAGGAGCTGGATTCAAGTAGAACTCAGTTCTTGTTAGATCTACAGCAGAGAGAAAATCAGGTCCTATGTGATCCACATATCATGTGATGTTATTTATGCATGCATGGAGATGAGATTCTGCTATCTGTATCATGGGTTTTTTTTAATTTAAGGAGTAGAAAAATCATGGTTTTTACATACTGGAAAAGAATCAAAACAGATGAAAGAATGTTACGTTTGATTGTTGCTAGAACTGATAACACAATTTTATTTCCAAAGACAGAATTAGAAATCATTATTTTTGTTATTCAAAGCTCCCAGTCAGTTTTGGGTTTTTTTGTTGGTTTGTTTTCTGTTTTGTTTTGTTTTTTTACAGCAGTACTGATTGTCCTTAAGTCCGTGAATATGTTTACTTATTTCCTCTTGTTTACTTCTGGTTTATACCCCTATAATTTCTCTATGCAGCAGGGATGAATTGGATAAAATTATAATTTTTTTAAAATTTATTTTTGTCTGGATAAAGCTGGCTAACTCTTCTTATGAGTGTATATTTTAAAAAATCTGACGCAAATGCTGGGCTCTGTGAAAAATACATACATAAAGAAATCTAAAAGCAGGAAATGCTTTAATGACTCATCCTTGTGTGGGATAAGGGAGGCATCCTTTCTCCTTGCCAATTAAAAAGAATGTTACTACTTTGTATTAGAGATTTATGGTTGCTGTACCAGATCTTGAAAGGATTATCTTCATAGTTGATCTAATTTGAGATTGGTTTTAGTCTTTAGCAGTGCTGACTATCAGTGTCCAAGTGATGGTGACACTGAATTGGCTATATGCAGTGATGGGCACAAAGATTATTAGACAGTAAAAAAAAAACTACTTTACAATGTTTGAGTTGCAAAACAAGATCTACTTGTCCTTTTTTGTCTCAGTATATGTGTGGATAATGTATACGTTTTTAAATTATATGATAAGTTGCACCATTGTTTAGTCAATAATGCATTTAAAAAAAAAAAACCTTCCACTAGGAATGAAGTCATTTAATTGGTAATAAAAAAAATGCGATGATATAAAAAATTGTAGTGGAAAATTTGCTTTAGGTAACTTTAGAACTTCCTATTTAATTCTATTCAGTCTGTGTCAGATGATCATTGCATCATATTGCTGCAGTCCTTTCTTCCATTCTTTGTAGCTATCTGGTGATTACATAGCCTCCAGTTTCTCCAGCCTATCTTATTTTTCCTTGCCAATACTCTTTTAATTTTTGAAACTAATGAAGTCTTTTGGGTAGCAGCTGTCCCCTTTTTCTGATTCTACAGCAGTGAAGCTTCATGACCCAACTAAAGTGCAAGGAATAAATAGTACTAGAGGAATGAAGGGAAAATGGCACTTTACCTCCTTGGCATATAGCTTGCAAGCAGCAGCTCCTTTGGTATCCTTTGCATGTTGAAGAACCCTTTTCAAGGTTGTCACAAATCTCCAGGGAAATAAGTGGGTACATGAAGAAGTAGTATAAAACTCATGAGTCTTTGAAGAGGTTCCCAGTTAAACTGGGATATCTTCTTTTTGATGTCCTTACAATTTTTGTTATAGAAATGTTTTGCAGACCTCCCCATTGTCTGTATTCTGTTTCTGTAATTACAGTCTTTCAGAAAAGAAAAAATGTCAATTTTTTTTTTTAGTCCTGGTTTTCAGATATTGTCTGATACTGAATGCCAATAAGGTGTAGGAGGGATGAGGGTGTACAAAGAAAAGCTTCTGTGATGCAGTTAGGGAAATTGAATCCGCATTTAAATTAGGGGGAAAATAGCTAAATTATATAAATATATAATATTTATATATTTATTAGATAAAAATAGCTTGTTGATAACAAGCACACAATTGCTAAAAATTCATGCAATATTTAATTGCATTGACTACCAAAAAAGGAAAATCCAACTAACTTCTGTTATTGCAGTGGAAAACAGATGTTTCATGGTGCCACTAGAATTAATTAATATAAATAGTTTTATATCTTTAAAGCCTACCTGATAGACTTTTTTACTACAATAGCCTTAGTGTTCTTACGAACAGTGGGTGGAGAGCTTGAGATTTACTTGCTTTTTTCTGAAGAGTACACAGTTCTCCTCTTTCCACTTCTAAACAGGAAAGAAAACTTGAGTGTATTAGCCATTCCTTTTGTTTCTCCTAGTGAAACAAATATACCTTCCCTTAAGTTTTTCCCTTGTTGCAAGCTTGAATTACTGTGTGTAAAGCCGTGGCTTCACTTCAAAAAGTGTCATCAAAGACAACTAGAAAATCCCCATTAAAAAGTTGTATTTGTCTGGTTTGGAAATAATAATGACATAGGCTGTTTCTGAACTTTGATCTATGTTTATCAGTGTAAGGTTAAATGGCTGATGGAAAAATAATTTAAGCTGCATTTATTTTTAGTGTACAAAATTTAAGACTGTCTATGCCATACATTGTCTGAAAAGCAGGAACCTAAAAGAATTTCCAGTTCAGCTTCAATATTCATGAAAAAAGAGAATGAAAAATGCCAGATAAACAGTTTCAAATTACTATAGTTGTTTGAGCTCTGACTGTTTTAGATATTTCTTTTTTCATAATATGCTTCATCAAGCACAGTTGTTTAAAGTATTATGGATTGCATTTTTTTTCCTGGTTTAAATTGAATCTTTTCTTTAGATATTAGTTTCCCTTTGATTAAATGGCTTTAGTTTCTTCTACAGGTAATCACTACCACTAGTATTTTATAAATCCTTTCTCTGTTGGTTTTTGTTCAGATGGTATTTAACATAGTGGTTTAGTCATTCCAAGTTTTTATCACATATTTCTGTCTACCTATTACTATCACCTTATTACTATATTTCATATTATTGTTTCTTTTAAAAAACTAAGTAAAATATAATATGGATTTCTTTTTTCTCAAATATAAAATCACTTATTCTTAAATATATTGTGTTGAAAAATGTGATTCTGAAAGGTTATAAATTCTATCATTTGCAAATATGAACTTTCATATAAGAGTAGAGTGCTAAATCTGTTATAGGAACTGTGATTTTTTTAAGGATTAAAGGAATTAGTTTATATTTAAAAGTGGTATATTTTGTTTCTTCCAGATGGTCCTCGGCCCTCCCAGAAAGAAATCATATCATTAAGGGCGTTTATGCTTCTGTTCTTGAAACAACTCATATTGAAGGTAAAATGGTCTATTCCAGAGTGAAAACATTGACATCTGTTATATACTTGTAATAGTATCTTTCATAGTAGAAAATCAGTAATATCTGTCCAGCATAGTTATTTTTCTGTTTAATTTAATGTTCATGCACATCCTTTAATCAAGAGAGAAGCAATAAATCCATATAAAATTTCTTGTTAACCTCACCAAACTCTGCCATGCATATTTTATTGAATGTTTAATATATTTATATGCTATATATAAAATATTTTCATTTAAATTAATTGTCATATTTTAAAAAAATCAATAAAGTAGTCAAATGAAAAAGATAATTGCAATTGTTAAGCTAATTATTGCTTTATCCTTCTTGTTGGTTCTACCACTGGTAGAAATGGTGTAGGACTGTGACTCTGTTACAGCTGAATGCTACTCTTTGAGGGATAATCTTGTTTGAGACTAGACTGAAAACCAGTATTTTCTGTTCTGTCTCACAGACTGAAAGAGTAACAGTAATAGTTTGTAGTATCTGAGGACCCACACTAAAATTATATGACCTCATACTGTTTTGAACTGTCAATGTGATAAAGAAAACCAGTAGAATGATGGAGAGAATTTAGTCTTTTAGGTTCAAATAAAAAAAGCTGTAGGATTATTTGACTAGGTGCCAGGTTTGCTTATCCAAACCTGAGGAATTTGTTTTCTCTGAATAATGGCCCTTTTTTCCTTTCCTCCTTAGGATCGAGGAGTGAAAGAAGATGAACTGCAGAGCATATTAAATTACTTATTAACAATGCATGAGGTACATTTCTGTAATTACCTACCTTTTATAGTAACTAATTGTACCAGCTCTGTGGGAAGCTTGTTGTTGAGGTTAGTTTGTAGAATAACGTTGGTGCTTGTCATACAGGATGAAAATATTCACGATGTGCTGCAGCTGCTAGTGGCACTAATGTCTGAACATCCAGCATCCATGATTCCTGCCTTTGACCAGAGAAATGGGATACGGTAAGACAGTGAAGTGAGAAAATACCTTAAAAGTAGTTCCAGTATCATCACTCTCCAGTTTGCTTCTTTTTCACATAAATATCACACTTGCTGATCTTTTAAACTTCCATTTCATTAACTTAGGCTTTTTTTTTTGACAAAATGAGTGATTTCAATATGTTGGAGGAAAAAAAGAAGACATCGTTAGGTAACTTTTGTGGTACTGATATTAAAGGTGTTTGACAGTGCAGTCTTCATGTTTGAAAGTCTGTGTTGTAGAAGTGGGGAGCATGCACAGAATTACAACTTTTAAGTGTTTAAAAAAAGAAACAAAGCACCCCCAAAGCCTTACATAAAATTAGGGGTTCGTTTGCCTAAGATGTCAGAGGACAGAAGCCCCAGAGGTCATTTGGTAATAGCAGAAGTCATTTCAAAAGAGAAAGATATTCTCTGAAAAAGCACTCTTTTGTGGAGAAAGACTAGAAAGAATGGCTAAAAGCTGAAGCAAGCTAATTCTAATGGGAAACTAAAATATAAATTCAAAAATTTGTTGCAGAACAGTGCAGGGCAAGGGTAATATTTTCTGTCCCTTGGTGACTTCAGATCAAGGCTGGTTTCCTTTCTGAAAGACTGAATAATTTGTGCTTAAACCTATCATATTAATTAAATATTTAATAATTAGATTAGTTAATATTTGAGGCACTTTTTTTTTGTATCCAGTATTTAAAAACAGAGGGTGTAATGAAAGGAGTTTTTCTCTATCATCCAGGTACTCCAGGACACACCTTACGTGTTCCAGTTTGCTTCTCTTGTCCTAAGTTACAGCTGCTCAGACTGTCTTTTATTTGGTTGTTCCAACAGAGAAGTGTAGGATAAGATGTTACTTTCTGTTATAAAACATTGAACTGAACCTAACTACACCATGTCTCCAACCTCAAGAATTCATAATTGAACTCTTACACTGCACTTGATTCTTTCAGTACATCCTCTTTTGTGTAAATTGTTGTTTTTATTTATTTATTTCTTAATAAATATCCTTGCTCAGTGAACTGCAAGCTGTATGTGTGATGTTTAGTATATACAATCTATATATGTGATGTTTGAGCTTGAATTTGTTTTTCTGTTTTAGAGTAATTTATAAGTTATTGGCTTCCAAAAGTGAAAGTATATGGGTCCAGGCTTTGAAGGTCCTTGGATATTTTCTTAAACATTTGGGTCATAAGTAAGTGTCATTTTAAAATTTTTGTAGTGGTTTATTTAAATTCACAGTTCTTCTTGTTTTTTTGTATCATGATTACTATATATTTTTTGTCAGTCTTTCAAAATTACTTCAAATTATTAAGTTTTCTGATTTGTCCACTCTTAGCTTTATAAATTAGATAATTTTTTTTTTCAGTTAACTTGCTATAACTATTATGTTTAAAACAATACGTTGATTGTCTTTCAGATATACAATATGCTGAAACTCAAGTCTTAAAACAAGGGAAAAGCATTTTCCAGAAATACATCTTCTAACCGTATATTGCATGTTCAGCTAAAGTTAACAGGAAACATATGAGTGTGATCTAAAATTTGCTTCTGAAATTATCAGTGTCATTGCAATAAAATTTTCAGGGCAGCACTTCTAAAAATAGTTTTAGAAGGATGGGAAAAATGAAATAGAATATTTTATTGACATGGGAATGTTTCAGAAAGAAAAGCAGATACATATCAAGCAACTGGTGTTTAAAAAGGTGGTAAGGACATATCTCTGTTCAAGAAATATTCCCATTTAAAAAGACCTGATGTCACAAAATGGGTTTACTTAGTCTGATCTTCCATATTATAGTGTCAAGAAAGCACTAACAATCATGCAATGCTGCATAGCCTGCCATTGCTCATTTTTCCCCCCTTACATGTGGTAAGATCCCTGCTGGGATTATCCCAAAATGACATTTTAGTGGGAGGCTGTGTACTATAAAAATTAACCACATGCTTCACAGGAGGCTTCTTCATATAAGCCTCATTTGAAAGGAAAGAAAGTATGAGTCCAGCCAGAGTGTCGTATTGCTAGAAATGCTTTTCTCAGTAAGATCAATAAAGTATGGCTGTGTAATTGAGAGACAGTTAGCTGAGAATATGCTTCTAAATGGGATTTTTCCTTTGGGATACAGCAAGTTGAATACTGTTCTGGGAATTAATAAAGCAAATTGATAGTCCACTTAAGAATCTCCAAGGACTTTTCAAACATTACTTAGTAAAAGTCCTTCACATTGGTAGGAGTTGGATTAAGTATGATACACCAGATGAAGGTTTGACTTGTCAGAAGCCTGGTTGTATCCAAATAAATACATTTATTTAAAATATTTATCACTTATCCAGAAAATCAGGTAGCCACCTATGTCCTGGATGCATCAACCACAGCATCACCAGCCAGGCGAGGGAGGGGCTTTTCCCACTCAGCTCTGCACTGGGGTGGCCTCACCTCCAGTCCTGTGTGCATTTCTGGGTGGCCCAATACAAGAACAACATTAAACTATTGGAGAGTGTCCAAAGGAGGACCATGAGGATGGTGAAGGGTCTTGAGGGGAAGCTGTATGAGGAGCAGCTGAGATCACTTGGTTTGTTCAGCCTGGAGGAGACTGAAGGGAGACCCCATTGCAGTTACAACTTCCTTATGAGGGGAAGAGGAGGGGCAGACACTGATCACTCCTCTGTGGGGACCAGTGACAGGACCCATTCCCACAGGAATGACCTGAAGCTGTGTAAGGGGAGATTTAGGTTGGATATTGGAAAGAGGTTTTTCACCCAGGGGGTGGTTGGGCACTGGAACAGGCTCCCCAGGGCAGTGGTCACTGCAGCAGCCTGACAGAGTTCAAGAAGTGTTTGGACAATGCTCTCAGACACATGGTGTGCCTCTTGGGGATGGTGCTGTGCAGGGCCAGGTGTTGGAGTCAGTGATCCTAGTGGGCCCCTCCTAACTCAGCATGTTCTATGGTTACAAAAAAAGGAAAGAGAATTTTTCAGAAGCTGAAATTTTAATTTAACATCTATTTGCAATTATGGATATATCAGTGTAGTCTCTATTGTTGAGTGAACATATGTACTTAGGAAAAATTAACTTTATTTTTCATGTAATTGGAGGGATTTAAATCCCCTTGAATACTGTGTGTAATTTTCAGAGTATTTTTTAATTTTTAGACCTCTGAACATCTGCAAATGTGCATATTTTATGTAGATTTTAGCAAGTAAAAACGCCTTTCCATTTCATGTCTTACAGCTAGTACTTGTGTCTTTTTGTTCTCATACATATGTGTACATACCCATGATTTTATAAAATGAAAGTCAGCCACAAAAATTATGAAGTACTTATATTCCTGTTTCACAGTACAGGAAGCAGGCATTATAATACACTTAAACAGAATCGCATAAAGAGATGTTACCTGATTTATGAATTCTAAACTAATACAATATTACTAACAAATGTGTAGGTACTAAACCAATTACTGTTGCTGTAGTTCATATTTATATATGTATCACAGATGAAGCTGTAGAGTAGAAGTAATTGATTCTCAGAAATGACCAGTAATGTGTTAAATGACAGCCTGAATAACTTAATTGATTTTTCTTTGTGATCTGCGATGATAGACTACTTTGTCTAAACTTAGTAGTTGACAAAATCCTGTTTTTTTCCTTCTCTTCCGTATTTGATTCTTTCTATATCACCACTTGAAATAATAGTTTGTTGTTTACTTTTGGGTTTTACCCACACATTTAAACCTCCTAATGGATTTCTACTTCAAATACCTGTAGGTTTTCTCATAATTAACTCATGAACCCCCTTCTGTGCATAGAAAAGTACACACTGTTTTAAGATTTTGCCATTGTCTTTTGTGGTACTTACTTTGAAAATTATAAAATAATCTATTGATTTCAAAAGTTCTAGAAGGAACCTATATAATTTGTGCTATTTTCACTGATAATTGTGAAAATACAGTTTCTTATTTTTTGAATGCATAAAATTTTTAGAAATGTTACTGTATCTTATTTAAAATTTTTCTGCTGCTTTAATATAGATTATTATTTATTTTGAAAAAATATTTTTATTTTATATCCATTATTGCAGTTGGCAAATTTAGTGACGCAAAGAATGAGAAGTGCTCTATTTATGGTGTTATATCCCATTTTAAAAGGGTGGGGTTTAGGGACAAGGGGAATTCATTGATTTGAGCTGCTTCCTTCTCCACTTTTTAAAGATTTGAGTAGTTTTGGATCCTAGATGTGAAATACACTTCAATCATGTAGAATTTCATAACTTTTCAGGATTTTATTTGTTTTTCATTGCAACATGTTACTCCAGGATTGAATTATTTTGGCTTCATGAGAGAATGGTATAAAAAGAAGAAAGGTGTTACTGAAAAATCCATATATGTATATGTTAGTGTTAACATGTGCAGATTGCTTGAGCAATCTGAGGGAGGCTGGCCCAGATCACCCAGTGTGGTTGTTCCCAACCTAACCAATTCTGTGATTAATGTTAGGAAATATGTGGCTGGATTGTCCTGAGTTCTTGTGATGTGACAGAAGATGTGTTCTTCAGTGATAACATTTTAACCAGACTATGCACATCTTGAACTTTCTTACCCTGAGTAAGATAGGAGTTGACTTTGAGAATGGTGTGATTTATTTTATACAAAAGCCCATCCTAAATACAACAATTGTTTCCCAAGAACCTTTGTGTATTTGTACAGTTGCATTCATTGTGGGAAATATCCTAAATATATATAAAATAAAAAGCTTGGGAGCTTTTTAGTACAGCATCAAAACATTTGACTTTTGGTTTTTATCTTGCATTTACTTAAAATGCTCATCGTGTGCCTAATGTTTTTGTTTTACAGGAGGAAGGTTGAAATCATGCATACTCACAGTCTTTTCACACTTCTTGGAGAAAGGTTGATGCTGCACACAAATACAGTGACCGTTACAACATACAACACACTTTATGAGGTACAAATTGTTAAATGTAAAGGTTGTTGTCTGTGCTGTAAAAAGTATGACTTAAAAATTTCTGCCCTATAGTATCCTGACTCTCAAGACTTTTGAGAAAAATTAGAAATTTTGAGAAAGCACTTCTTGGTTCACAAAGTATTTTGCCATGTTTTAGATGTTTTTATTAACAATGTCATAATTTTTATCTTGCCTGTATAAAACTTTCCACTTCTGATGAAGAGATCCTGTACTTAGGATGTTCATCACTTTTCACAAACAAAGAAACAAACCCACCACAACAGATACTGCAGACCTCCAATTGTTCATAATTCTTTGTTGTTTGGAAAGTTTGTTTCCATTGAAATGGAAAATGCTGAAGTCAGAGATGCCTCTCTTTTCTTTTTTCTTTTTCACATCTCTCATTTTAAGTTTAGAAAGTTTTGAAGAGTCTTGTTTTTTTCTTTTTTAACCATGCCAAATGATAACTAACACAGCCACTTTTATGTAACAGGTACTGTTTGAGGCAAATAAGTATGACGCCCCCCAAAGCATTCAGCTGCTCTACCAGGTTCTTGTAGAATCTTCATTTTCGATGATGAGCAGTTTTGTAAAAGCAAAATATTGAGAACATCAAGTTGATTGAAACCCATGTCTTCATCCCTGAACACATAAAGATCATGTCCAATCTTCAATTATTACTAAAATGGTGACTTAGAATATAATCTCTTGCAAATTCTGAAATTTTTTAGTAATTTAGTAATTTTTAGTAATTTTTTTAGTCACAAATAGATTTAATGACTAGATGTGCAGGGTAGGTTCTGGAAAAGAAAAAAGAGACCAGATGTGTGCTTGGTTTTAAAGGTTCCAAGTCTGAGTAATGTAGAAAATGATTCTCCTATGATTGTAATAACCTAAACACCATCATTTGCCAGTGACTTAGATGCAAATTCTTTTTTATTGCACATTATCTTTTATGGTTTGGCCACTTGAGCCTCAGAGTCTAGTTCCTGCATTCAGTTTTCTGAGACCTTCTGTGATTGGTATTCTCAGAAAATGTATAACTCATTGACAAAATCAAAGTCCTCGTGGAGTTCAGCGTCCAGAGGCATTTACATTTGAGAAAATACCCAGAGGAAAGGAGAAAAAAGGGTTAAGTGCTGTAATTACAGAAGATTTGCTAAGAAACTGATGCTAAGGAGCAGATATTTTCAATATTCTCTCATATAAAGGAAAGGTATATTTGCATTCTGTTTGAAATGTCATTATGTAAAGACCTAAGATACTGTGTTTATGACTGACATTAGTTTATTTTTCTAATGAGAGAGCTAAAGTTCTTCTTTTAAATAAATATTGCAAGTGAAATGACTCTATTTTGAAATGCATTTACTTGAATGTATTTACTAAGAATTCTCTGTTGATATTGAATTTTTTTGCTTGTTGTTAAAAATAAAGGTGCGTTCACACATCCAGTGACAGGTATCCCAGTGTGAAAGGTTTGCAGTGTGGCCTCAATACAGATTAATTGGGTTGTCAGGTACAATTCAAGCACCAGGGGAATGCTCTGTCTTCCTCATTACGTGAAGCCCCAGGATTATTCCTATGGAAAGCTATCTCTGACTCTTACTCTTTACTAGCTGGAGGAAACCAAACCCCGTTTTAAGAATTATTTGGTTTGGTTTTGATGAAATGTGTGAGAATAATTGTTGATATATGTTGCTTGTGAAAGATATTTTGATCTGTGAATGTATAACAATATGAAAAGTATGAATGGAATATCTTTAAAATACTGTTATTGTATATTTAGGCAATAAACTCAAAGTTTAGCTAATCAGCCACAGTAAAACCATGAAAATCTTTATCCCTGCATAGAGGAATTGTTTTATTCCATTCTTCAAGTTTTAAAATATTTTATCTAGTTTTTTATATGATGTTGGATGTGGCCAAGTTCTTAACTTGTTGGATGTGTAAAAGTTCTTAACAAATTTTAAAATGAACAAGATACTGTAGTGTTTGATTAAAATGGTAAAAGGAAGCTAATATTCTGTTTTAGATTTTGACAGAACAAGTATGCACCCAAGTTGTTCATAAACCGCATCCAGAGCCAGATTCAACAGTGAAAATTCAGAATCCAAGTAAGGACAATGTATTTATTATGTTTGTTTGATAATGTGTCATCTAGAGGCTGTGGGTTTTTTTGAAATGATGGTTCAGAAAGTGAAAACAATTCATTCATGTATCTTAGATGCATAGGAGTTTCAGTTACCTCTTACAATAATGGCTGTCAGTAACTATTTCTTTTTTTAAACATTGGTAAAGTGCTTTACGTAACTAATTTATTCTTTCAAAGTGATTCTTAAGGTGGTGGCAACACTGTTAAAAAACTCCACGCCAAGTGCAGAGCTGATGGAAGTTCGACGTTTGTTCTTATCTGATATGATAAAACTCTTTAGTAACAGCCGTGAAAACAGAAGGTATGTCAATACAAATAATATTCTCTCCTCACTGATTTCTGGGTAATGGCAATTTGTTATACTCTGTGTAGAGTTTTATAGTCTGGAATAAATTGAATATATTTAAAATAAATTTAACACGTTTGTGGCAGCATTTCTTAGTTCAGTAACTAATAGTGGATTCTCCTCTATAGTATACTTTATTTTTTTTTTCATACTGAAGTGTTTTTAAGTTTATTCCTATCATTGGATTGATGTTAAGAGATGATGTTCCTCCCATCTTAATCATCATAATGTTAAAATAAAGAAGCTTTGTTTGGATATATTTTGAACTAATTATTTCACTTTAGATGTTTACTTCAGTGTTCAGTGTGGCAGGACTGGATGTTTTCTCTGGGATACATTAATCCTAAGAACTCAGAAGAGCAGAAGATCACAGAGATGGTTTACAACATTTTCCGCATTCTCTTGTACCATGCAATAAAATATGAATGGGGAGGCTGGAGAGTGTGGGTGGATACTCTTTCTATAGCCCATTCCAAGGTAAGAAACAGCCCGTAGATGTTTTTTTAAATACTGGTAACCCCCAAAGGTGGTAGTGATAGAGCAATATAAGATGTAAAGAGATTTACTGCCATCTGGTGGCTCTCGCTATTCATGTCAAGGTGGCTTTTTTCTTACCAAACACTTTGTAAGCTGTGCTTAATATGTTCCTAAAATTCTTGCTAGATTTTGGCCAGTTCATCTGGTGTATATTCATCCACGTAATCTGTTCTTTTCTTCTAAAGGTCACATACGAAGCTCACAAGGAATATCTAGCAAAAATGTATGAAGAGTATCAAAGGCAAGAGGAAGAAAACATAAAGAAGGGGAAGAAGGGGAATGTGAGCACCATCTCAGGTCTTTCCTCTCAGACAACGGGAGCAAAAGGTGGAATGGAAATTCGAGAGATAGAAGATCTTTCACAAAGTCAAAGCCCAGAAAGTGAGACAGATTACCCTGTCAATACAGATACAAGGGACTTGCTCATGGCTACAAAGGTGTCAGATGATGTGCTTGGAACTGCTGAGAGACCTGGAGGAGGAGGAGTGCATGTGGAAGTTCATGACCTTTTAGTTGATATAAAAGCTGAAAAAGTAGAAGCTACTGAAGTAAAACTTGATGATATGGATTTGTCACCAGAGACACTGGGAACTGGAGAAAATGGTGCACTGGTAGAAGTGGAATCTCTTCTAGATAATGTATATAGTGCAGCTGTTGAGAAGCTCCAAAACAATGTTCATGGAAGTGTGGGTATTATTAAGAAGAATGAAGAAAAAGATAATGGTCCATTAATAACTCTGGCTGATGAGAAAGATGAACCTTCTACTAACAATACCTCATTTCTCTTTGATAAAATACCTAGCCAGGATGAGAAACTCCTCCCTGAACTTTCAAGTAATCACATTGCCATTCCAAATGTGCAAGAGACACAGATGCACCTTGGTGTAAATGATGATTTGGGATTGCTTGCACATATGACAGGTAGTGTAGATATAACTTGTGCTTCAAGTATAATAGAGGACAAAGAGTTCAAGATTCACACCACTTCAGATGGAATGAATAGCATTTCTGAGAGGGAGTTGTCTTCATCATCTAAAGGATTAGAATATGCTGAAATGACTGCCACAACTCTTGAGACAGAGTCTTCTGGTAGCAAAACTGTACCTAATGTTGATGCAGGAAGTATAATATCAGATACAGAAAGATCTGATGATGGTAAGGAGGCAGGGAAAGAGATACGGAAGATCCAAACAACTACCACAACCCAGGTAAATTTCAAGTAGCCATGTATGTCTGATGTAATCACTGCTCATTGTTGAGGGGGAGAGATTAATATTATGATACCTGAGAGATATTTGAAGTATATTTCTTTAATTATATGAAAAATGTACATCTTCCAGGCCCATTTTCTTTGTAAATGTCATAATGTAAAATCTTGAATGACTGTATAGAAAATATATATTGCATATGCTAGTTAAATAACAGGTTTTTTCCACTAAAATCAATAATAAACTACAATGAAGTGGTTTAAATATGTGGGCATTAATCTCTCTTTTAAATAATGTTCTTAAAAAGAATTATCAACTGAGCAACCAGCAGAAATTTATCTTCTAACCTCATCTTTGTGTGCTATGAACCCTAAGCTGTCCGTGGTTAAATATTTTTCTTAAAATGAAGTTAAAAAAGAAAAAAGTAGTTATTAAATAAAATATAAATGGAGAATTACTGTTTTCTTGAATAATGAGAAATTTCATTTTAGCACTTTTCCAGTGGAGCTGGTGGTTGGAGTTTCAATTGCTGTAGGTATTGTAACTGCCTCATTAGATTTGATCTCCTTGAGACCACTGAAAATTACTTAAAGACCAGCCACTTAAGTGGAGATACTTATATGTTTCATGCTTGTTTATGCAGTGGCAATGCACATCAAAGCCTATTCTTGCAGGTAGAGTATTATTGCCTAGATAAAAGTTCCTCTGTTATGTTACAGTTATGATACCATTGCTGCTGTTGGCATGAGGGTTACCTGCAGTTATACCTGAAGGAGAATGTATTTGACTGGAGTTGCTAAGCTCAAATTCTGTAAAAACAGGTCTACAATCATCTCCCTGCCTTATCAGAAAGAAGTAACTGTCTTTTATTCAAATGGACTGAAAAAAGCAAGCAAATTGTGCAACAGAGATGGGAACTACTGCTAACTTCTAAGAACAGTTAATACCTTTATTAGTAATAGATCAAATATTGAAGAATATTAAATTCACTGTTTCCTATGTTTCTAACTAGAAAAAAACAGAAAATACAGTTGAAAACACTATGCAGAAGATTCATGTAAAAAATTAAAATCTTAGATAAGTCTAAGAAAAAAAGAAACTAATCATTTAAAGATAACTAGAGAAAAACATAGTAAATGCAATCAACTAATAATTTTAGTCGCAAGAGGTCAAATTATATAAAGGAAACCTTTTCTGCTCTCATAATACTGGCTAGAGGTGATCAAGATCCAACTAAGTAAACTAGAAGCTTTTCAGCTCAGCTCCAGTGCTATGTCCATTTTTACATTGCTAACATAATTGTTTTGCAAAGTTCTCTGTTGTTTTAAAATTGGCAAAATGGGATTTGGGAGACTAGATGTAATTATCTAATGATCCTGCTAAAAAGACCAGATAAATAAATTGGTTTTGAAAAATGAGTAGCTGTCCAAAAATACATTCCTTGAAGCCACCACTATGTAGTTTGTCCATGTTTTTAGTCAAATCTTCAAAGAAAATTGTGTTATTAGCCCAAAATACAATTGTTACATGTAAGTAAAGTCTTGTCACTGACCTTGAATGGACTACATTTGCTCTTTTCTGCTTCAAGTGAAGAACTGAGAGTAAAAGCTTGGTGAGTAGCCAAGAAGGGGGGAAGCCACACCCCCTCAACACTGATTGATTTTACTTGGAGCAGCTCATCTGCTGAAGGATGCTGCCTGCCTTGGAGCATCAATATCTCCTGTGGTTTGTGGCCACATTGTTTTATCCTGTCCTTTCTCACATTCTGCCTTGCATTCAAAAACACACTACATATAGTTAACATCACTTTTGAACCTCTTGTTGATGTAGGCAATACAGGGTCGATCTGTCACCCAACAAGACCGGGATTTACGTGTAGACTTGGGATTTCGAGGAATGCCAATGACGGAAGAGCAGCGACGACAGTTTAGTCCAGGTCCACGCACAACTATGTTTCGTATTCCAGAGTTTAAGTGGTCTCCCATGCACCAGCGGCTCCTGACAGACTTGCTTTTTGCACTAGAAACAGATGTACATGTTTGGAGAAGGTGGGTTGCTGTTTTCTTCTTTAACTCCTGATTTCTGTTTCCATCAATAAGGAAAAATTAGGTGTGTTGGAGAGGGGATGTTACTGGGATGGTAGGGAGGAAAAGAGTTGGTGTTAGCTGCAGTGCCTCTCTGTATCTTCTACCTTCTCTTTTTTCTGCTTTCCAGCCTGGAACAGCTCTACTTCACAGGTAGTATATCCTCTTTTCTTGAGGAATTGCATAAATCCTGAATACCTAAACAAACTGAGCTGCTCTTCCAGCTTATATTGAGCATTAGAATCTATAGCCCCTGTTCCAGACAGGATGACTTCTGCTAATGGCTGTTTCCCTAACTGATCAGTTAAAAGAGAGCTTCTCTACCTGCAAGGTGTATAAATAAAACCTCTTTCCTATAACATTTTCTAAGGAAACACTCTATTGACAAATTTTCTTCTGCATGCCAGCTCCTGATTAGATTTAGTCTTGGTGATCTTATAGTATTTTATGACAGCAATGTGATTTCCTAGTGTTTTTGTACATTTTGTACATGTTGATAGAGTTATTCTGTAATTATAAGAGAGACAATTTACTCTGATTTCCACTACAGAATAGTTCATTTTCACAAAACTTGACCATAGTTTTATCAAAGGAGCCATTTATATTACATTTAGTTTCTAGTTGGGTGAACTGTTCCGTGATACTCACTTGGAAATAAATGATTTTGATGTTTTGCTTCTGGCCAAGTAAATGGGAGGGGGTTGTACTTTGTGTTCAGATAATGCTTGAAGGATAAATTTCAGATTGTATGCTTTCAGTTGAAGCCTTTAATTTTTGTTTGCTGGCTGTCACAAATGTTGCTTTGGGGAAATATCACACTTATAGACAGAGCATTGCTCAATATTTTCACACATGGGTTTTGTATTTTGGGGGAGTGACTGTTTCATAGGGGAATTGCTCACCAATTAGGAGATGCTGAGATTTCACCTAATCTTACAAGCATCTGTGGCTTGCAGAGCTGTTACTAATGCTACGTTTATTATCAGTTAACAAAGTTAATATTAAATCAAGTTATGGCCATGTTATCAAGTTTCTCCTTTAAAACAGTAGCAGGTGTTATCATTAGCTGTTATCAAGGGTGTTTCAAATGGCACTGGTGCAGCATGGTGAACTCAATATTAGTTGTTTTCATGCTGCAGAAACAACTCCACTGCTTTCAGCAGAACTGCCTGGTGAAGTGAAATACTGGTTGATGGGAATAAAAGTTAGATGTTCTCAGCTGAGTATTTGAATATAATCCTGTTCAAAAAGAGATAGCAATCAATCTGTTCGTTAGACTGGCCTTGTTGATATTTTTAGACAATTTACCTGCAAAGTTTTGTAGACCAGATTTTTCCTTTTTATCAACAAAACATTCATAGTATAGTTGCAAAGAATGTATTTATCTAAAATATATTTTAATTGTTTGTTTTTAACGCATCTTTTCTTCTGTCCTTGCAGTCACTCCACAAAGTCTGTGATGGACTTTGTCAATAGCAATGAAAATATTATTTTTGTACACAACACAATACACCTCATTTCCCAGATGGTAGACAATATTATTATTGCTTGTGGAGGAATTTTACCACTGCTGTCAGCAGCCACATCCCCAACTGTAAGTACAATATTTCCACCTAGTGGTCATGTTAGAAATTGTTGTTAATAATGCAAACCACTATTTTCAGCTGACTCTTCTTTAGGGACTCCTCTCCCCTTTCTGCTAATTCCTTCAAAAATTTAAATTTGTAATCAAACTCTTACACCTTGATATATATAGTGTTTATAACATTTTGCATTTGAAAAGATAATTTTATCAGAGAAATAGTACTTAGTAAGAATAATATTTCATAATTATTTGATATTTCATTTAAAGGGATGACCATTAAGATAATGATTCCTGTAATGAAACAACATGCTTTATGATGTCTACTCATTGATATTCATAAACATTTTTGCATGGTCACTATTAGTTTGCATGTCAAATGAGACCAGAAGTCATCCCCTCTCTACTCTGTTTACTTCTTCCTTCAGTAGGTCCTTTCCCCCTTGTTTTTTTTTTAGTCTTGTATTGAAAATAACTGATATTTTTATCCCCTCAAAGTTGTAAGTTCTTAGCAGATTATAGCTCAGGCAGGTAGAATATCATGACTAAAAAGGGAGGAGTATTTTATAAATATTGCATTATTGGCAAGAGTAATTATGTTATTTGAATGGGATGCCTTGTCTGTGCATTTAGTATCTGTGACTGTTTCTTTCACACTAAATGTCATCTAGAGCATCCTGTAAAATTATCTATATTATATTAACTGTATTATTATATAGTCAATATTGGTCTTTGAAAGGGGAGACAATGAGACCCAGAAAGGACAAAGAGACTCCTCTAAAATAATGTAAGCAATAGACACTGAAGACTGCACATGTGGTTTGCAGTAAAAGCTCAAATCTTTTTTCTAGCCATTCAGCAATTGAGATTACTTTGCTTTTTCTTTACTGTTCCTTCTAATTAAAAACCCCCTTTTTTTGCAGATTTTATTTGAATGGTATGAATGTATGGCCTGGCAACACAACTAAACAATGTGGTTTTCAGACAGGCAACTAATGATAAAATGTTGTCTCTCTACTATTCTCACTGTGTTAACTGGAAAAATATTTGCTATAAGCAAAAATGAAAGACTACACTTGTCTGTGGTCCCAAGAATAACATCAAGATCCTGATTTTGCAAGGGCTTCATTGTAAATATTGACAAGTATGAGCAAGTACACACTGAGCCATCTTGAAGCACAGGCTGCACTATTGCTCTTTAGAGTAAAGGACATTGGGGGATTTGTTTTAAAACAAACATTTTAGGCATCATTTGGAAATGATAGTGTTTTGACATCTTTTATTAAAAATATAAAACAGGCACAACATTAATTAGACTGCAGTTCCACCGAATGTTCTTTTGGGGGTTTTGTCCTGGTTTATGGCACTGCAAAACCATTCTATGGAATAATAATTTTGAAGTTCACCATTTTCCTCTGTTTATTTTGGATAATATATGTGTGTGTATCTGTACAGATAGCTACCTGACACAGCTTAAATAATTGAACATCCATTTCTTAAAATATTGTGTGTCAGTACTGCCTTCCTCGGTAGCAGTGATTTTCATGCACTGATACAAAAGACTACATTTTCAAATTTGAGTATTATGCACATGTTTCTCCACTACTGGGGACTGTGTGTATTACTTGAATGCTTAATTTTACCATCTGTCTAGGTCAATAAAATAAAAATAAATTGTGAAATAAATAATTCACTTAAAGTTTGGTTTCCGGCTTCAAACTGAATGAATCCTACTGTGTCAAATTAAAAAAAAAAACAAAACAAAAAAATTCTTCCTGCCCATTCAACTCCATTCCAGTTCCTCACTGCCCATCCATAAAGATTAAAAGGAAGGTGGATTTATTCATCACTGTGGCAGATATGAAGAGTGCAGCCCATCCTCCCTCCTTAGAGCAGGTGCTCTCCCTCAGTCCTGTTCTGAATCACAGTTTTGAAGTGAGCAGATGCCCTGCTGGGGATCAGACCACTTGTGAATATCCATCATATGATGAATGAAAAGAAGTTTCATACTGATTCTCAGACTTCTAATGCTTGTGCATCCTTGAACTGCTCTGGAGAAGTGGATGGATTGCTGGTTCAGAATATATTCCTTCTCAGTCTTGAAAGAGCAAAGTAGGCCACTGAAAGCAATCAGTTACAAAAGGCTGTCTCACCCTCCTCCTTCCAGAAGCTGCTAATGGAAGAGAGAAGAGGTTTGGAACTGGAAGATTTGTATGACATCTCCACTGCATAAAAACACTTACAGCAGGCCTGCTCCTGGCTGCTTTCTGCCAGAGTAACTCTTAAAGGGGGAAAGGACCTGTAAGCTTTCTCTCTCATTGATTCAAAACCTCACAGAATGGCTGAGGCTGGAAAGGGCATGCAGGAGGCGACCTGATCCAACACCCATGCTCAAGCATCTACAGCCAGTTGTCCAGGAGTGTTTTGAGACAACTTATCACTGTCTCTGAGGATGGAGACTCCTCCTCCCTGAGCAATTTGTATCAGTGCTCACCTTGGAAAAGTGTTTCTTGATTTCCATGTGGAACCTACTGTCTTGTACTTAATGACATTAATGAATAACTTTCTATCCACAATGCACAGAGTTCAAATTTTTTGTTGCACCTCCTGAATCCCCTCCAACCCCAACCATTCTGTTAGTCTGTGTAGTTCTGCAATCAAAATTAGGCATGGTATTAAAAGTCCTCTCAAGTCATACTGCTCTACTCTTCCAAAAGGAAGCTGTTTACAGGCTACATGAGCTGCCTCACTGGGTCAGCCCAAGGGCCTGTCTGTTTAGCATTCTGCCACCAACAGCGACTGTTTGCAGCTTACATCAAAATGCAGAAGTCTGAACAAGCATATTGATTGCTCTACTAACACTCTGTTTCAACATTTAGGATTTTAACTACTAGAGAGGGTGTTTGAGCTGTCATATTTAGTAACCACTGAGGAATTCATCCTTCTAGACTTTATCTAATCTTTTTGAAGCTACTTACGCTTTCAGATTCCATAATATCCTATGGCATTGAGCCTGACAAAGCAATTATATAACCTTCGAAGCACTTCGTGTCTTTGTTTTTCTTAAGCCTGCTTAAATGCATAAAGTCACTATGTGCTTTACTGTTTATACTATGAAAAGAGTGGTTAATCATGTCTTTATTCAGCTCCATATCCTTTATGACTTTGTAGGATTGAGTCATATCTCCTGGTGTGCCTGTTTGAATCCACACCATCTTCCTGTTGTGTAGTCTCTGATCCTCCATATTTCTGTTCTGCGGAGCTTTTCTGGGCTGTCAAAACCTTCACATTTTGTAGATCCTGTAGAATACATATATTCAATTTATCAACAAATCTGAGCTCATTTTTACTTAATTTCTTCCTCCTTCACTTTCATGAATGGTGACACTCCAATATTCCCACTGAAAGTCTTTTGGGACCCATATTGAAATTTTAAAGTAATAGTTTTTACTTATTTCCTCTTAGTATATTTTATTTGTGGCATGGGTTATGTATTTACATCTACTTATGAAAAACTAATTTACTTTTTGGTCTGGAATAATGAAATATGAAAGCAAAAAGACTATAGAACAGACAGTAAAGGTCATTCCACCCTTTAACTTTGGGATGATTGAAACAAGGGTGGAATTCATGAAGAGATTAGGGTAAATCCCAGTATTCACTTTGAGCAGTTACATGTGGCCTAGATTTCTAGCCAATGGAGATCTACTCAACAGAAGCAAATGATTCAGATATCTCTGATGTAGACCTCTACTAGATCCCTGTAGGGTCCCACTGGAATGATTGCTAACCTGGAGCTCAGTCCAGTTTCTTTTTCTGAGACAACTTGTTTTCTAATGAAGAAAGTCAGAAGCACACAGTTCCTTTTTCAACTGTCTCACAGTCCTGCCTATGCACAGTTTCTTGATTTCAGTGAATCACTCAGAGTTCAAGCAAATCTGAGTTAATTCTGGGCCACTCATTCTTAAGCACTCCTAAATTCTGCTGCAAAACTCTCTTCTCAACAATCTGCTATATAGTTGCTATTACATGTATCCCATTGCCTCTGATTTTTATAAAGCACTTCACCTATTTCTCATCAGTAGAACAGATGCTGAATATTAGATGCTTGAATTAATTAAGTCTATTTGAAGAAAGGAACCAAGGATAAATTTAGCAAAATGACTTTCAGAATGCTGGAGCAATTGCAGTTTTGGTTTGGTTTTTTCTCTTTTGTGCAACAGATTCTGTATTGTGTTCCCTCCCTTGCTAAAAAGAAGTAGTACTGTCACAGTTTCCTTAAAAAGATTAAGGTTTGAAAAACCTCCCATTCAAAAAGACTTTTTTTCCTTTGCATGGTTCAGATTTGGAGTGAAATGGCAATTCTTCTGGGCTGTGTGGAAGATTACGGCATGATTCCTTGCCTTCTGTAGAACAGGCAGTCTTAACTATGGTATTCCCTCACTATGGAACTCTTGTAATAGAAATCTGCCTTTTATTTTGTGCAGTTTCCTTTTGGTTTTGGTCTGGTTTGGGGTTTTTATTTGTTTTGTTGATTTTAGTTGCTTTGTTAGTTTTTGGGGTTTTTTAAATCCAGAGTAGGATGATCTGAATATAAAACTTTAAATATGAATTGTAGAAAAAGAAAAAAAGAAAAAATGCATCTTTGTTGTAAAGAAACCACTCACAAATCTGTGGGTAGCTCAAGAGTGCAGAGAAGGTTTTATGTTTGTATGGCACACAGGGCAAAGTTTACTGTAATTCACAATAATCTATTCCCACACTTTTTAATATTTCACTCAATTTGAGTTCTATACTACCTCTGTCCCAGAGTCTGTACATGGACTAGCTTCAAATGCTGGTGTTTTTAAAGTGTTGTCAATTGTATATATGAAACAATTTGAAATGGAAGCAAATATAAACCAAAAATATGAGCAAGTTTTTTTGGTTTACAGTGTAATCTGGTGTGTCTTCTACTTTTAATTCTGATGTCTAGTGTATTAAATTGGGAATATTAGATAACTCTGTTACAGTTATGGGGAGGTCATAAAATACAAAATACTGATTTCTGTTTATTTTCTCCTTTCTGTTGGAGATGTCTTTGAGGCTTTCTAAAAATAACTGCAGCCATACAGAAGACATTATTAAGATGCTGTGGAAGTGTGAAAAACTTCCCTGTAAGGGAAAAGGTTTGCAGAAGATGCTTTCTGTTAATAGAAGCTGGTTTTCAGTTACAACATTTTGTGTTCAAGCTAGCAATTGGAAGTAATCACTGCTTGCTACAAGGATAGCAGCTATGACAAGGACTTGAGGACATTGAGCAAGGCAAAAGAAATTTGAGTTTAAATATATGTGACAATTCAGAACAAATTTCTAGACCCCTTGCAATCAGTTTGTTTTTCCAATTATTGTAAGAAGTCTGTAATTCAGCTTCTTACTTGCAGAATTCAAAATACCAGCTTTCAAATTGTGATCTGAGGCCTGCTGGTGTTATATGAACTGTCCACAAAACACCATTAAACATTTAATGATGGCCTCATTAGGTCTGTGGATTAAAAGCTGAGATGTATGACCTATGTATAGTGTTAGCATTATCATATTCAGGACTTATGTGGTTCCATGGGTGCTGTGTGCTCTACAGCAATTCTGAGAAAAGTGGTAAAACTGATATGAAAATTTTTGACTAGTAATTTAGAGATAACAGACACAGGTTAATTCTCCAGCTGCATCTAACTACCAAAAGATGAAGACACATTTAAAAACTGGTTGAGCCTGGTATTTTCTGCCCCAAGAGGGAAGTTCATTTCAGCTTGTTTTTCTTTTTGTTAGATTGGGTTTTTTCACTGCCAAAATTATAGCAATGATAACTGACATACTCTGAAGTTCCTTTCTATTTTTAAAACAGAACTAGTGAAAACTTAAGAATTAGTTTCTAGCCCACTGTGAAAATAGAGAAAGAGATTCTACCTAAAACCAAACCATAAATATTAAACACACATATTTAATTGTGATCAATGAAATTTGAATTTCATTCAAAAATTTGAACTCAGTCTGAGTGTCTTCATAAATCCTGATTTTTTTTTCCTGTGGTTCAAAAACACTGTCATATATAGTTTGATACTGGTTTAGGTTGAAGAATTCACCCCCAAATGTAATATTACAATGACCTATCTTGTAGTGTATCCAAGGGAAGAGCATTATGCATGAAGAACCAGGTTGCTTGTTGTAATTCATATTTGTTTTTTCAAAGCATTTTAAACATATTTGCCTCCTCATAAAAGGATTAACTACTTTATTACATTTAGTTGAATGGCTTGTTGTAAAATTCTCATATATATATAATTAGTTAAAACATTACATTGTTTTGCTTTGCTTCATAAAACTATTTTGTGTACTGCATAAACGATGTACATTGCTTTGGAAGAATCAGTGTTTACATGAACTCTATAATAGTACAAGATTTAAAGTTTTCCTTGTGCATAGCTATCTTTGACAAGTCTTTGTTTTCGAATGTTCATGCTTTGCTGGTTTAAATATAAATTAAACAAATGTACAATTCCTAGATACTAATTTGTTTCAATTTACCTTGTATTTTTAGTTAACTTAAATAATTTTCTTTTTCTTTTATTGTTGTGATCTGTTGTCTGTTTTGTCTGTTGCATGTCCAGGGTTCTAAGGTTAGTATTTCTGCTGTAAGTTTCAGTTTTTTGCATTTTCAAAAATACCTTATTTTTGATCATTTGATATTTTGGCTTTTTTTACTATTATTATTCTTCCTATTATTTTCCTATATTATACAGTGGGATGTGAATAGGAGTATATTAGGTGTAGTAATTAACTTTTCCTACCATATTTCCCTTCATAACCTGATGCATTGTCAATTATGGTGTTTGCTGTTAGCTCCTGGACTGAACGTAGTCAGGTCTGTGAGCTAATTTAAGTTATAAATGCAATTGTCAATAGAGAAACTCTTCATGTCCTGAACATGCTCATTGCATGGGAGAATTTGTACTGCTCTTAAATTGCCCCAAGTAGTTAGGGAATGGTGATCAGTTCACTTTTCAGTGAGTTTGAGAGACACCATTGTCTAAAATATTGGTGATCTTAGAAGGCAGCTTGATCAATAATGGAATATATTTTAGACACTGTTACAATACCAATGTGCTGTATTTAACAGATAGAAGTGATGGTAAGTTTGGTGTAAAAAACTGTCAGTCTTTTTTTTCCTCCTTGTAGCAGAATTTTTGGGAGATTTGTAAAAAAAAAAGTAAGATTCTTTTTAATTCAAAGTTTGCTGAAGTTCTTGTTAAAATGCACTAAAGTCTTAAATAAATTTACTACATAACTTACAGGAAATGAAAAAGCAATAGCTATTCTGAGAGGTTTAAGACTATGATTGGCACAATACAGTTGAACCTTGATAAAACTAATCAGGCAGTCAGCTGGGTGCAAGCTAGCCTGATGTTATTTCAAGCATGAGTTCAAAGTTCAAGTTTCCATAACCACATACGAGTTTTTCTAGTAGACTGTTATGGCTATAGATTTTTGCAAATGTATTTTCTTTGGGTGAGTGCTTTCAAAAAATCTTCTTCCAATCTGTTATAAAAAACCCAGCAAGCAACCTATTTTTCCAAAAAGTAGGAGCACAGCACAAACTAAACATGGGAGCCCTGGCCAAAGAAGATAGGAAATCCGCTGACAATCTTGCTTCTGAGAGTTGTCATTTTACTATTTTTCTAATAATATTGGGCAGTTCAGACAGATGACAGCTCTTCCCAAATCACTCATGTGACCGACATGCTACATCCTTAAGAGAAATTAAATGAAGGACTATCTATCATTATGGTGACATATGCCACTTTGTATCTTTCATCTTTCAAAACAATTGTTTCCCTAATACTGTTTGACACAGTTTGCACTTTTATAATTTTGGACGCAAAAATATTCTTTAAAGTAAGCCATGAGTGAGACCAATAATATTTTAGGAGAATGGAAATAAAGGAATTTTTTTGTTTCTGTATTTTTTATTTCCTTTGGAAGGAAATGACCTTAAGAGCACAAAATGTATATATTTTTTTAATATAACTACTTCTAAGAAAATTAATAAAAGTAGAGTAGCACAATGAAATTACTTTTCGAAGGGACTAAACTGTGTTCTCCGAAAGTCTTTCAATTGAAAAGCTTGTTGACAAGCAGTAAAAATCAGACACCTTTAAACAAATTTTAAAATAGTATTTAGGCATATAATTCTGGATGCAGACAAGTATCATGCATTCCTCTTTTCAATTTGCCTAGCTCCAGAGGTAAAAGTGTTCAAACAGATATTTATTTTTTGGATTAAGCTGACTGTTTCCTTATTTTATCTGCACAGTTGAATACCTGAAGGCATTTTAAAATGTCCATGGTTCTGGACATCTAGGTGTCTTTTTGAAGAAAAACATTTTAGCTTTCAGAAATATTGAACTCGTTCTGATTGAGCTCATTCAGAAATTTTCTTCTGATTTCCACTAAGGAGAGCCCAACAATATGTCAGGAAAGAAACAGCAACTGTCTGGGACATGTGAGCTGCATGCCATGCTGCTTGTCCCTTTTTACCTTCTCTCTGTTGTTGTCATGAGGTAGCAAACATAATTGGAGAATTGGACCCTGTCAGGATTCTATATGCTGTAAACATTCCAAGGAAAATCGATTCATGGAGACAGAGTGCAAAACTGTATGTTTTTTCCCACTCCACTCCTCAATTTGCATGTTTATCTAAAGGAACATAAAAAAGTAAAAGCTATACGCAGAGCAATTCCTTTGATGTTACCTGTTCATGTAGCCTATGAAAGAACATAAGAACATGTTGCACCCTTTTACACCATGCATTGTTTTATTATCTGCCCCTACTTTGTCTTTCTGTAATTGTTAATAACTTTCTCATTTATATTAGACTTTCTCATTTATTACAACATGTAAATATAAATAATTTTCTCACTCTTCATGCTGCTTTACTTTGAATTTCACTCCCAGCTTATGTTAATGGTATCAGTAGGAGATTTTTAAATAACTTTTCAATCTATCTACCATTAAGCATAACAATTTAGATTTCTATGTGTATGTGCTGTCTTTATATTTCAGTTGTGTTCAAACTGTTTAATTCAATTATCTCTTTTTAAAGACTGAATTGGAAAATATTGAAGTGACACAAGGAATGTCAGCAGAGACAGCAGTAACGTTTCTCAGCCGTCTGATGGCAATGGTTGATGTACTAGTATTTGCCAGCTCTCTAAATTTTAGTGAGATTGAAGCTGAAAAAAACATGTCTTCTGGAGGTCTAATGCGACAGTGCCTAAGGCTTGGTAAGTCAGCAGACAGGATGTATTAAATAGTTATTTACAGATCAATGAGTTGCAATGGATCAAACAGTGATGTGTAGGAAAGGACCTTGTAGGTAGAGTTCGATGTGATAAAGTAAAAATCGCATTTATTATTGATTTGGTACATTTTTAAGGCCGATTCAATTTAGTCATAAGAAAGACATGTCTGAAAATGTTCTTCCCTGTGTATTTCAAGTTGTATATATTCAGGGAGAGTAAAAATATTAAATTTAACTCAGTAAACAGAAGGTTTTTTTCTTAAAGCTGCTTTGCTACATCTGTGTTGCAATTTTTCTTATCCAAGTCTCCATGGATTTGTAGGACTCTATAGCCTATGTAAAATAAAGAGTGGGATACTTGTGCAGACACTGTAGACCTCAATATATTTTGCAACAATAAGGCATTTATCTTCACTGTTTACTATTATTCATATCACTTATTATGTTACTGATAATTTTACTGCTCCTGGTATAAAATTTGTGAGTTATTCTCAATTCTCAGGTTTTTTAATCAACCTTTCAATTACTTCCCACTAATAATGAGTGCTAATTGATATTCTAAATATAATTTTGAAAAAGCATTCTAATTTGTGGCATTTTCATTTCTTCTTTTAGTTTGTTGTGTGGCTGTGAGGAACTGCTTAGAATGCCGGCAAAGGCAAAGAGAGAGAGTGAACAAGACATCATTAATTGGCGGTAAAACTCAAGATGCTCTTCAGAGTGTAACTGCATCAGCAGCAACCAAGGTAACTGAGCCTTAAGCAACCAACAGCAATGATGACAAGTCTGAAACATTGCTTTTTAGGATCAGAAAATAATTGTAACTGCCTTCTCAAGTATTTGGCAAAAGCTTAGGTTTTTCCTGTTGGCTGGTTTATGGTAAAAGTGTGTGAGGAGGCTTATTTGAAAGATGAAAACCTTGATGCAGGAGTATGACTGGAGCAATTCTAACCAGTCTTTGAACTCTTGCTTGGCCTGCTTGAAAGAGCAAATCCCCTTACTCACCTCTGCCATATATACCTGCATAGTTTTTTTTGTTCCATCAGGGTACATGCTGTTTTGATGAAATCCTGCAATCACATCTCTGTTGGTGGAATATCTGAGTTCCAATAGCTTCAAGCTTTGAATGCATATTCCTCGTCAGTATTCACTATCTGCTTTTAGAAGTGACTTTTATTGGATGTTCAGTTTCCACTTAGTTTTTTCACTGTCATTTCAGGCATACAAAAATTAAAATATGAAATAATTTGGCAGACCCCATGACTAAAATACAAGACCTTGCATGATATACAGGATCCCTTCCCTTTTGCTATTATATTTTCATTACTAAATCAGTGTTTTTTCTTATTTTATTATATTATATTTTATTACATTATTTTTCAGTATTGTCACATTGAATGCAAGGAAAATCTATAAGGAAACTTTTAGGTGTTCAGGCCTCATATTTAATGCATTTTGCTTTTTGAAGGAAGCATGCTATTCTATGTTTTTTAAATAGTAGCAGTTACTTTATAAGTAGCTTGTAATAAGTCTCAGTAAAATAAACATTTATTTTTATATTTCTGTTCAGCATTTTAAAACATAACATGCGTATTAGAAATAATTTATTGTTCTGCTATGAAGCAACTGTAATCTGAAACAAACTTGTGTGAAAATTATTATATTAACTCTGTCTAGAGGTACAGTTGTTCCAAGCTACTGGAAAGATGTAACAATTTAGATAGTATTAAGAAAATAATTCAAAGCATCACTTTTCTTCTAGAGCCATTATCTGAGTATTATGTGGAATATCAAGATTGATGGAATAGCTAAAAAAATTATGTCAAATTAAGATTCTAACAGAAATACTTTAAAATTTGGAGGGGGCAAAAAAATCTCACTACTTTTTATTTTTAGACTCCCCTTGAAAATGTCCCTGGAAATCTTTCTCCCATAAAAGACCCTGATAGGCTTCTTCAGGATGTTGATATTAATCGTCTACGAGCAGTTGTTTTTCGTGATGTGGTGAGTAATATGTGCTGTAATTCTTTCTTCTGCAAAATCATCGCTTATGTTTTGAAAGAAATTTTGATTGTACCCAAATTAAAAATATCCTTTATGTGTGGCACTTCATATATTCATCTGCAAGCTATCTGCTTGTGACTTTGTAACTACCAGCCACCTTCTGCACTTAAAAATTATATTGATTAAGATATTTGAGATTAGTAGTTAACTGTGCTTAACACTCAATCTTAATCTTACACTAGCCAAATAATCACAGCCAAGATAAATCAGTTACAACTTAAGTTGCTTAAAATTGTATTACTAAAGGTGTCAACTATTTATCCAACCAAGGTAGAAAGAAGAATTAGTATAAATGTTACAGAAATGCAGCAAATCAGTTTGCAAACACAATTCTCACTTCTGCTGAATCTATTTATGTATGTAAACGTATATAAAAGTGTTTTTCAGATTTTTCTGCAATGGTTTTTAGCACAAAACTGCACCACAATGTACTTGTTTTTGAAAGTAGTAGAGTAGAAATTGTTACTGTATACCTGCGTATGTTACATTTAAATTCTCTGAGCTGAGTTCAAAGTGGCAAAATTCTGTCACCTTTTCTTTTCTTAAATAATGGAAAAAAGAATACAAGAGAGCATGTTTCTGGAACTTCTATGGAAGAAATTAATAAGAGAATTTCTAGTTACTTTAAGACTTGCAAAAACATGCAGCCAGTTTAAGTAACACCCAGAAAGCATAGAAAACGAGCACTGGATTTATAATAGAAAGTACCTACTTTAGAATTCAGAAAAGATGAAACCACTATAGGAGCAGATAGAAACTAAAGTTTTCATTTTTTTCATGTTAATTTTTACATGATGATAATAAAAGACATTTCAGTTGAACTAGAGCAATTTAATCTCAATCAGAATAGTATCTAAGCCATAGATGGCAGTTTAGCTTGAACAGCAGGTTACATGGGATGAGAAGAAGAGAAGACAGCAAAGTTATAGTGGTCCTGGCTTTCACTTAAATCAATCCTGGAAATATAGGATTGCTGCTGACAGCTCCTGTGAAAGGGGAAATCAGAATGTACAAGCTGGAATTTATTTCTGGAAGAAAAACACTAGTACATTCTCCCCGCTTTTTCATGTTACCAGAAGCTGTTATGCCCGCTTATGCATCCAGTATCAGCTGGAGCAACATCAGTGAGCTTAGATTTCCCTCTCAGCAATTGTACCCTTTGCCTCCTTCTGTCAGGGGCCTTCACAATCTCATCCTTGCGGCAGCAGAAGACAGTTGCCCTTGCTGCCAGGAAGCTTTTAAAGCATTCTCAGACTAGAGTCAGACCTCTGTTTTGAAAAGTCCATTAACCCCACAGACCCTGAGGTTTGTGTAGTTGCTGAATTACCTCCAAAATCCAGTACTTAATATGTGCCCTGTGTGTGTGTACTGCTCCACTGAAAATCCACTCAGCCTTCTGCATTACCCAATTGCTGCCCTGCTGGCAGAAGCAGCATTTCAGACAGGTATTATCTATTAAGCCTTGTGATGATCTTGTACAAAAATTCTATGAAAATATTCTGTATTCTAGATGTGTTTCTTTTTGCCCGGCACAGGACGACAGCAAACAAGCTCAGTTCCTGGCTTTGGCAGTCGTTTATTTCATCTCCGTCCTGATGGTCTCCAAGTACCGCGACATCCTGGAACCACAGCGAGAAACTGCGAGGTCTGGGAGCCAGGCAGGTAGAAATATCAGACAAGAAATAAATTCACCAACAAGTACAGGTAAATTTGTTTTCTTCAAATGTTATGTGATTTTTTTATTGTTTAGAACTGTAATTATTTTACTACAAAGTATTTTTAGTGAGTAGCTCAAAATCCTAATAGGAAATTACATATTACATTTTCCCAATATAATAATTTGGGGTTTTAAAATACATTGGCATATTTCAGGTATTCTCTGTATTTGCTTATATGGTATTACTAATTTTCATCTGCATTTTTTAATGTTTTTATTTTTCTTTAACTTGAAAATTATTTTAGAAAATCAGGGTTCCTGCTGGAGTTAAAGTTGTAGAGTACAAGGTAGTTCAGCAAAAATCCTCATAAATCTGTTATATGTTAGGAAGAACAGACATCTTTATACCATGTAATGAATAAACAGAACACAGCTGCTTGCCCATGTGAGCTCCTTTTGTTTGAAGAGGTTTGTGAAAGGGTAGTAGTGGAGGACTGAGTACTTTAGTGTATTGGTGCCTGCATTTAAAAGTCTGTGGTAGCAATAGAATAGAAAGAAAACATTGCTGTTGCCTTCTTTGACTGAACTTGTGATTTGTTTTAGTAGTAGTGGTTTTACTGGCATGTGTTCTCCAACCCGAGTTGGAGAGTTATTAGGTCTCAGAACCTGTTAGAAATGAGGAATGCAAACCTTCCTCCACTTTGTTTCAAGTATTTTGCACTCAGTCCAGTATTTTTTTTTCCAAGTCTGATTGGATTGATTATACCTATACCTTCTGTGTTAAAAGAGTTCAAACAGGAGCTGCATTTGTCCACAAAAATTTTTGTGTATGTTTTTGTTCTTGTATTGATCTTAAATTGCTTTCTTCGTTTATGGAGTTGCTAATTTTCATTCTTCATAAAATTTTTCTTCGAATTTGTGTCATAGTCACATTTAGTCATTATTTTATGATTTATCAAGGTGTTTTAATTTGCTTAGTTTATGTAATTTTCTGAAGTCAATGTGCTTGTAGGCTTCACATTTTAAAAATACTACATGAATGTAGTAAGTCAAGAGAAATCATAATTCTTTTTGCATTCCTGATTTTATGTTATGGTTCTGAACAAGAAACTGCTGTTTTCATCCATGATTGTCTTGCTTATTTGCTTGTATATATCTATCTGTGTCTCTTTTTCCCCTATAAATGTTGCTCTTGAAGTGCCCAAATAATAGGTATGCTGTTTCCTATCTCTTGATACAGAACTTGTTTTGTTGGTTTTTTTTCTTTTAGAAATGCCTTTTTTTTTGTTGGTGGTAATACCATATTTGCATGTTTCAATGAGATAGGATATCTGTCATGGATCCACAGTGGACCAGGCCACACATGAATACTAGCTGGCTCACATTTGATTCCATGATTTTCTCCACAGTTGTGGTCATACCATCTATCCCTCACCCAAGTTTGAACCATGGATTCCTTGCCAAGTTAATTCCTGAGCAGAGCTTTGCCCACTCATTTTACAAAGGTAATATTAACATCATCTCCTAACCTGTTTGGGTGTTCTTATTTAATGTAATGCACTTCAAGAATTAAATGTGATGTTACTGTTGATAAATAAGTATACGCCTCAGGTTACATGGAGATCAGACCTGATGATACCTTTAAAACTTGAACTTCCTGCCTACATTTTTATAGAAAATCTCTCTCCCACTTTTACTACAATTTATTATATTTAATTATTATAAAATAAAAGGAAACAAAAAAAAAAAAAAAAAAAACAGCCAGGAGAAGGGAACGGATATAGGAAAATTTAAATGCCTGTGGTTTGTGGTCATTCTGCTACAATATTAGGTCCATTAAAAAAAATCAGTTCTGTTTTGAAAATATTGCATACCACATGAAGTATAAAGTATTTTTGTAGCATTCCCTTCCCTGTATCTTTTCCCATTCTTTTGCCTTCCTTTCTTGCTTTTGTTCTTGCCTTCCTGATGGTATGTAAACCTCTGATATTGTATGTGAATTATTTTATGCCTGTTAGTTAATGTGCTGTGCTGTGTTTCTCTTGAAGGAAACCAATTTTTCTACCAAAGCAAATATTATATGTTTTGGGCTTGATTTGTTTTGTTTTGTTTGTTTGTATGTTTTAATAGATCCTCTATAAGGTAGGAACATGGGGCTTTTTTGTCATTTCTTGAAAAACAGAGGGTTACCTGAATGTACCTTTAGCCAAGTTGGCATGGATATCTTCACAGTTATTTGCATGCACTGTGCTGTAAACACAGAATGTAAAAGAATTTTAAAAAATTAATCTGATGAAAATGTCCTTGGTATAATTTTGTACAATTTCACTGGGTAAAAATACTGATTTATAAAAAGCATAAGTGATTTAGAATGCATCCAGTTTATAAAGAACAGAATAGTTAACATCATACTTCAGTGATAAGGTGACTCGTGCTTGTCATATGCTGTTCTGGGAGTATTATGTTAAAATGCTTACTACATCAACTTAAACTATCACTATGTTTATCTGACATTTCTTGGGCTTTGATGTGTGCATGTGTATGTGTATTATAAATTGCTTGAAATTCTAACAGTGTGCAAGCCAGGGTTTGTGATTTTGATTCATAAGATTATTGTCTGCCATACAAAGAAGGAAATATTTTGTATTACTCAATATTAATTAATATATAATTTTATTATCGATTGTACTTGCTTTACCTTGAGTTCAAGTAAAATAGTTTTGGTTTTGAAATAGTTCAATAGAGCTACATTTTAAGTGTGAGCAGGTTAGAAAGAAAAGTGGTTTGGCTTTAGAAATAAATTTTTCAGTAATGGAAATGTTATCTGTGGTTAGTTATTTTATTTGTTGATATCATCAGATCCTTAGGGGTTTTAACTCTCTGAGGTCCGTCTCATACCCTTCACAGCTTCACTCATTGGAGGAAAAATAATTCTGCTTTTTATATTGTGAACACAGTTCCTCAGTTTTGAACATCAGCAAGAAGTTAAATGAAAAGAAATTGCAAATGCTGTCAGAAAAGGCCAGAAGTCAAAACATATTTGTCATTTCAAGAGAAACTTTGATTCCAGTGGATAAGCCAATTGGTTTCTTTTTAGTGACTTGACTTGCTTTCAGATGTTGGCAGCAAATGTAACTTTTGTATATTATTTTAAGTTTTAAGGTATTTTTACTTCATGAAGAGTGGCTTAATGTAGCCTTTAAAATTAACAACACCTTTTTAAAGCAAAGTCCTGTTTATTAAAAATTTGATAGAAGTTTAGTTGTTACCTGGAAGTGGAGATATATTCATTCCATATTACACTGGATAAATATAAAGATTTTTTTCTTCGTTTATCAAGAAAATTGTGTCATAATTGTTAGAACTGTACAGGAAAAGATCTCTATGAATTCAGGAAGAGGGATTGACTCCTTAAAAGAAAACCATTTCTCCATTTTTAGTATAATCTAATTATCTGACCAGGAATCTTAGCAGGGAAAGGGTAAGATAGAATTAGGTATACTATTAGGATTTGAGGTAATGATTTTGTTCTTAGTGACACTCTTATTTTTTTTTTTCCTTTACATGGGGCAATATCTTTAGTTAAAATCTATTTAAATCGGTGTGAGATCCTACGTTTCTCAGCTATATTGCAGTATGTGATCACTGAATGCTTCCTATAAGTAACTGCAGCTGGTGTCAAGTGTGGGTTATAAGAATTTTGACATCATTTTATTTGATATGAAACTCTTCCATTATCATCATAAAAACATTAAACTTTCTTTATTGATATTACTGTATATGAAAAAAGATAGTATTGAAATAACAGACCTTAAAATATATTTTTCAGGGAAATATATTCTACCCTTACTTAAAAACGTTTGTAGATGGCAAAATAATGTTTCTTTTACTATTGTTTAGATATTACTTATAAGCTAGGTTTTATGGTGCTTGAATAAAAAAGGTCACACCCAGGAAGGAAAAACTATTTCATTAGTATCCATGACTACCATTTAACAATAAAAAGATTTTATTTCTTTATAATATTCTACACATCTCTATTCATTTTTCCTTCTGACCTGATCCGTGGGGAGAGAAAAATATATCTGTATCTGTAAATTTACTCTTATCATAAGTTTGTTGAAAGTGCCTATGTTTCTCCTCGTTTCCAATAATTTTAAAGGGTGTTCAGTACTTCTAAACTAGTCAGTGTGTAGTCAGACAGAGCAGATCTTGCAAAATTAAGAGAAAGTTCTCTCTCTCTTCAATTTAGGTCATATATAGCATTGCACTTTGAAGTAATTCATTACCAGACTCTCAAGGGAAATGGCAGATCAGAACTTTTCTCTTGCATGTGAAGGTTGTCTGAGGAAACACAGTCCTACAAGAGTAAATACTGCAGACTTGCTTCTTCCTGTTCATAATATCAAATAATTAATTAAATTTAAAAAAATTAATTCAATAAGTAAAATAGGGAGATTTATTAAAGATGAAAATAGCTTTAAAATTATTGACCAAAACGTCTGGGTTTTTTACTGAATTTTCAGGGTTTTGTCTCAAAATCTTCAGTCATGCATGAGTTCTACTTTCTGGAAAATACTACTAGTGAATCAATATGTGTGTTACTCATCTTCATCTCCCTTAAAAATAGGTGGAGAGGTTAGGGCACGTTTAGGGTACAGTTCATGTGACCTGCTTTGAGATCTACTGGTCACTAGAAGTGCCTGTCTTCCTTGATTCACTATAGCTGTCATTGTAGACCTCTGTCTTGGTCAGATCAATCCTGACTCCTGTGACATGGCTTAACTGAACTTCAGACACAAATGACAAAAGCTGGAATCAAATTGTTTGATGTCAGGCGCTTAATCCAATAATGACATTGTGTCTTTGTAATATCCCCATTCACATCTATAATGTTTTACATATATGTTCACAGACAGAACTGTGTTAGTCAAGGCACCATTAGTGTCTACTTACTGGTTGCCAAGAACTACCCTTATGAACTTAGCATAAAATGCCAAAATTTTCATTCCTGAAATGGGTGCAATTGGAATAGCTTAGAAAATATTGGTTCGTTCTCTGTTGATTTCTCCTCTTAGATAAGGATATTTTCCCAAAATTGGTATGAAAAAATCTGTGTTCTATTTGGAAGATGTGGAGCTAGAGACAGAAAAACTGACAGCAGCCCTTTCTCTTACCAGGCAAAGGGCAATCTGTACATATTTTGAGAGAGAAATACTTTTTCATCAGAATAAGAGGAGGGAGAGGAGCATGGTATGTTCTGTTAATAACAGCTGATCAGCCTTACCATTTAAAACTGAGTGACCTCTTCAAATTACAGCTACCAATTTCAAGTAGATTTAGCTATAGTGGTCAGGATCACTTGAAATGAGTTTTTTCACTTGTGGTTGCTATTGAAGCTGTCCTTGCTTACCTTGAAGGTTTATTGGACTATTCCCTTCAACAGTGTTTCCACATCTCCAACAGTAGAAAAGTGTGAACCTTTTTTTTTTCCTTTTTACACTTCAGCTGGCATCCTGTTAATTACTGAGAACACAATTAATGTTAACCAAGTAATGACTAGATATTTTCAGTTGAAAATTGATGTTCCTGTTTACATTATTCAAGAGTGTTTCAGAAATGAAATCATGGCAACGGTGCAATTTAGCTATTATATATTGTGTGAAGCAAATCAGTATATAGGTTATCAGAAACTTCTATCAAAAATTGATTGACTTTTCCACTCCCTTGATATCACTGCCTGTATTTTTCCCAAAGCACTGTAAATTAATAGATTTCTTAAAGGTATGTGGTGCAGATGGACTGGAAGCTATTGATTTATTTTTCTGGATGAATGAACTATATTAAAAAGCTGCAGAAACAGCTTTCTCTTTGAAGAAAAGAAAAGTATTCAGTTTTTCAGGTCTCCTAGGTATATAGTACTCTGGGAATTACATTGCTACACTGTTATTTGTATTTCTAATGTAGTAGCATTGAGATTTCGAGACTATTTTTAAACTATTTTGCATAAGGATAACAGTCTAAGTATGCAAAGTGGACTAAAGGACTAATTTCCATCGCCTGTGAAAATATTCTTTGCCTCAGGAAGTCCTGACAAAACTCATGTCTCCATCCTCCTAAAAATCTCATTTTATATGTGTTTCCAAGAAAGGATGATGCTATAAGGAACATGGTTGATAATCATGATTGTCATAAAATTCCAATTCAATTCAATTTCTGCCTGCTGCTCAAAATAACCATACTGCTCTTCTGATGAAACATATGCTCATTATTCCAACTACATCTGAAAGGACATGCATTTGAAGATCATGAGATAGTAATGAGTACATATTAATCTATTATTTATTGCCCTTTACCAGCTACTTAAGGCATCATAGGAGATGTTTGCACTTATTTTTTATTATTAATTGATCAGCCGTTATGTGTGAACTGCATGAAGCAGTTCTAATAGGGATTTTTGTAAGTAACATCAGTATTTTTTTTCATTTGTTTGTACAAATTACAGATGTTATAAAAGTTTTTTTAAGAACTTCTAGTTTTTAAAAAATAGTGCTTAAACCAAAAATTTTTAATATAGGTTTCATTGTCTATATGGAATATACTTTGTGTCCACTGCTAACTTCTGTTGCTGAATGCTGTAACCTTTGTGAGAGATTTTGTTTTAAATTTCTTTTCTAAGAAATGTTTAATTAAAAAAAACACCATCTTTCTCAGTATGCATCAGAAATACAGATATTATCATAAGTACCTCTAAAATAATTTATTTTTTAATTTTGTGGGTTTGAGTTTACATGGTACAAAATAAATGAATAAAAATATAAACTGAAAAAACTAGGGAAATTCCCCCAGGGGAAAAAACCATATTATCATATTGTTCCTAATTTCTATTTGGGTTTGGTTTCAAAATGTAAATACCTGGTTTACTCTAAAGCTAACATTTTTTTAATATTACTTCTAATTTTCTTATTTTTATTATATCTTTTTAGTATCTTTTATTTAATATCTTGGTAATGCTTTGGTTATGGACTGTCAACATTTTGTTTGGCAGCCAGGTAATCAATCAGACTGATGTCTTGTGCATCAAACGCTGAGTGAAAGACCTTTGATTAGTAAGGAAGAATTAAGACATTGATTAAAGACATTGCCTAAACAGATCACGAGGTTGTCTGTCATCAATGGCTCTTTCAATGTCCTTTCTATGGTCAAGGTAGAAAGAACTGCCCTGTGTGCCTGCCTTAGTGAGTGCAGGGAAAGAAATTATAAGACTGTTGAGGAATTTGAGCACATAGAAGAAATTTCTAGTGAACAAAAAGAGAAGACGTGCACTTAGACGTGTCCATCTGTGAACAGGGGCTGATGATCTGTCCTCTTCAATCACTTCCCAATCTTGATTTCCCCACCATAAGTCTCTCCTGCTCTATTCCTCTCCCATTTCAGTGCCTCTCTGCTTTTCCTGGTTGACAGATACATCCCTTCGCCTCACAAATCCACTATGGCTAAAAGGAAAATTCCCAACCTTCTGTCTTAAATCTCCTGTACCAAGATCTGTGCCCTTCCAATTGCCAACTCACCCCACAGTATTTCCTATCTGACCTTCCTCAGTCCTCTCATTTTTAGCTGTGTTCCTTTTGCCCTCAGCCACACATATCAGAGCCCTGAGGTATCCTATTTGTGGCTTTTCTTCTTGCCAGCCAGAGGCTGCCATGGCATGTGCTCTGCTTCCACCTCTTTATGTGCACTTGTAATAGCATGCTGGCATGCTGTTAGGCAACTGAATCTGCACTGTTGCAATGCTGTCCTTGTGGAAGGGAAGGGACAGTGTTTGGTCTGCCAGGAATTTCAGAAACCTGGATAAATATGTTGGCTAAATCCAGGCTGCATTTATCAAATGTTTGTTGTAGATAAAAGACTGACAGTGAAAGAATGGAAAATTGTAACCCTAGGCCAGGCTCTTCTCCCTCACATTTTAATAATACAATTTACAAATAAACTTATTTAAAAGTATTTTAGAACAGCAAATGAGTTCTGCTGTCAGTGTTGTTCATGTTGCTTTGCCTCAGAAATAACAGAACCCCATGAAGTCTTAGTGGGACATGACCAAATTTGCCTATTAATGCGTAGTTACATGAAGATTAATACCAGCTAAACTGCCAAAATGAGTAGATTCTAGATGGTTGACCCATGATCAGAATCACTATAAGGGAAATTTTTACTCTGGTCCTCTTATAACTTTCACAGAGAAATAGAAATGCCAACAGAAGAGAAGGTCCAGATAGAGAGCAGCTTGAAATCTTATTGCTTCTTTTAGGGTGATTCTTCTCACTGTTGTGACTCAATCTCCAGGGACATTTCTGTTGCAAGTCTGTTCTTGCTTACTTCTCTCAATGTACTTTTAAATCAGACCCTTATTACTCTTTGATTCTGTTCCCATATTTAGTTTCTCATCTCAGTTTAATCATGCTGCTTCTTGCACATGAAAATTAGCAGACTGATGTTGCAGGGAAGAATTTTTCCACTCTGTCTTTATGGCCTAAACTTTAGGAATTCATTAGTTGACTCTTCCATCTATAGAGGAAGATGTAATATCACTGCCTACTTGATATGAAAGCATTCTCAGCTTGTAGGGTGCTGTTTCTGGAAGCTTGTAGAAAACTACAAAGGGTTTATAAAAGGCAACTGTTAAGGTTATCACCAGTGCTTTAAGATAGCTATGCAGAAAACAACTCATAAATTTTTCAGTGCAAATGCAGACAAAGGTGGAGGCAAGTCCTATATCAAGATTGCCCAAACCCTTCCACTCCCAAATGTTTCTCTATTGTTTACAGCAGAAATTTCACAATGATTTGGGATAGTGTTAGTTAGGAATATTTTTTCCGCCATAATGTAAGCAATTAGAAAAGTCATTTTCATTTATCTTACTTTTGGCAAATTTCAGCACATTTTTATCTAGTAGAGAGGTTTAATATGAAAAAGACAAAAAGATTACAAGAATATACACTTAATTTTTCCCTCTTTTAAAAGTAAATAAATATTAAAAGTGTGAGTTGTATAATCATTTTTTATAATGGCAAAATTGTGGGTATTTACCTTACATATGAAATGGTTCATTATTAGGTTAATAAGCAGGGGGAGTGGGGGTTGTATTTTTTAGCCATATGGAAGCAGTGCAAGAGCTATTTAGGTAACTCAGTAGGTTAAAACAATTACAATGCACTTCATAAATCACAAGCAAACAAGATATTTTAGGGAAGGAGCGTGACAGATGAGGTCACCAGATATAAAATATGTCATTTAGTTAACTTAGGCCCATATTTTTCCCATAATGTAGTAGATGAACTCATTGGTTAGAATGAAAAACAGTAAGACGGAGGCATCTGGCTTCCAACTGCCTGTTTCTGACAGGGTTAAGATCACTAACTCTAGTAATGATTCTGCTTTGTCTACTGACATGACCTTGTGCTGTAGAAAACTGATGAGGTTTCTGAAAATTTAGTGTCTCACTGTCACAGTGTTAGAACATGGACAGATGCAATCATTTGTGGCTTTGTTTCTGTAATAATAATGTAATAATAATAATAATGCTGATCAAGAAGGTCTTATAATTCATCTTTTCAGCCATATTTATGTGGATTTCACCTATCCTAATTTTCTAGGATTCTTATCTGAAAGGCAGTTAAGTCTTATCAGTTCTGAATATATTTTTTCTTAAGACACAAAAAGTAAATTGAACCTTTTAAACCCTTATTCATTTAGCTTGTTCGATCTTTTTAAAAATGAGAGTTAATGCACTCAACTTAGTAGTTTTCAGATATTGTTATTCATTGTGATAATTCAGACTGAGCTGAATAGACTTAGTGCAGCATATTTGTGTTAGGTATTGGAGATGCAGCAAGAAAAGTAAATATGCAAATCTGATTTTTGTGGAAATCAAGTACCCATACAATTTCCTGAATATAGAATAACTCCCTTTGATATTTTTGCCCCAAATCCTTTCAATTAGCATTATGTACTTTATAGTATGTCATATTGAAATTTTATGTCCACAAATATAATTTTACTTCCATTATTAGTGTCCTCCGAGAATTTTAGGCCTCCAAGAATTTTGATATATAATAGGCCTCCCAGAATTTTGATTTCATTTGGGAACAAAGGTTTGTAAGTCACCTGCTGAGTAATTAAGTACAGTCCTATTTATAGCATGTCAAAATTACTTCTATTTTTTTTAATTTGCTATGCTGATTGGAAAGCTTTTCCATAACTTTAATTATATATTGATGACTGTCACTTTCCAAACTAAAGGTTTTTTGTGATGAGTTTGCACAGTTTTTCTCATGCCAACCCTGCCATTCCTTTTTTTTTTTTTTTTGAGTTTTTATCTACTGTTTGTGATAGCTGTTGTATAACTTCTCAGTATTAGTTTGGCCAGACTATGTCAGCCAAATTCATTTCTGCAGCAGTAGATTGCTATGTATCTCCATAGTGGCACTTGCGTATTTCTCAAATACAAAAGTGTACACAGTATTCCATAATGAATCCTTCCAGAGCCTTCTCTAATGCTGTTAATGCTCAGCTGTTGCAAGAACTATTTATTCAAAGAACTTTGGAGCCACATTTGCCTTTTCCATGAGACTATTTTATTGGTAACTAAGTAGTTACCCGGCATTTGATGTATCCAAGTCCTTCTCTTCAGTCATTTACAGAAGATGGATTCCTGTTATAATGGGAAGCTCTGTGATCTTCACTAGATCCAAAGCTTTTCACTATTAAATGTAATTTGCGGTTCTGCCATAATGCCTTTTTATAATCGCGCTTCTGTGACCATCAGTTTTACCTCGTAATTTTGTCATCAGCAAATTTCACCACATGTTTTTACCTGAAATCTTCGTTACAGATTTGAACAAAATATCTCCCATGGTAGTTTATTTCAGTCTGATGGGTTTCTTCTTTTCTTTTGAAAGTAACTGATGCCTCCATCTTAGCCAGTTTCTAATCATTTCCAGGGTCACATGACTAAATTACAATCTGTTGTGACAACCCCAGCTTTACTGAATTTACTATGTTGACCCCTGCTTTCTCTGAATAATAAGTATTTTAAAAGCTCTTTTAAGAAAGCCATTTTCTAACCTGTCTCATTGCATTCCATTAGTATTCTTTACTCTAAAATAAATCCTGAAATCTTGCTTTCTGTTGAAGGTTTGCAGTTGTCCAGCTATTTTTTTTTTTATCTCTTAAAAAGAGAAACCTTATATCGTTTTCTCCAGTGATGTGTTGCTATCTCCAGTCATCTGTTTGGCAAAAGTGCCTGCTTTTTAGACCAGTAATATCATGGATGTTTCTTTCAAAATTGGCTTGGAGTCAGTTCATTACAACAGATTTTAATGTGTTAAAGTCTTTCTTCTGGTTTACTCAAGGTAGTTGACTTTCCACACTGTATTTCTATTAGGTTTTCTGTCTTTAGTTTTCTGTTCAGCATTGTTGACCTTGATGAAAATTGTGGTTCAGTGTAACCTAACTTCACCATGTAGTGGACCATCATCTTTTTTGCAGTGCCCTCTTTTCATTTGCATAATAATGGTGCCTTATGCCATTTTATTCACTATACATTTCATGGGCAGTAACCTGCTTTACTGGCTGTCCAGTACTAATCTCCCCTTCAGCTGAGAAGAGCTGTCTTTGTATGGATGGAGTTTAAAGAGACAAGCAGAAAATTCATTAGGATCATTCTGTGGATCAGATGTCTTTCTGTGCCAAATATAGGTGATACTAAGTAGATATGGATCTTTTTGCTTCCTGATCTGGCAGATGCTAAATGCATTTGATGCAGCTCATAAATCCAGTTTCTACTTCCTGCTTCACAAAGAAGAACTCATATCTATTTGATAAGATATATTTAAGGCACTTAGGTGAAAAAGGAGGAGGAAGTGGCTTCAGTGTTTATGGCTGTTAAAAGAAGAAAACAATGCTCCTTTATAATGGGTGATTCTGCTTCATCTTTTTAAAAGCCTCTTCTGTTCTTTCTTAATACGTGTACATATGCAGAGATTTACATGACCATTAGTTCAAACACATAAATAATCTCCTACAGATTTTTTTTGTGTGTGCACATGCATGTACCCACACTTATGCCCATATGCTTAATATGTATTTTTTACCTGACTGTACTAAAAAATCTATAGTGAGTTATGAGATTGTTATTAAAGTTACATTTCTGAAGCACATTTTTTTGGTAACAGCGCTTCATTCAGATATTATAAAATATTTCCCATAATATTTAAACCACTATATCAGAGCCATTTAAAATGTGTTCTTATTTCATACATAGGATAGATAAATTTTATAATCAAGACAAGTAATCTAATGAAAATAATGTGGTTTTAAAATAAACTAAAAAAGCATTTTGTCAATAAAAATAGCCACAGTATGTTTTCCTCTAACCAAAAGTATGAATATATAAGTTATAACAAAGATTTTGTGTCTGTTTCACTGAAGTAATTAATAGAGGTATGGTCTTCTCGGTTACAAGATGTTGTAGAATCCTTTTCAATCTGGAAATATTCCAAACTCAACAGATTACACTTGCCTATCTCTATGAAGCTATATATATATTGTTCATTTATTTTTCCTGAATTACAGAATTTTACCTTTTGTGGGAAAAGAGGAGGTATCTAAAAAATCAATAATAACACCTTCTCTTTCTTCATGTATGAATTAATCTGTGTTCAGTGCAATGATATGTGTGTAGAGATGCATATAATACATATTTGAAACAAAACACAAAGCAAGCAAATGGTCTAGCAGCTTTGTTTGGAATGCAAGCTTAATATTTGATGGCAGAAATACAAAAGGCTAAATTTTGCAGTAATCCAAAAGCACAAGTGATTGCAATTTTCCCTTCTAGTAGGCTCAAGGATCAAACAGTTCTGCAATTAATAGGTTATAATTTTTAATGTTGTTTTTCATGACAGTCTTTTGCTATTTGATTACTGTGTGAGTAGTGGGCTGTAGTTTCTAAATGTCACTGAGTTTGTATAATGTGATTTTGGGCTCCCTCTTGCAAGTCTGTCTATATGCAAAACAGCTGTTGAAGGTAAAATGTTTTGTATGTACAATGAGTTTTTAAGGTTTAAAATACCATGATCTGTGGTCTTTCTAACACATTTCTGTCATAAAAAATATTATGATCATATTTTTAGGGAAAAATATCAAATTAAATTTCGTTCATAATCTCTATTTCGCTGCAGAGTCACCAACTGTATTTCCAGAAAATATCAAAGATAAAGAAACACCAACACCGGTTGAAGATATTCAGCTGGAAAGTTCTATTCCTCATACAGATTCTGGAATTGGAGATGAACAGATGCCCAGTATTTTGAATGGGACAGACTTAGAGACCAGCACAGGTCCTGATGCTATGAGTGAGCTGTTGTCTACTTTGTCTTCAGAAGTGAAGAAATCTCAGGAGAGCTTAACAGAAAGCCCCAGTGAAATTCTGAAACCTGCATCTTCAATATCCAGTATCAGCCAAAGTAAAGGAATCAACGTCAAAGAAATACTGAAAAGTCTTGTGGCAGCCCCTGTTGAAATTGCAGAATGCGGCCCGGATCCAATCCCTTACCCAGATCCTGCACTGAAGAGAGAAGCTCAGGCTATTCTTCCCATGCAGTTTCACTCATTCGACAGGTATATGGTTGGACTCATTATTTTATATTGATGTAATTCAGAAGTTTGAAGGGCTTTTATTTCTTCAGGAAGGTTATTCTACTTTTGGTTTGTATTAAAGTATGTTAAAAACAACTGCACTGTGTCTCCCTTTCTGCATTACCAACAGACCACATAGTATAGACAAAAGTAATTCACCTTGTTTTTCTCTGTTAGCAGTGAATAAAACTCTATGAAGTACTTGGAAAACAAGCCTATTGCAAAGAAATATATGTGCAATAAAATCTTTTTTTCTTTAAAACTGCATTTTAGTGAGAAGGAGGAGGGGTAATATCTGCTGATATAGAACAGATTGTGCACAAATTCAGTTGAATATTCCTTCAAAGGTTTAAATCTTAATTGGATCCATCATTGAACTGTTTTCTGGTGCTGAAATGCTTTGACCATGGCAAATTGTTTGCTTGGTCATGGTAGAAGCCAGTTTCCTTTTAGGTCTTTAAACAACAGAAGTTGTTAAAGCTCAGAAGTTAGTGCTTAAAACTAAACTCATGAACATTTCCACAAAGAGTCCTTTGTTTTGTTTTTTGGGCTGCGTCTTCCTAGTTTCCACTGAATATACTTGCCTTTAAATGACCAGTCCCTCTCACTTATCCTGAACATAGAAACTGTGCTGTTGTGCAATTCTCAGCATCCTTCCAGAAGTATAGTCCCATCCATTGTGAGTTTAGACCTAATTCTTGCAAGTGTTGACATGGTTGTATTTTCTATCCTTTCAGTTTCTTCATAAAAATGTTCTTAAAATGTTAAATATATAATCAAGACTTAAAGATAATTTAAGACATGTCTTGAAAACTTAAAAGTATGTCAGTATATCAGGCAGGTACAGGAAGTAAAATACTGTGGGAAATAAAAAAAATTAAGGCAGAAAAGAGCTATATTGTGATTTATGAGGAAAAAAAATCTGTATTTACAGAAAATCTGCAAAAATATCATAAATATCTTCATTAAGTCTTAGGAAAAATAGTATGCAATTTTTTTCAACACAACATAAACAGTAACGTGCAGGAAGATATGTCAGAATTTTGGAATAGAAGTAAAGTGCTTTTCCATTATGAGGTTCATAAAAATATCTGATGTCTTTTTGTCTCTCTATGGCTAAGTACTGAGGCTGCTTTTCTGACATAATTCAATTAACAATCAGTTTCTGTTGTAAGAAAGGTGATTTTTTTAAGATGGGAAAAGTGAAATATAAATTAGAAGCAATGAATATATCTCTTTCTAATAACATTTTAGGTCTTAAGACGTTTCTAGAGAAAGCTCATTTAAAAGCTTTTTCGTTAAGATTTTTTTTGTTTGTTTTTAGTTCACCAATCTGGTTTTTATTTTAATTTCAGATTGATTTCTATATGAGGTGAAAAATATTTTTTTCTTCCTATATAGTTAGGAATTATCCTTATCCTCTGTGAGGAACCACCATATTCCAGAATGCGTTCTTGTATGTTAAGCAGTATAAAATGTCATGCCATGTAGAAATAATCACACCTTAACTGTAATCACCAAAAGAGGTTACTTTATCTGAATTTCTACCTGCGTTAATAAGAAAAATATTTCATTCAGAGAGCTGTGGTTGATTCACAAAATGCCAGACACCTAAATTAAAAAGGAGCGTATCACCTCATGAAATGTCTTTGTCATTGTTAGAGGGAACTTCACATCAAGGTGATTGAAGACATGAATTTTAGTGTGCATTTCTAAATTATTGCTCTATAAGAAAGCAATAAAAACTCCAAGGGCCTGCAGTCGGTTGGCTATAATCTTTATTTAATGCAAGCACCTCCATTTAACTGTTGTTGCAACAATGTGACTGCTTGTACCTTTTGAACATCATTAGTAGTAGTAGATAATATAGAATTATGGAATTATTTGAGAAGTGCCTCATGTCCAGAGCTTATAAGTTTTGACAGATATTTCATACTTAATAAGTTTAGCAGCTAGTGAGCTGCTTGTGATTTGTGGTTTGGTTTTTCCCTGACCCCTTATCCTGCCGACCAAACTTCATGATTTCCTGTATGAAGTGCACCGCTGTGTTTGTGTCTTGGTAGCCTACATTGTACATGTCAGCTGTTAGAATTGTTCACCTCTTCACGGAAAAAAAAAGAAAGTGGTAATGGGCAAAGTTTAGGCAAAAGAATTCACTTTTACATCATTTTTGCTGTGGGGTGGTTTTGTTTGTTTGTTTGTTTGTTGGTTGGGTTTTTTTCTCTTAAGTTAATGATCCTGCTGTCTGATTTTGGTGGGTGAGGTAGATAATGATTTTCAGTATAACCAACAACTATGAAGGGACAAATGACAGGTTCAGGCAAGTCCAGCAGATTGGGAAAGTTACATTCTTTTATCCAAAACTAAACAAATGTTTTTGAACTGTGGGCATCTTGATAAAAATACAGATGTTCTTAGCCCACAGAACCTCAACTGACTGGTTCTACTCCATTGCTGCATTGTTGAATGATGCTCACTGTTCAGGCAAGTGTTCCTCTGTGCAGATTTTTCATATTGCCAGAGTACTTTCTTGACCACTGTGACAATATTTGGAGGCAAATATGGATGGCGATGGTGTCACTTTTTCAAATTACGAAGGTGGAGCAGATTCAGATCCTGACCCTGTAACTTTTTATGGGGTTGAAACAAGGATTAGGTGGAAAAAACCTTGAATAATATATTAAAATAATAACTGGACAAATTTAAGTATTAATTGAGAAAGCAGCATGAATTTTACCTAGTGGTGATTTCTGAAAATCTTATTTCCTGTAGTATCCCAATAACTATTGAAAAATTGAAAAAAAATTACAGCAGGGTTGTCTTTCCATACTTGCTCATGTAAATGAAATTGTTTTTACTAATATAAAATAACAGTTGAATTAGATAAACCAGGGGTTTTTTTAAAGCTAAAACCATGCCTTGTAAACCATGTTTCTGTAGGATCTTGTGTTGCTGTTGTTCATGCAACTTTTGGTACTTCACTGAGCAATATGGCTGTTGGGCATCTTTATTGTCCTTGGAGAGAACCATGAGCAATGGAGTGTATTGTTTTGTCAAGTTCTATTTGTTTCAGGTTTTATAAAACAAGCACAGTGATTCCATATTTATAAGCAAATCTAGGTTAGAGAAATGTATTTTTCACATTAATCTGAGGATATTCTTAGTCCTTGTGAGGCTAGATTTTCTTTTTTTCTTTTTTTTTTTTGTGTTTGGGTGTCTGAGTGCCTAGTAAAAGAACAGTTGAGGTAATTTTCTTTAATTATGATCACAGATGAAGCCAAACACCATGATGTAAAGTAAGCTCCTGTAAATAGAATTGAAATTGAGAAGTATATTTTAGCATTTAATATGATGTGTTTTGCTCTGCATGTTCATTTCACTGTACATTGCAAATGTGTCCATAAGAGTAGTTTTGTAACAGGCTACCGCGTATTCTCCCGTGGAATTTGCGCAGTGGTAAATGAAACATAAAAGCAGAAAAAGTGCCCAGCATGTTTTATCAACTGGGAGCTGTGTGTAGCTAATGTATGCAGCAGTTCAAGTGCTATCAAATGTAAATGATGAGGTGATATTGATGAAAGGAGGGGATTGAGGTCTCGGGGGGCGCTGATGACGGATTGAACAGAAGCGGCCTTGCGCCGCACGTAACTCAAGTCTGTCGTCTTCACCACTCAAAGCCGTAATGGGAGGTGGCAGTCTGAAATGAGTTGCCACGGCAAAGAGTATTATTTTTGAAATGCTTTCACACAAATCACTAGGCCCTGCATACAACTTAGTTTCATGCTTTAATGTCATCAGGAGGCACAAATTGGTGTGTCTAATTGTTTGCCACCTGCCAGCAAAATGAGCTGCCAGGCAGCCAGACGGGTTTGATTGTCTGTCAGCTCTTCAATAGATTGAGAGTGACAACATCAAAAATTTCACTTCAAACTCTGAAGCTTTGAGCAGCTTTTCAGAGACCTCTTCCCCACAAGTGCTTCTGGACAACTGCATTTTTCAATTAGTTTTCAATATATTGCCGCCTTCTGCCTCATCTGTCTTAAGGTAGCTGTAATTACATTATGAGCTATATAAACAGATTTCTGGGACACCGGAGCCTGGATCCTCAAAGTTATGACATGTCTTTTAACGTCAGACTGAATTTCTTGAAAATGGCATCCAGGTTGACATTTTTAGAAGCAAATACAAAGGGTTATTTCACCTAGATTTGTGACTAATGGAGCATAACTCACCAATAATTCCTTTTTGCCTTCTCATCTTTTGTCTGACAAAATTCAGTCCTTTTTATTGATTTTTAGGGTCTGGGGGTTTCTTGTTTCTTTTTTGTTGGTCAATTTGCATTGGTCCCACTAGATGCAACTTGATGTTTTTTAAATTTGTGTGTGATTCTACTCAGTATTGCATTTTGAAGCTTACACTTGTTCCTCTACTTTTTTCTAGTAGAGATTTCTTGGATGGGTGCTAATATTGAAATTGAGATTGCTTGTGGTTTTGTGTCTCATTTATTATTTTTTCAGACTATGAGGTAATTTACATATACTTTCTGTTCTTAGAATTATTTCAATGGGAAGAATGCTTGCATAAGTAGAAAATCTTGAGTTCCTAGAAATTAAAAGATCAGTTATTTTTGTTGCTATTAAAGATGTGATTCCCTTTTAATCCATTATCATTTCATAAATTGGAAGATTATGGGTTTGCTTAGCTTGCATACTCAGTGAAGTCTTTAGGAACATATTTGAGAATATTTTGGAGAGCACATCTTTGAAGTATTTTAATTTTGATTTTTGCAGGGTTTTTTTGTTTTTTTTTCCCCCTCTAATGGCAGAGCCTTGAGGCCAGTTTTAAAGGTGCTGGAAAAGGTGGACAACTTGTGAGATCCAGTCAAGTCTTGTACATGTCCTTCTCATTAATACAGAGAAAAATAGTCTTTAAAGAATATGTTTAAATTTATGTAGGCATGCTGTATTTAGAAGGATTACTCAGAGCATCTGTGCATTTTGCTAGAATACAGCAGTGGGTTGTTCTTTTTTTCTTTTTTTGTTTTTTTTATGGTAACTGATGGAATGGGAAAAGACAAGAACTGTGAGAGAAGATGCGCTGAAGCTTCAAACAGAGAGGTTCAATGTCTATCTGTTGTATGATTTCCCACCTTTGGAAGATCATTGGTATGCAGTGGTCTACTAAGTCATTTAAATAGGAGGCCATATTCCTGTTGACATCGTTAGGTTCTCCAAACGATGATTGCTGAAAAATAGATTTGATTTTCCTGAAATCTTATTAAAAATTAGTCATGGGTAAATACATTTGAGTCTTCTCCCAACAAAAATGGTTACTTTTTAAAGTTAATTACAAATAATTGTAGAAAAATAGAGCACCTTTCCCATGAATCAAGAAGGGACAGGTACAGGCGTTGTCAGTTCTTAGGCGCTGCATTCCCCATTACTTTGGGTATCACAGTAGTGTGTGAACGAAAAACCTAATCAGGAGTGTGGGAATTAAAGGACTCATCTGGTTTCAGTTTGCACAATGTAATTTTCATTATTTTTGTGCAGTGGAGACTGGTCCAAAGAAAATGCTTGAGAGCTTCTCTAGAATATATTTTTCTAAGGTAGCAGTAAAATTACACTCCAGATACTGAGGAATGGTTTCAGATCCTGTTAGAGAAGAGGGCTGAAGTTGCATTGTCTATATTCCTAGAGAGTGCCTTAGTCACTCATTTAGTAAATGTAATGAAAGACAAAGGGAAAGCTCATTGCCACCTCAGCTGTTTGTTTAGGAAAAAAATCATCTTAAATTTATGAATAGGTTCAAGTCAACCAAAATTGGGTATATTAACTCTCAATTTATTTTCATCACGTTGTAATCATATTCCCCTTGTGTATCATTTAGCAATCTATACACAGGTAGCTCTTTCAAAACTCCTCTTATCGCCTGTGTAATGTGAGTCTTTTCATGTTCATATACATGGAACTGTAGGTATATCTGGCCTGAAATTGATGAGGAGAAACCAGCATCTCCCTACTCTCTAATATAATTCACTGGCTATATAGATGAAAATTGTACTGCATTTTTGTCTTGCTGTTTATCTCTATCTGCCTTCTTTTACAGGACTGATTGCAGTTTTTCAGCCTTACTTTGTGTTTGTTTGGGTTTTTTTTTCCAATATATATACAGGATTAGCTTCCTCACCCATACTCATTTATACCTCATATTTATTGTTTCTTTGGGTTTTTTCTATATTTGATGATGTTCCTGACATTTAATTAATCAAATGTTCACTTAGATTCTATTCAGTTTCTTCAAACTTATTAAACTTCCAGTATTTCCTATTTCTATTTTTAGCCAAGACCATTAATATTTCTTGATGATGAGCTTTTTTATCTTTTAAAGTTTTCACTGTTTCTTGTCAGTATTTTAGATCATTTTAGATTCAGGTAATTTATGCTGGCTGCAAAGGATGGAATTTTTTTGTGGATAAGTACTTACTCATCTGCTTGATCCAAGAGTGAGGATCAATGATCTTCATGTCCGTATCCTAAAACCACACCTGAGATGATTTGCTTTCTTCTAGTTAGAAACAAGCAATTTTTTGTTTAGTAGTATAGGATCATTTCATGTGCTTTAAGATTTGGAGGTTTTGGTGCATGTGTTCAAATTTCAAATGATTGAAAGAATCCATAATGCGTGGATATACAGTGCTAATATTTCATTTGCATAAGTCCCAACAATTATATCCCTCTGTGAGTCTTCCATATCTCTTCTACAACTCATCTGTATATCTCACAATTTTTTAATCCATTTTTTTTCTCCATGGCTGTTTACTCTGAGTTAAACCTTTCCTCTTTGGTATCAGATGTATCTTATCTAAATGCAGTCAGCCTAATAGAAGGTTGTTTAAAGTAGGATTCAGAATGTGATGTTAGTACATAGTAACGTTGCAGACTCAGGTCAGAGTCTGGGGGTGAAATTGGAAAGAACAGGGGGTAAACAACAGAAAAAATGTTGCGTAAAGGACTAGATATGTACAGAGATATGGCCAATATAAATAACTTTCAGAGAAGAAATATTAAGCTTTCTTTTGAGAGATTTAGTTAATCTAACTGTAGGAACAAGGTAGCGTGTAATATAGCAGAGAAATTGCCACCCACTTTCTAATGTGATTTTTTCTGAAACCTCTGAAGTTGCTGTTTGACACAGAGCAATTCTATGAAAAATTTGCCTGAAGTTTGTGCTGCTTTTTGAAGAATGCTTGAAAAATCCTCATGTTTTCTGCTGCCGTGGGGGAGGAGAGGAGGAGTGAGAATATTAATTCAGCCATAAGAGGTTTCACATATCCCACAAGAGAGTAAAGTGATTCTAATTTAATTGCTGCTGCTCAGATAGGTAGCTCAAGACATCCAGTATTGAAGGCTTATCTCTGACCTTTATGTTGACCAGAATGATTAAGTTGGAAAGCCTTTAAATTTTAAAATGGTGAAGAGATACAGAATGTGAATCACAGAGAAAGAGAAAATACAGAGCTGCATAACCTGATTTGTCTGTTCCCAACGCTGTGTAACTAAATATTTAAGTAAAGTCAGTTTGGGAAAGTGGTGGGGTTTTTTTAATTTCCGTTTTCTCTTTTTGCATTTCAATGCATTAATGATATTATTTTCTATCTAGTTATTTCATGCAAATTTCTAAACCCCAGAAGAATCCTGTAGCTATTTGCTGTAGTTATTTAATGAACCAGCAATGCATAAGTAGTATGTGGGTTGAATCAACAACACTCACCTTAAGCATGATATGAATTATGATGACTTCAGGCTCGTGTTTAAAACTGGTAAAGGACACTCAGAATAAAGGAATGGTGATTAGGAGCCACAGGTATATTTAGAATTATAAACCACACAACAAGCACAGAAATAAAATCAGTTGGTACAGACAATTACTACTAAGTTTTTTCTGACAAAATCAGTGGGAATCATTTGAGACTATAATGATGTGATTCAGACAACTGTGGGCCAGTTTGGAACATTTAGGGAGTCCGAAATATGTTTTTAAAAACAAGGCCTAAAATGAAATATAGAAGTGTATATAAGCTTTTATTCTAGTCTGTAGATTTCTGCTCCTTCATTAAAAAAAAAACAAAAACTGAATGCCTGACAGATACATGTAAGGCATCTATCACAATAAATTCATTCCTCAAATCACATTATGCTGGAGTATAATACTTCTTTCAGAAGTCTGATTTATTTTACTGGTTTCACTGTATGTGCTGTTGGAGTGGTTAGATTGGTTAAAAGAAGACTTTCTTTACTTGAAGGACCGTCATCCTCTTTCACCTTTCTTGTTCTCCTGTCCCTCTTATTGTTTTGCACATTTTTGACCACTCTGTATTGTTCATACAGTTTTTCTGTCTGCTTCATCTAGATGTCATTCTGTATTTGCTCACTGTATTTTGTTCTATCAGTAGGAATACAGACATTTTGACAAGGTCACCATGTATAACATGTCAGAAAGCTGTATTTTCTTTCAGTCTGGGATGATGTCATCTCACTGATTCTCCCTATTCTTATGGTAGAGAAGTTTCTCTTGATATTTTTGATAATTTGTTATTTAATAGCACCTGACCTATCCTAATGTGGCGATTTAGACATACAAAAGAATGCCATCCATGTGTAGAGCTTTATATTTGTGGGACTTGGGAAGGATTGTCCTTCCTGTAGCTGTATTTCAGTCCTAAATGACACTCATTAGGGATCTCTTCCAAATCAAAATGATCCTATTACATCTGGGAAATAAAGCCGACATATGTGGTCTTTGCTACGGAAAGTTAGGTGATCCTTTGGACACTCTGAAGGACCACTGAACTGTTTAAATATGAGAAGGAAGACCTTGAATTTAGATTCGTCTTTAGAAAAGTAGCAGGAAAATAGGAAACACTTCCACAGTGATGGTATTGCCAATTTAGTAGCTACCATTACCAGACTTTATATGAGGGGATAATTGTTTTTCTTAAAATAAAATACATGTCTTACACTGTCTAACATTTAGAAATACTGGAATGAGTGTGTGTCTGAGGAGACTGTTCAGCAGTCAGGCATCCTTCCTGCTTGGATCAGGTCCAGGATCTGTTCCAATGGCATGGAGAGCATGGGATGACAACTGTCAAGTTTTCCTCACATCTCCCATGTTCTTCAGATGTTGGCTACTCTTTTCTGGGTTTTGGATAGGCCTCTTTTACCTTTATGGATCTGCTAACAGCCTCTCTGTCCTTCCTAAGCTCTTTTAACCATCACTCTTCACAGTTTTTGTCTGCAAGGTCATCTTGTGAAGCGACACATTGGCCTGTGGTCTTGGTGACCTGATAATCCATGTGCCATTAGAATTGGCCAGTCTAAGATGCCTTTTCCTCCTGTGTCTTTCCTTCTTGTGCTCCAGCATAAAAATACTCCTATTCATCCTTCATTCACCCTTTCTATTACAATTCTCTACAAAAGGGTAATAACAGTAGTTTCCTTTTGAAATTAATATAATTGAGAAACATTCCCACGTAAGAAACAATCCCTAATTTCTTCTCATATTTTTATGACACTACAAGGACTTTGCTTTTGATTGAAGTATTATAACCCAAATTCAAATATTTGATTGAGGTGTTAATTGAAATAGAGATCTTTGTATGTAGATTGGGGCTAACTTTAGGAAATTTCATAGTGTTATGGAGCAGATTAATCTAACCCCTGTAGACCCAGCTTTATTCAGCTGTAGCTGCTGCTGTGTAAACACTTCATATGAGCAGTGATTGTAAGATTAACTACAGACAAAAGCAATTATTTTAGGGTCACTTATCTTAATCAATACCTATTTCATTGTTCAAACTCATCTCCTCCTAATGTAAATGGACTGAGACAAAACCCACTGACATGCCTAGACTTACATCTCTAACAGTATGTGCTTTTCAGGGTAGGGGTAAGCTGTTGTTCAGAGTGCAGACTTCAACTGCCATCCCTCTAAAGAGAGTGAGGAAAAATGCTTATGGATTGTTTTATACACTGCCACCACCAGTCTTTAAAATCCAGGGAGATGGAAGATTTAGACATATAGAACCAAGTACATTACTGTAAAACATGGTGCCACACGCTATGATTCATTATCTGCCATCATACTTACACAAAAGTGTAACAAAACAGTTACTGAAGGAAGTTCTTGAGCAAAACATGGCTTCATCATTCTGAATAATTGCCTTTACTTGCTCTTTTTTTATCACAATGATTAATTTTGAAAATGACGAGTGTATCTGCTTAAACAGAAAATGTACACAATATGAAAATATATTGTTCACTGTTATAAAAATATGATTTGTTTCAGCTTTGTTTTTCACTCAAGTTTTCCACTGAAGCAGATTTTTAAGGAGAAGGAGGTTTTATAGATAAACCGAAATATTCAAAAGAAAAATGTAAATATAATTGCTTCCACTGTGAGAACTTGCCAGTGTTGGAAAAAATATTGTCTCTAAAGAGCAAATCTTTTGGTCTTCATACCTAGAAAACCCCTAAGTGTAATTTCAAATTAGGTTAAAAAGTGTTTGTTTGAGTGCAATGTTGTCTGCTTTTATTTGATATTATGTTGGATTTTTTGTATGAAAGCCCTGTTCTCTTCTTAAAAGCTTCAAATTCTCAAGACTGCTTTTCAAACCTCAGCAATATCAGTACTATGAAAACAACTATTTATTGTGTTGCATTTTTGCTGTTCAATGTACATCATGTACTATTGATTTAGATTAAGATGAAACAAGCCTGAACCTAAAATTGTTTCTTAGTCATCTCTGTGAAAGACTGCTATGTTCATGGTAGTGAGGAGTAACCTACTGTATTCAAATGTGCAGATAAAAGGCAATAAATTTGTTATGTTAGGTAACTTCATTAGGAACAGCAAATGCACAGTCTTTGTGACTGCATGCATACATACTTCTAGTCTGCTGGCATACTTTCTGACAGCCAGCATTATCTTTGCAAATCTAGAACACATTGCAGTGTTGTACTGTTGCTAGCAGTGTTCTCAACATACTGAGATGGTAGAGTCTTTCCATTTTGTGGATGTTGAAAGACAAAATAGGTTCTTCAGAATCACATGAAGTTACAGAATAAGGGTAGGGATATGGTTTTGGGGCCTGTTAAAAGAATTTTAACCTATTTCAGGAAGGTTAAGAAAATTTACAATGTGTATTTCTCAGCAATGACATCATACAACAGCCTAAGCCAATCGCAACCAAAAGCTCTTCCTGGCTCTGTTGTGAAATTTTTAGTAATGTATTGTTTCTTTTCCCACAGGAGTGTGGTTGTACCAGTGAAGAAGCCCCCTCCAGGTAGTCTGGCTGTTACCACCGTTGGCGCTGCCACAGCTGGGAGCGGACTGCCACCGGGTAGTACACCTAATATATTTGCTGCAACAGGAGCTACACCAAAAAGTATGATTAATACAACAGGTATTGTCCTTAAATATTCTTGTGACCCTCATTTTGTCTTTGTTTTCTTACCTTTAGTGGTGTTCTGTTTTTTAATCATCTTTGTGTTGCTGTTTATGTAGTTCCAAAATAAAACCTGGAAAGGTTAACCTTGGCCTTTGTTAGAGACAGTGTTTTCTCTTGGTCTATATTTATAGTCTTTGGTAGTGCACATTGGATTTGCACAGCCTTAAATAAGTTAATAGATAGCCTCAATATTGTTTTATTAGTGTAGTTTAGAATTGAAATGAGCTAACTTTTCTAGTGCTCTGCAGTAGATGATTATGTGATACATACCAATTTATCCCTCCTTATGTATCAGAAAGTAGAGACAAGTAGCTACTTAATAAACATATCAAAGATTGTAGAGGGTGAATATTTTGGACAATTACTGTTTGTCAGTAAAAATTATGCTCTTTTTGGAAGTTTTTTTAGTAAGGGACTACATAATTTAACTGAATTTATGCCTTATCAGTAGTTGGTTTTTGTGACCTATAGAAAGAGGACTAGACCCTCTTTTAAAATTATTTTTAATAGTAGTAATGGGATTCTCTGTCATGAAGGAGCCTGTTGACAATGCAGACTAGTTTCCATTGAGAAATGAATCCTTACTAAGAGCAACTGATATTTAACTTAAACTCCTTTGAAATATCTGTCTTTTTTCTTTCTAAAAAAGCAAAAGCACTTGAGAGAAGAGCTCTCTCTTCAAGGATATCACAACTTCAGTCAAGGGTTGAGAACACGAAAATCTCTCTGGGGTTGCAGCAAACAGAGGGGGGATGCATTTGGCATCCTTCTGCTTTATGGAGTAATATGAACTCATTGTTTTTTCTTTCCTTTTGCAGATTACCTTTTAATACCTGGTAATAAAACAGATTTTTCTAAGGATAAAAAAAAAAAAAATCTTAAAATGTCATTTTCCTGAGGTAGATGGGAGGAATGACTACTGTGAATAATGTTATCGCTTCTCTGAACAGTTCCATTTGTGTAGACACTTCTGTTAATCTTGAATGGATTTCCTTTTAGGTATTCTTATGTCATGCAAAAAATATCCTGCACTGGAAATCTTGTTTTCCAAGTGATACTGAATAGTAGCAAGCTTTCAGTCTTCTTGTTGATTAAATATCTGAACTGTTTTGGCTGGAATGTAGTAGCTCTTGTTTGTAAGTAATTGCATTTTAAAATCAGTCATTTCCTCAATACTGTTCTTAGTAGAGGGCAGTATTGCAGAAGTTGTGGTACATTCACTGAGGATTAAAGGCTCCTTTTTTGACAGATCTTAGATTGTGGTTTTTTGGTTTTTTTTAATGAAATTGTTTTCGATCCTAATCTAAGGATTAGCATGATTAAATAAAAAGTACTGATTGAATGTCATTTCGGCAAGTATAAGGTTTCATTAGAACTATATATGTACTGAATTCTATAGTAAAGCATTATAGGAAGATTTGAATTTTTGAAGATGTAAGTTTTATATTAACATTTTAGAAATGCTAAATATATTAATGATAGTTAACAATATTATCTCACAGAAATATTTAAATAAATATAAGATTAAAATGCTCATTTTGCCATTTTTAATTAAGCTACACCTATGATAGTCAAAACAGGGACTCGTATGTCAGTTTTTGCGGCATATAGACTATCTAAAAACTTTCTGGTTTATATACTTTCATTCTATAAATTATCTATGTTATTAATGATTTTAAAGTAGTGTATAGAATTTAATTGAAAAGCACCTTTTTTAAAAAATTATTTTGCTATGATAAAAAGGAAACAGAATTCAATTTTTTAGAAACACTAGATGTCCCTCCAAACCTATTTACAATTGTTTTTACAGTATGTCACAGATACTCTAGAAATAGTTATATCCATGTGATGGGTAGCACAATCTATAAGGTATATTCTGTGCAGGATTTATGTGAAAGGTGGTTTTTTTTCAGTTATTCATGGGTTACAGTCAGTGTTTACATTCCATCTGCCATCGCTGTCACAGTCAATGTCATGTCATGACTTAATGAGATGTATGTTACTGAAGTCCTTTAGTGCTGTGAATGCATCTTTGGGGACATAGGTTTCCTTCCTTCATCTTTTTATGCAAGAAACTGGCTTTATAGTTTCTTAGTCTGGATTTCTGTAATTCATATCCTGATTCTTATTTCTATGTTAATCCAATAGTTCTAGGTCTATTTGATCTTCTGGAAGCCTAGCTGGTTGAACAACTTAGCAACTGCACTTATAAACAACCTTAATGAAGAAAATTTCATTTTGGAAAGAAAAAGGACTAAGCAATAAAAATATGTTTTCCCTATGTATATAAGAATAAAAATAAATGAATAAATACATAAATGCACATACAGAGACCATATATATATATATATATATATATATATATACACACACATACATACCTAAAGACCTAATCTTTTTTTTGGATATCTTATTTTCAGTTAAGTTGCTGTGATTCCTAGGTTGGGAGAGATAGCCTACCTTATATTTTTGTGTTTCTCAGTGTGCTTGGGTACATTTCAAATTTGTATTTAATTCAAGTCAGAACACACAGTGTAAGACACAATCCATTTCCCAATCTCATTACTAAAAAAACTCCATAAATCAGTTCCTAGTCTAAATCCTCAACTTCACCAGCTACTTTAGTATCAGCAAGCCCAGTAAATCCTGGTTGCATTTTGATAGTGTTTTGAATTTAAATATTCTTAAACAATCTAGTCAAAATTCCAATCTTTACCTTCTTTTATCAGTAAAAAATATTTAAAGACAAATTAAAGAAAAAAAAAATCATTCCTGCTGCCAAAGTATTTTTCTCACTTACCAGCATTTAACCTCTACTCCACTGCTGGCTGGGTGCTTAAGCAGTTAAGAAACCGTAAGTGCTTTGTAGATCTCTACAGGAAACTGAAAAATAATATATACCTGTGTAATGCAAAGTACAGTGATGTATCAACTGCTAAAACTGACCAGAAACAGGGAGTTAACAATTATAATTTTTGGAAATGGCCAGAATAATGCCATTGATCTCTAAACTGGTGTTCTTCACCTTTCATTGCTAGCTTGGATAAATCTTGTTGCCTGTCAGCCTCTTCTCTGGTAGCACTGCAGTCCCTCAGGCTTTGAACTCCAAGTACAAGACTGTTGGTAGCTACCTCTCTTGCAGTGATGTGTTGCAGAAGGACTGTGCAGAACAGGGACAGCATTTATCACAGCACTCTCACTGTTCATGGCCTCTCTGTGCCTTTGCTGGTTTGCTTCAGAGAGGCTGAACTCACAGCACCGTTTCAGCAAACATGATAGATTGGCATTTAGAGTCTAAGTTTAGCCTTTAGCTCTGACCCAGATCACTTAAAGTATAAATGTATGCTCTGTGTGCATCTTTTTTTCTGGGCAGCTGTTCACAACCCATTAAAATGATACCCCCATTGCCCTCCTTACTTTTAAGGTCTTGCAATTCTCCTTGACTCAAGGAAGGAAACAGAAAAATTGTAATTAGAGTCTTAATACTCCTCAGAGACCAAATTTCCCCATTACTTCCTGAAGTGATGTACATTTTCTATCTTCCCTGTCATGTTCTATTTCTATTTTAGTTTCTGCCTGTGGTTGCAACTGGGCAGCCAAGTGTACATATATAAATATATTTTAAGAAATATTTAAAATTTTATTCTTCACTCAAGCTCATCTTAAGTGCACCTTTATTTTGGAAAGATCTTGCTTTAAAGTATGATGTAAAATTATTTTCAACTTAGAAATATAGTTTGGGAATAGTGGAAATGAGGTAAGGATTTATTTTGCCTGATTTTCAATAGTTTTCAAGCTTATTTTTATACCAGCAAAGTTAAGGTATTAATGTTTTGATAACCATATGAAAAGTTTTTCACAGTTTTAGAATAAATAACATTATTTACATACTTAGAAGTAGATCAATAATACAAGGAATATTTTAAAAGTTTTTTTCTTAAGACTGAATTAAGGTTTGTGTTTTTTTGGGGAACAGGTGCAGTAGACTCAGGATCTTCTTCTTCCTCTTCGTCATCCAGCTTTGTGAATGGTGCTACCAGCAAAAATCTGCCAGCTGTCCAAACTGTTGCTCCAATGCCAGAGGATTCAGCTGAAAACATGAGGTACACGTGTTCTATCTTTTAATATTAATTATAATTTCTCTTCCCAAATTACTGTCAAAAAAAACTTATTTAATGTTCCCCAATTACTGTTAAAAAAAACCAAACAAACCTCATTACTGTAGTTATGCATGTGCTAGAGTGTATGTATTTTTTGGGTACCAAGGATGTGTATACTAAAACAACACTTCACTGAAAGGTCTGAATTTTTTAGCTGAAGGGTGTAACTTACTCAAACTATGCCAGGCACTAAAACTTCATTAAAGTAATTTTTCAGCTGGCTGGTTTGTTTTCTTTATTCAGTAATGATAGTACATATTGGAAAGTGAGCAGTTTGATAATGAAGCACGTGGAAGTGCAAGGAGACACTCAACCTCTCCTGAGGGAACAAAGGCCTGTGTTAAACTGGAGAGAACAAAAACAGACCTGTATTTGAAAATGATGATAAAAATTTTACTTGTTCTGGAGTACTCTGCAAATACTGTGGAATTTATGAGGCTGACACGTTGCTGACTCTGACATGACATTTCCATTTACTTAAAGCCTTATAAAACCTGTAGAATTTAATCAAATTATGATCATCCTCTTTTCTAAAGAAGCTTACAGAAACTTTTAAAAGCAGGTGTGATTTGACATCCTTTAACTTCTTTTGTGAAGTGTTCTTACGATCATAGTATCTGTTTTTTTCACAGTATCACTGCAAAGCTTGAGAGAGCTTTAGAAAAGGTCGCTCCTCTCCTGCGAGAAATTTTTGTTGATTTTGCCCCTTTCTTATCTCGAACGTTATTGGGTAGCCATGGACAAGAGCTGTTGATTGAAGGTACTGTTGCGTTATGAGATTATATCATTTTAGATATTATTCATTTGATATGATTTTATTTTCACTAAACTTTATATAACTGTTTTTGATAAATGAATTGATCAGTTGTTAATACATTGTGATTTCACTTTGCATTTAATTTCATTTAAAATTAAAAATTATAGCTTTTGTACCCCTTTTTTCCCCTAAGATGCTGTGTAATGATACATCCTGTCAAAAAATACTCTCTATAGTTTGCCTTTCTCTCCTCAGAATAATTCAGTGCTTCAGTCTGACTTTGAGAAACTAGTGAAAATACAATTAAAAAGTGTAAACTACTCCCACAGAAGAAAGTAAAAGGAAGACCATGCTCCAACATTATTGACGCCTATATCTGTATTTTGTAGGGCTGTTTTTTCTCAGGCAGGTCAGTTGGATTCACACAAGCACATAAAGAGCTGTCCCTAGAGGGGGAATAAAAACCGATAAATTTTAAAGAAAAGTATCCTTGACCACTTTCAAGGATTTTTATGGGGTTTATGTGCTGTCTTTACTATTTCATAGTTAGAAAATTTGCCTCATAAATGAGGCAGGAAGTAATGCAGAAGTTATGCAGAACGTGCAGATATGGCAAGCTCATGAAGAAAATAATGAATCAGTGCTAATGCAGATAAAGAGTGAAGGGGGAATTTGCATGAGTATGCACTGCTCCTAGGTCATGTACTCAGAGGAATATATTCAGCCAAGTAAACTTGATTGTTCTGACACACAGTACTGCTGTTCATTGAGAGGAAAATGTCTCATTCTGACAAGGCTTATAGTATGTAAAAATCTGCATAGGAAAAATACAGCTTTGTGTTCAAGCTTCAAAACGCCTTCTATTATACATGTGTTTAACCTGAATATTAGTGTACAGTTTTTCTATGGTAATTTCATGATTACATCTCAGTGTTGGTTCTTGTTACTAGAAGTATTTGCATCTTGTAACCGAAGTTTTCTAGAACCTTTTCTTCTTTCATCTTCTTATTTTTTTAAAATATTATTGTTTTAAGGAACATTATAGTACCTTAGTAATACTCAAAAACTTCAAGTATTTTTTATTGTTAATTTTATAGCTTGTGAGTAAGTTGCACTTCTCACTTAATGACACCTAAATTAATGGTCTGAGATTCACATTCAGATGACTAAGATAATTTATGGGTTGCATTCTTAACTCTCTTATTTCAATGAAGTTGCAAAATTTGTAGCAGTATTATCCTTTTCCATTTGGCAATTGATTAATTGCACTATAGGTTTTATAAAATATGACTAGAATTGTCTTGGTTTTACCTGAGTTCTTTTACTGATTAAAATAATTTTTCATTGATGTCATTCTGATTGTGTCTTTTTGTCAGATCCATAGCATGAACGAGGTTATAACAGTTCCCAGGATGTGACAAAGACTGAAACACTAGAGGCCACAGGCATCTCACAACTATACAGCAGTATTTGATCTCACTGTTTATCCAGAGAGAAGCATGTTTTTTTAGATTGTTTCTGGCTTGTACCATGTTTCTGGTAACTGCTTGGAGTGTCATTCCATATTTTCTCCCATCTATGACTTAGCCACGCAATTCAGAATCAGAAAATATTGTTCACAGCCCAAACACTAAGTTCCAAAACAAGTAATGTCCTTTCCATCATTTTTCTTCAATGTTATGTCTAACCTTGTCTTCAATACTCTCATTCCTGATTTCTAAAAACCAGTTCTTTCTTGCCATGATATTTAAATAGCAATCTGGGAAGTAAAAACATCCAAGCACACTAGATTTTTACACTGCGGGACTTGAATTTTTCTTTGCCACCTCTAAAATACTTGGGCTTTTTTTCTTCTTAACAGAGGATACAGAGTTGCTTTTTCTGTCATGTGCTTCTGATATTTTCTTTCTTCATTGCCTCTATGAGACCCCTTTTCTCAACTAAACTGAATTCATGCCTAGTTAAATTGCCTTTGAAAGAGAATTCCAAATTCTCTCTTATTCTGATACCTGATTGACTTTGAGACATTTCCTGTCATTCCTTACTGAAAGCCAGTGGTAGTCTTGAAGTATTTGAAAGTGCTCTCCAGGTAATGACTCAAAAAAAGGAATTTAGTAATGTTATTCAGGATATGAGAGTGTGTAGAATTCCTGTGGGGCTCTGATAATTGAAATTTGATTTTTTTTTTTTTCTGGCAAGCAGTAATTAACTTGACAGTTTTATATGCAGTGGTTTAATTTGTTAGTTTATATGTAAAGGTTTTCATTATAAGAATCAAAAAAAAGCAAATAAACTTTCTTTAATTAAGCCTTAAGGCACTTGCCTGTTTTTCAGATTGATCACCATAAAAATATTTTTGCATTCTATGAAGCATGTACTTTCAAGCTTGACATAATAATACCTTTCCTTTTTTGCTGTTTTTCAAAACTTCCTTATGGTATGAAGTTTTTCCCCTATCGCATTTTACTAAAATTGGAATACTGTCAGACATCCTTGATGCCATGTGCTTTTTCCTATGCTCTTTCTAGTGCTCTTGTGCATGTCCGTGTGTAAGAAATGCTAAATCATTTTCAGATTTGGTAAGAGTCTTTGGTAACAGTCTTGTCGCTGACTGCATACTGAAGAGTACAAAATAAAAGGAAGCAGAAAGCAAAATTAATTTTAAAACTTCTAAAGCAGGTTAATAATGCAGATTTTCCAGAATATCTGATGCTTTATGATTGCTGTTGTCAATATATTTTTGGAAATGTGTATACAACTTTTTTATCATTTCACCTTTTTGTAGCAGTTCAGCTGCCTCAAATCTTTGGTGAAAATTCTTGAAGTAATACCCTTTTACATCACAATTTATCATCATTCTCTCCCATGGAAGACTGGCTGATCTGTTGTTTGAGTAAATTATGCTTAATGCCTTAGTGCCTTCTTAACTTTTGATTGGAATTGAAATGAACAGGCTGCAATGATCTTGTCAGTCTAGACCAAAATTGTAGGCCACTAATACTTGAAATTTTTCATTTTTCTTGTTCTGGTAAATTCCCAAATGTGACTGGTAACAGAGGAACCCTATCAGGTAGTAATTTGACATTGCAGAATATATTTATTGGTAAAATTCCTCATCTATTTACTCTACTAAAATTACTAAGTTTCTAATTACTGAAATAGTTACTTGCTCCTTCTTCTGAAATCAATTCTTTCTTCAAAGGTATCTTACACTCACCTGGATTTCAAATGTTTCATCAACTTCTCAGAATATTTTATAAGTAGAAAATATTGTCAGTGATGGGTTAAAAGGGACCTTTTTGCATTTAAATACAAATAGCTTCAAACAGAGAATTCCAGAACCAGCCCAACACTGCTGTGGTTCCTCAACTGAGGTTCTTCCAATGCCTCAGAGAACAGAAGTTGCAAAGGTTAAAATCGTCCTCACGGAATCTAATTGGAAACAAACACGCAATATGTGTAGGTCACATACTTGAGCTTAGCAGAGCTCATTGTGGAGTTCCATTTAACACTTGCACAGATATGTTTTCGCTAACTACTTTCCATATGGTCTGCAAATTCCCTCCATGTAAAGTGCATGACAACATTCTAGCTTTTAGGTGAAAATGTTACAGGCAAGTGTAATCTGATCTGTAGCTGAAAGAAAAGCTATATCCTCTTTTTGTCAAGCACAGATGGGTAAAAGTATTTCCACTCCAGCTATTCTTGGAGTGTCTGGAACTGTAAGAATAGGTCCACGATTGATACACAGTCACATAGAATGCTTTCCCTTCTCTTGAGTGAGGTACCAAAGAAACTTCACTGATGCTTTTACTTTGCTGTATCGTTAGCTGGGTAGAAGGTCAACCAGGTAGCCCTTCTCCAAAGGATCTCGGATGGATTCCTTGCTGTACATTTGATAGGTTTCTGATACAGACACGATTAAAGTCAGATGACAGAGAGAATGTTTTTGCGCTGATAGGAGCAGGATCTGTTTCTCCTCATTAACTCACCACATGGCCCTATGAAAATATTCAGTAGAGGTGGTGATGGACTAGCTTTGTATCGTGTTTGGCAGGAGGTTTCTTGAAACAATTGAAAAATTGCCCAAAACATTCCTTTGGAAACCACAGATAGAACGTGGATGCTAAATGATACAACTCTAAAAGCACCCCAAGACCTCAAGTGTGGCATCACTGTGGTATCTACCTATACTGGCACAATTAGTTTCTGATTTTCTTGAAGAATACTGATTTTTGTACTAGGAAAAGCAGGACAACCATTTTCCTTTAGATACTCTGGTAGTCCAGAGATTCCCTTATACTTTCTGGGGAAAATTTGCTTTTTTGGAGCTTAACATGCCCCTTGTATTTCTCTTAGAAACTTTTCAGAACCATTGCATTACTGTGTTCAGGATCACAGATGCTGTAAAGTAGAAAAAAGCATGTTCTTGCAGAACCTTTTTTCCCTGTACTTATTATTCTCTCATTCTTTTATCTCATCCTGCCACATCCAAAATATTTTAGTTTGTGTGTCCAGACATGCTTTCTTCCAACTAAAAATATGGTAATTGCACTACTGGTCTGTAGCACAGCATGTTGCCAACATTTTGAACAAAATAAATAAATTAATTAATATTAGCAAGTAAAAAGGGAAAGGAATAAATAAATACTTTTATTATTTTAAAATTTGTATTAACTCAACAGCATGTAAATAAAACCTTAAGCTCTTCATGGTGCTGAAATTCCTATAATCCAAATTTTTGGCCCATTTTGCTATTTTTTGTTAACAGTCTTTTTTATAGTGGTGAATTGTTCCTGGCAAAACTAGGTGCTTAGGTGAAGATATACAAAATGAAACACAAAGGCGTTGCATTGGAGAGATATATTGAATCATTTTTTGGGCTAAACAAAACTCAAGAAAACAACACATTTCAACAAAGCCAGATACTGAGTCCAATTTCTAGGAGCAAAGAACAGAGACTTAGATCCATCCTAAGGATCCTAGGAGATGAGGGACAAACCATGCAAAGAATGGAGGGATTACCAAAATAATTGGGATGACTGGCTCCCTTAGCTCATTGCTGAGGCAACAAAGACTTGCCCAGTGCCTTGGAGGAATAGATGAGGAGGTGATTTAATTTCTGTCCGCAAATTTAGTTAAACTCCCAGTATCTCATTCTGTAGTCAGCAATTCAAGAATAATGCATGTACTGCAGTGATATGAAGTCCGGTGTAAAGAGCTTGATATGTTCAATATATAAAAAAATACATAAAAAGGTAAATACTACAAGAATGCCTTAGCCTTTCCATCACCAGAATGCCTAATGAGGGTAAATATGATTGGAAAATTTTAATAGAGCTTACCCTCAGTTACTGCAATTAATGTTACTCGTAGTCGTTATGACTATTTTAAAAATTCTTTCTAAACATAGTCTTCAGTCCAGCTTCTCAAGATGAAAAATGTTATGTATTTGCTGGATGCTTTTGGAGCTTCTTTGTGGCATTTGAGCATGTGAATCACTGTTTTCTCTGTGCCACACCATGGAAGGTATGATAGTCTGCATTAATCTTAATTTGCTTTAGCATTGTCATGACTGCATTTGTTCACATGGTGATAGACAAGTGTACTTCAATATCAGCTAGCCACCTACAGAAATCAGTAAAAAAACTGATTTCCTTGTTCTGTAGCTGACTGCATCTTAACTGTAGATGCAGTGAAGAATATATCATTTTCCCTTGAGGCATCAAAGATGGTCAGTGCTTACTTATGTCACTTTATGAAATAAGCCTTTCCTCTGATTTTTTATATGTGTGATCATGTGTGTATATATAGAAATTGGTTTCAATTTTTTATATAAAAGTTCTTTAATCATTACTTTGAAGCTCATTTTATTAGGAGACATTTTCTCTGCATAATGAATTTGGCTTTTTGGGGAAGCTTCATGTAGGGCTCCTGCCAGCTATAGTTTGGTCTCAGATTTCAGAGAACTCTGGCAATTTTGTGACTGCATAGCTATAGATGTACTTTAATCTGAAGTTTTTGAGAACATGAAACTTCTGTCATTGTACTGGGTGAGGAGGATCAGCCTTTTAATCCCTTGATAACTTTTCAGTGTGTTGGCCAGTTTCAGCCAGTTTAACAGAGGTTGCTTAAAAGATGTTATTTTTACACAGTATTCCCAAATATAAATATCTGTTTAGAAAAAAAACATACCCTATCCTGGGTAAGGGTGTGTTTCTTACTCACCTTCAATGTTTTCTCTGCACTATTATTTGAGGTATGCCATTATTGTTGAGTAAAGGAATGGAAAACTGAATAGTAACTCAAAATAATCACATCTGATTGATATGTAATATACTGTGTTGGTACAATACTGTGGGTGTTGCTGGATAAGGAAGCAGGAAGGCAATTGATAAAGCAGGACTGTGGGAGCAGTAAGAACTCAGCCTTATTAAATATCAGGGAATCCCTGTTAGAAATCAAGGTGATTGTTAAAACTTTCTGCAGAGAGGTCAGGCCAGTGTCATTTGCAATAGCTGTCTCACTGGACACAATCACTCTGTTCAGGAAGGATGGGGAATTTTATGGATTATTTGGTTTGCACTGGGTCAGGAACTCTGAATTGATTTTCAAGGCTAAGTTCATAATGTACTTCTTTGCTGTGCCACATTCCAGTCCTTCCTTTCCATGTGCCCTAAGTGTCCAAGTGTACCTTTTCTGTCTAGGAAGAGGTGATGCTGCATGTTTAACACAGTGCAGTTAAATCCAGTCAATTTCCTGACCCAGTCCTCTGTAAGACAATTTTCCTGAATTTCTGGCAGTAGGATTTCTATTCATAGATTTCTTTTTATCTTCACTCTAAAGACTTGCAAAAAGATCCCAGAAAAATTGCACTACTCTCTGAAATTAACCTCTTTTTAGATAATGAGGTTGTAATAATAATGATTTACAGATAATGCTTTTCTTCAGTAAGTTAAAGTTTGTGTTTTCCTTTTTTACTTTAAGAATTTCTGCAGGTAATTTGCAAGATTAGGTTTTTACCATGAACAAAAACCATAGGCCATTTTGAAACAGGGCGTGAAATCCTCCAATAATTTAAAATACTGCTGCTGATTGAAAACTTGCCTACACACATTGTAATCCATTCATAAGCAGCAAAAAGAGAAATTTAATGAATTTCAAACTGACATGCAATTTATGAGCATGTCAGAAATTTATTTTCAGAAATTCTCTGTCTATGTTTGATATGATTAGCTCCTAGTATCTGACTGAAAGGCTCCACAGTGTGCTCATGTGCACACACTTCGGGACTGATCATGGATTTTACTAAAAACATCAATAAGTCAGTCACACATGAAGACAGATAACAGTACGAGTTTTCCAGAAGACTGTATGGTAGGAACAAAGAAATACTGAAGGACTAGATGTATATCTATAATAGGCAAATCTGCCTATTTATTTACACCTACTCCAGAGAGTCAAGGTTCAAAGCTTTTCAACTTCCAAAGTTTTTTTAGAGTAGACTACTAGTGACAAGACAGATGCCAGTTCAGACAACTGAAGAGCAGGTGCTACAAAAGAGGTCTCATTTATCCACATTGAAATCTTTAAACGATAATGACCCCAACACAAGTTACAGAACATTTTTCTTTCACATATTATTCCTTTATGACATCTTTAAAGGGATACCATTACAAATACCAGAAAGAGAATACACATTCATTCAATTTTGATTTAACTCTTGATTTACTGAAGTTCCTGTGTGCAGAAGTATGTTCTGAACAGATGTTTAACATGGCAGGAAACATTATAGATCAGAGATAGCAACTAGGAAATGCATAGCATCTGGCACCTTTTTGAAAGTAAACCTGCCAATAATTAATTACACATATGAGCCTCTCTATCCCTGTCTAATGAGTTGGACACTTACTAAGATGTATTAGACTATGGAACAGAGGTTAACTGCTTATGCCCTCTCCTCTGTCTCTGACTTGTGTGGTCCCAGTGTAACTTAAGAGTAGAAATGGTTGTTGGCACTCAGATTTTATGTCACTGATTATATTATCATTATTATATTGACTAATAATCAAGATGTCTTTACAATCCAAAATGTAGAGTTCCCATTAGACAGAAATTGGTGTTCTTTTGCTTTGACAATGGAGGAAAAAAGAGACTGAAATTGTGAGACTAATTGTAAAGTTTAGTTAGGGGAGTGCAGATGTAAAAAATTAATAATAAATACATGCCTGCGGGAAAGCAAAAGCTGGTAACTACAGTATGAAGTAGTCAGGCTTGCTGGAAAGAAGCTCTGAAAGTTGTCCTTGAAAATATGGAAGCCACTGGATGTTTGAGTTACTAAATTACTGTTGAAAGTGCTATTATAACGCACTTGCTATTAGGAACCGAAGAGTACCAATTACTGTTCTTTTAAAGCACATAAGGAAATGTAAAAAATACTGGAGCCTTTAAAGAGTAAGAAAAGGCATTGGTTGTTTGTGATCCCCAGCAGTATTAGCCAGTTTTTCATAAATTTCTTTTTCAAGCTAGTAGCCTGTATCCAGTTGCAAGCCAAAAGGCCTAGAAAGGACTGGTCTTTTTGTCTTAGAATTCTAGGAAAATACCCTCCCTGAGGTCCTTCTCCCTGTTACCCTCCTTGGTAGTTCATCTTTTTTGTAATGTAGTTTCTGTCTTTCTTCTTTCTTTAACTTTCAGCTTTACTGGAAAATATTTTTTTAGTGAGTTTTCCTACTAACCTGCTACCAAAACAAACAAGGATAGCAAGAGAGCTATTTAAAGTTATTTCAAGGCAATAATTTTTTTAAGATTCTGGAGAAAGTTCTTAACATGTGCAGGCACTGCTGTAGCACAGCCTGTAGGTGGACTCATCATATCAGGTATACAGCAGTGCTGAAAATTGTAACACTGGACTAAGTTGTACAATATTTTTTTTTAGAACAGCCACCTTTTCCCCTCTTATTATTTTCTCCTCTACTGTCCAGGTCCAAAGAAAAACGAGGTGGTATGCCAAAATGGTATTCAGTATCTACAGGATGTTCATGCTGTGACTGAAGCTCTCCACAGGCAGAGGTTCTCTGGTTCTTATTCCACTTAATTCATCATTTCAGAGCTCAGCAGGGGACTCTGCCTGATTTTGGACTTGAAACAGTTAGGCTGGTGTTTGCCCCAGCCCTTGTCCTCTGAAGGCTTAAAAATGGAATCAATCTACTTTATTACACCAGCAGTGTTTTCCAGAGAACTACCTAACTGATAATCTATAGGGTGCAAATAACATCTCTGTATCAGATATTGCCCTGAAAGATGTATTTCTCATGAGACATAGGAAAATAATTACTTTCCATGTAGTCTGAGTTCTATGACCAGATTCTTTACAAAATTAATCTCATTTAGGGCTAGTCACAGTTTTTCCATATATTCCTTGACTTTCTATCTACTTATCACCTGTTCTTATGACCCAGGCTAAACATTTTAATTAGTGACCAAAGTTTCCTTCCTAGTCCTAGTGATTTAAAGGCATTTCTTCAGTTCATCCTGTTGGATATAGATTTGCTTGTTTCCATGCCATCAAGGCTTAAAAAAAGAATCTTGCAAAAAAACTACAGACTCAATTAACTTGAGAAACTACTACACTTGAATTTTAAAAATATACCTGTTTATAGGTATAAACTGTCCTTTTTTGATGGGGAAAAAAAAAGCTAATTATAGTGTAAACATTAATGAACCATCTAGCTTGATTTACCTAGGTATTAACAGACTCCCTACATACCTGGGATTATTTTTGCAAGCACTAAGATACTATATTTTTACTGTGCTCAGTGCAACTTTATGTTAAATTTCACCTCCTTCATAAAAAGATCCTCAGATCTGCTAAACATCTATTCTATCGTATTTTTTTCTGATGGTGTGTGGAATTTTATGATTCAGTCTTTTTATACTTCTTGTCTGTGAAGATTTTCGTGCAATGAGAAAACCTCTTGTTGAAAGAACTTGTCAGACAACAGAGACAGTTGTGATATGTCAAATTAAGATGGCAAAGCAATGTCAAAGCAGGTCTAGGGAGAGCCCATAACAATGTTACTGTCAAGTAAATAAAGAAAACTGAAACACGAGAAATACAAGTTATATCAAGAGATCTATGACTGTGGAAGGTTTTTTGTGTTTTGAGAGACACTGTTTCAGAATGATTACGATTTGTCAGTAGGGCTTCAGGATAGGAGCTAGATCTGATGGCTGCCAACTAAGGTCAGCAAAGTTCACCTTTGAGATTTTTGTTTTCCTTTTCTTGTTACCAAATTCTCAGGAAACATTTATATTTATACAAAAATTAGTTTTGCTGCTCAGGAGATCACATCTACTTAAAACAAGGGTCATCTTGGCCTTAGAAATTTAGGAAGCTGCACGAGCTCTGAGGTTTTGTTATGCTCCCTCTTTGTAGCTGTGCTGGTTCATGCAGTGTGGCCCCAATGTTGCTAAAGAGAAGAAATATAAGGAAGTAAGGAGGATCAGTAATAGTAAGTGGTTTTATTGCTGTGCAGCTTAACCTTTTCTCACCATCCTTTTTTTGTCAATCACCAGGCACATATTTCAGTTTTGTCATGCCATGATGATAATTCTCCCCCTAATAATAGGAAAGAATGTAACAAAGAACTAGAAGGAAATAATAGGAGGAAGAAAGCAAAAAGAAATTCCTATGTTTACCGTAAGAGGAGAGAAACAAAAAGGAATAAGCTCATAAAATAGGGCATCAAATAGGAATAAGTTATAGAACTGAAGCTAAGAAAAAGTTGATAAATTTCAGGAGTAAAATAAAACTTCATACCTAAGGAAAATATAACATTGAGTAATGCCTTTTCAGGGAAATCCTGATATTCTGGAAGCTGTTATTTGGGGTCATACCTATGATGTATCTTTTCCAGGATGTCCCTTTTGACTACTTTAGACTTGGAAAAGGTTCTTGAGATAAGCAGATAGCACCATTGTTGTAGTGATGGTATAAAGTATAAACATTTACCTGTGTTAGTGAGTGAAATTAATGTCTTTACTTCTGCTTGTATAGTTCTTTGAAAATAATTCACCACTGAAGTCATACTTCCAAAATGTATTTCCTCTAACTCAGATTTGAGAGGATGTGAAAGACTGAGAAAAGAAGAGAAAGGAGAGGAAGATGTTCCTTGATTAAATAAGAAAATCTCTTTTTTCCATGTATTAAATATTCTGCAACTTCTTTGGTATCACTTGTTTTAATTTAGTAATTGTTCTATAAATTTCGTCACAAAATTGGCAAGTTTTTCAGGAAAGGAACAACAGGAAAATACCATGTGACAAAACTTAAAAAATATTTTAAATTGTCACATTTTAAATTAATTTATAAATGTCTTAATTAATGTTTTTCTTACTTCTTCCATTGAAATAAAATGTTGCTGGCAGCAGCTGTGGTAGGAATTTATTGGCAATTCTGAGCCATTTATTTGAATAATGTCTTAGTATAAAGAGGAAAATCAGAAGACATTCGGGATAATATTTGAATTCTCACATTCAACTGTTTGGTTTTAGAGGAAAAAACTGGAATGCTTTTCATTGAGATTCTTTCTAGATAATTAAGAGTTTGGTATTTTCTAGAACCTGTAATTGTAGGTATTTTCCAGGCTTCTGCTGAAACAAAATGTTTATAACTTACTTAAGTCTACCTGAAAATGAAGTACGTTTTGACAGAAAAGCAATAATTCCATTTTACAGACTTTTTCAAGATAAAAGATATTTTAGCTTGATCAACTGCAGTGCAGTGTGATCATTGACTTGGATGTTTTTACCTGCAGTCTAGAAGAGGACTTTAGAAGATGAGGAAGTACATTTTATTTACGAATAAATTCTAGTAAATATGTCATACCATTAAAAAAATCTGTTTCAATTAAATTTAACAGGGAATTGTTTTCTTATAATTAATATTTGTGTTGAATTCTTGTATATAAAAAGAATATTTTTGTGTTATTGTTTTTGTGTTGTTAATGCTTCTTAGAAAAATTTCTCAATCAATATGTGATAGATTGATGTAAATCTGTAGATCTGTTCTGTTATAGAAATTGGATAAGCAAATTATTTCACTATGCCACAGTATTTGGAAAAAATTTGGAAGATATTTAGAAAGAGTTCTGTCCAAAGAAATACTGTTTTAAGAGAATGATGGTGAAACACAAATGCATATATTGAGTAAATCCCAATGGTGCACCGGCCAAATAAAAAATTACCACAGGAATTAAATGAAAAACTGAATCAGTTTTGAAAACCTTCCATGGTATATCAAACCGAACAGTGGTAGTGGATTTTATTTTATAGATGAACTGGTCTCCTCTTCATTTGATTAATGAGAATTTGTGCATCCCATTACACAAAAGGAAAATACTCAGAAAATCCACAACATAAGGTTGGACTCTTCAGAGTAGTGTGGCTCTCTAGCATCAGTTTTGTCAATATCATTACAGCTCATGGGATTACTGTACGAAAGTCTGTAATTTTAAAAACTAAATCATGTATGCATTGTAATAAATCCCCTCTCTGTGGGTACACTCTCAAGGGTTTTTGGCATTCTGTGATTCCATCTGCATGTTTTCCAGTCCATATTTAGATTCCCTTTTAGTAACTGTAGTGGTGAAGATGTTTAGGTTTTCTCACTTTAATAAAATAATTCAAGAAACTATTACATACCATTCTTACTCTTTTAAATATTGTCCCAGTATTCAGGTCTGTTTTATTTTACAAATCTGACTAAAAGGGCTGACCCATTCGAGTTTGGCAGATTGAAATGGGGCGGGGGGGAGGGAGGCGGTGTTTGTTGACCTGTCACTGTTTATTTGAGGTGTTTATCCTAAGATGTCCCTTCTGAAGATTTATGATAAAATTCTAAAGGTATTCAATTTGATAACCTGGATGATGCCTTTCCTAGATTTCCAGGTACCAGATAAAAGGAATATTGGTTGTATTGTGCAGCGTCTTTCACCATAACAAAAAGTCCTTTAAGAATTGTAACTCTCTTGATCAACTGAAAAACACTCAGTCGAATTCACATCCACTGTGTTTTTCGGTGTCACTCTTCTGTTCTGTAAAGGAGATTTGCCCATACAAAGAATGGTCTGGAGTACTAATACAGCCATCCTTCATGGTCCCTAGAGCTGGTGGTAATGTCAGTCAAGGCTGCTGAAGGGATTGTTAAATCCATAACCCTGACTTTGTTATTATAGTGAGTTACATTCTTTGGAATAGTGTTTTCTTTCATCTAGTAAAAGCAAAGCTATAGTTATTTTGCAACATAGCTGTGATTTCCATCTGCAGACTTTCTGCAAATCCTGAATATTTCCCAGCCTTTGCTTTTCGTAAATTAAGGCCATTAGTGTAATTTAAATGCCTACAAAATATGTGACATATGTATGGTTCTAAAACCAATTTTGAGTGTAATGGTGCAACACTGTATTCTGTTTAATACCTATCTTTCCCCAGCCCCCCCAATAATTGCTTGCTTTGGAATAAGAACATCTGTTGTTTCAATTTAAGTTTTGCATACTTAGCATTTACTTTCAAATTTTTCACCAATCTTCTATTTTCTCTCCATACAGTCTCTTTTCGGATCTGTAGGGAACTCCCCGGCAACTTGATAATTCATGAAAAACATTGATTTGAATCTAATTTTCTCTAAGGGATGGCCTATGAAAGAGAGGGAATAATGTAGATTTAAATTATCCAAATAACTTTTTTTGATCAAAAAATGAGTTGTAAGGTTATTTCTTTGATTATAAATTGGATTTAGAAATATATGTCAAGAAATCACGTGCCAGATTTTGCTGCCAGAACAAAGAGGGTTAGAAAGAACAAATAAATTTTAAGAAAAACTCATTTCCAACCAAAATATCGCCATCACTTTTTTCCTAGTAGCTTCACAGCCAAAACGTGCTTTAGCTTCTGCTTAGTGAGAAATGTCCTTGAAACTTTTTTGTGCCATTCCTAACAAATGCTGAACAAAGTATAGGAATAGTCTATCAAAAATGAGAACTCAATTTGTGAGTGGTAATTACTGGTAGAAAGTTCCTACTCTGTCTCATGGCACAGTAATCACTGAAGATTATGGGAGGAGATACCACAGTATGAATTACCCATAATTATTATGAACAATTTGAAATAATGCAGTTTTGTTTAAGGTACGTGGAAGACTATATTACTAGGAAATAGAAAAAAGCTTACCTTATGAAAAAGAATTTATAAAGAAGAATTATAGTGCTTTCTGATTTTCCTTTTTTGCCTCGTTTTAGGTCTTTTTGCTCATTTCTAGGTACAATTTACACACTTTTCACATGTTACTAAAATAATGAATTCAATAGCATGTATGTATTTTTTCATAAGCATCTTGTGCTATACAAAGCTCCTATACTTTTGATGACATGTTGTAAAGGAGTAATAAAGACCAGTTTTTTTCTGTGAACTGAGTTAAATGAACTAAACTTTCTCACACATTTCACCTAGCCATACCTGAGATTTTTCAGATAGGCAGAAGCTATAATTGAGTGAAAGATTTCTGCAGGCTCCAAAGTTTTGTTAATTGCATCTTTTTTTCTAAGTTGAACATGAGCTATAAAAACATTTAGGTTTTGTTTTTGCTAGTATTACAATTGATTCCAGTTCCAATAAGGGTTTAAGTTGACACAAAGTAAAATCATTGAAAGAAAATGCAGGCAAACCTTGATAAATACCAGATGAAATTGTGGTTGTATTCAGTTAGACTCATACACACATTGTATTAATAATAATAAAAAGAAGTTCAAAACCATGATCTTATTTCATAAGGATTTTTTTTAAAATTGATTTTATCAGCCTACATTATATTTCTTCAAAATGGAAATTCACACTGACTATTTCAGCATGGTGAATTGAAGTTTTGAACCCATGACTTCATTAATGCCACAGGCATGACTAAAACAGTATAGCTGAAATTAATCTTTTTTTAGACATTAATAAGTCATAGTGAAAAGAAATAATTAGCATATCTTTGGGCCAACAGAAGAACACTGAAAAAGAAGTCAAGTAAACCAGAGCATTTCAAGATAATTGCCAGGCATACATCATTTATTCCAGATTAGCCAAGGTCACGCACTTGATGCTCCCAGTTTTTGCATCCATATATGTGGTCATTGTTGCCATCAAATTGCTGAATTTTGATGGCTATATTTAATGGACTGAGAATAGACCATGAAGAAAAGTACTAAGAACAGCAAATGTAAAAAGCACATACTCCATTCAATTCAACAGTGACCTTTTTAACCTTGCTGTATGCAGGAAATATCCACTTGTATTTTAGTAATTACATTAGCTTCCTTAATGGCATTTGATACAGATGGTATAGGAAGAACTTATCTGCAGCTGAAGAATGCAGGCAGCAGTTTTGGTTTGAATGGCAAATACTTTTTCTCAATAGAGTTAAGGAGGGGGAAGAGAACTGAAAATAGATTTGTGTGCTCTCTTCAATCAGAGATGCCATTATTTTTCCAAGCTTGTTATTTTTTTTCTCATTATGTTAAAACTAATAAAATTTTGCAGACAGTAAAAACTCTGTTGAACCCTGCAAAACAGCAAAGAGGAAGAAAAAATTCAGTTGTTAGCACATTTGGAACTTAGAAAATCAGTTGGAAAATTGATATTTATTCTGATTCATACTACAAATTATATTTTTAATTTTATGAAAAGACCTCAACCAGTTTGCCTACTGTACTGTCTGAAAAATGGGAGGAGAACTTTTCTACTCGTCTTTTAATTTTTGTCTGTCAGGATATAGACTGTGCACTGAGGAAAATTTTTATTGTTCCTGTGCTATGCCAAAAGAAATGAGTCAGTTCACAGAATTTGGGCTCCTAGAAGAGAGGAGGGTGCAAATTTAGAAACTGAAAAAGTAATAAAATTATCTTTTTTTTCTGGTCTATGAAGGAAAAGTTAAATAGGGCAGGGATTCTGGTTCTTCCTAAACTTGCTCCTGCAGCTTTTGATGGTGCAGGATCTTCATAAAGCAACCAGAGATTGCATTCTGACAGTTTTTCCTAATAGGCAGAAATGGATCCATCCTCCATTAGGTCTGATCTGTTTTTATCATTCTCTACTATTGACTACACAACAACTCTGACAGTAGATTTTGAAGATTGTGTTTGCGTAACAGGAAAAAAATCGTTAGGATTTTATTTCAAATCCTAACTGTTCAATCAGGAAGAAGCAAAAATGGGAAGAAGCACAGTAGAGCCCTTGGCAGCTAGGGTGGAGGAAATGGAGCATATAATGGAGGGCACACACTTTCCCTTGTGGTTTGAGGGAAAGGAGTCCCTGAAGCAGGATTAAGGGGCTGATAAGTGAGAAATTAATAAAGCAAAATGGTGGCCCTGCTATGAATGCTTCACATTTTTCAAGGAATGTATCATACAAGTACTTAAAGGTGAACAGAAAGTATTTCTGTTTCTATTTCTTTCTTACTGACCATCAAGGTGCACAGGATTCCCCATTTTCTGTCTGGGCCACTCCCAATTCTGCTTATTTGTAAGTAGAGAGTTGCATGCTTAATTTCTGCAGTAGGCTGAGACAAACATCACTGACACCATGACCTTCTTTAATGAGGCTTTCCTATCTCTCTATTTTCACATGAGGAAAGTGCTACAGTCTCTAAGATAATTATTTGTTTCTTTTCGACATGAAAACCAGCTTCTTTTAATACTAGTAGTCATGAGAGGTGTTAATGGCTGTTACCAATGGATCGTTTAATCAGCAGGCAATTAAAGAGCTGGCTATAACTAAGGGGCCTGCTGATGTGCTAACCAGATGTCAGTTCTATATCCTTCTCTTTCTTTTTCTGAATTTCACCAAAGTCAGTTTGATTCTCCTGTCCAGTGCTGTGGAATGCTACATCCAAGCTTACAGTTGATTGGATGTGATATATAAAAATTATCAAGTAATGTCCAGAGGAATAGTGAAAAGATACCAGTTTGAGGTCAGATGACCACTTAGACCCATATCATCATTAAATTATTAAAAAGTTAGGTAGAGTGTTTAAAAATTCTTACTGTAAATAGATAATCTTGGTCTAAGCATTTATGACTCCTTCAAACAGAGTTGTGTTTTGTCACGTCTGTAGCTTTGTGTTATTAAGACTAGATCACCATTGTTATCTGAATGATAATCATGACTATTTATTCCAGCTTTGTGCCATTTTAGGCATGTTTGTTTGGCCCACACACCAATTTTTTTTTTGTATTGTTTGAAGCTGCACAGGTACCACAAGAATTCCCAACTCTCTTTGAGAGTTAAGAACTAATTTAATTAATTAAGCCAGAAAATATTCATTATGTGTTTCTCTTCAAAGCATATATTTTATATCAAGTTTTGTTTTTGTAAACCTGGTGAAGATACAAAGACATTACTGCTGATGCATAATCACTTTTATTTAATTTAGTTGCTTTCTTTTCCATAACTATGTATGGTGCTTATTCTGCAGACATTTGTTCTTTTGATATAAAATCAGAAGTAAGAACATGTACAAATTTAGAAAATTGTAGCATGGGGATAGGTTTCCAAGAGCATTATTTTGCCTTAGTCATGTTTTAGTGCACCTGAAGTCTGATTTTGAAAGATAAGTGAGTGCATTACAGAAACAGGATTTGTTTGTTTGTTTTTGTTTTGGGGGTTTTGTTTGTTTTTTGAGGCGGAGGGGGGGAGTTGGTTTTACAGAAGCAGTGAATTCAAAATAAACCAGACAACATTCTATGATGAGATATTTGCTGTGTCTGTCCTACCTGCATTGGCTGTAGAGTTCAGTCTTCTGTTTGGATTTTCTTTGTCAGCTTCCAAACAGTGGAGGTAGCCTGCAGGTGATAAGTATCTCATTAATCTTTCTGATCCTCTAGCACTTGAGCATGAGAATAGCTGATCAATTACAGCAATTGTGTCCCTAAATGGGCTTTGCACATCTGCCTCTTATTTCATTAACTGTCTGCCCCTATATCTGATAGGATGGAAGCCTAGTGGCTTTTTACAGCTTGTTCTGTGTTACTGTACAATAAAGATGGGGTTGTTAGCAAAATGGGCACAAAAGGGTATTTATCCACTACCTGAAATAAATATATATGCTATCCTGTAGCAGTGCTTTTGTCTCTAATCACTGTTTATGGAAACCTTTTTAAAACGAAGTTTGCTTTCCAGCCACCTATTTAGAACTTACTTGTAAGCTTATTTGTAAATTTATCGTTTTTATAACACGGCCAAAGTGTTTCCATGCCCTAAAGCATGTCAATGTCTATATGGTTTTAGATAACAGAAGCTAGCACATGTAAAGTTCACAGTTGAAATGAATTTTCCTGCAATTGTCTTTACAATGCATCTTTAAAATACTTAGATATGGTAGGCATCCTTCTCTCAGAGAGTAAATTTACATTTCCAAAGCTGCAAACGAGTATTTGTAATAGCGACAATGTTATTAGGCATTTATTATTTAAATTAAGTACAAAACAATGAGTAGCAGTTAGACTACATAATTCAAGGTTTCTTTTAAGAAATATGCCCTAAAAATTATGGGGTTTGATTTTAATAAAAATAGGATTTCACATGAATGCCTCTTTCATTAATACTCAAGCTTTCAATTACAAGGCAATCAATTACCAGATGAAAATAAAAATAGTGTCTAAGCAGAGGCTTTATTCTTTACCTGTTATTAACTGATCGCTTTATTCTTATGAATTTACATTAATATTCAAAAGCTGTTAACTTATGTTTATCATACATTAAATTGCCTTGGATGATACCAATATTTATTTATTTATTTATTTATTTAAATAACTAAGCTAAATGCCAAAAATAATTAGAAGACATTTTGTCCTGAACTGATCTAGATTATTCCAGGTGATTCTTATGAACATTTAAATATTCTTGAAACTGAAATTCTCAGTTAATTGTGTTTGAAACTTGTTTTAGTTGGTTTGAGTTATAAAAAATACAAAATATAGTTTTTGGATTTCTGAAACCATGGAGCTATAATATCAAAATACCACCATCTTTTAAACTAATTTTTGACTGTTTATTGCAGGTCTTGTTTGTATGAAGTCGAGTACTTCAGTGGTTGAACTGGTTATGCTGCTTTGTTCACAGGTAAGACATTCTCTGGTTTTGATTGTATTAATTTCCTTGTGTAATCACTGCCAGCCAAAGAATTGTAGCTGGCAGTTTGTTTCATTCTTTCATTTTATTACCAAAAAAAAATACAAATCAGTTTCTTCTGGTGATATATAAATTGTCTTTTTTTTTTTTTTTTTTACATATACATTCTATAGTTTTTCTATATTCCCAGGGTATACAAGGTATATTTGCATTTATGTTCTAAAAGTATATGGATGAACATTATGCATTTTCTCTGTGTATGAGCTCTCCTTCAAGCCTGTTGTTATTTAGAATATGTAAGTAGGATACAGTGGTCATAATTTTATGTTGAAATCTGCCTTTGAATTAGTAATTTTTTAAAACTTTATTTGTGCTGACTTTATTACTTTTGATATACATAACATAACGTTGAATATTTTGCATAGCTGTCAGTATATAAAAAGCAGAGGAACATGGATTAGGTAGTCCCCAAGAACTGGCAGAAGCAGAACATTTCTATATAAACATTCTGTGGTTAATTATTGGGGTTTTAATACAGCAATAATGAGTTTCTCAGAAATCAAAATTAATTAATGTTTTGAAATGCTTTCAAAAATAAAATATTGAAAGCTAGTTTCTCATAGTGCTTGGATTATTTATATCTCAATTTTCATATTATTTGTTTTGATAGAAGTGTTGTTTTAAACTATTAAACTATTAAAAGTTTACAAGTTTTTATACTTCTCTAAAAACTTATAACAACATTTCATTAACCAGGTTCCCCACAGAACTATAATACCAGTTCAACTCAAAACAAGTTTATGTACAAAATGCCTAGCTTAACTTATTATATAATAATCAAAGAAAATTACTTCTTTGTAGCTTTTCTTAAGCGTTCATTACTGCTTGTTGACAGCATACACCAAACATATACTGTAAACAAAGGCATTTCTAGGGACAATTGAAATGCAGATCTACTTTTGAGAAACCTATCTGAAAATAATAAGCATTTACAACTGGTTTTGGGGGAGAGTGCTCCAACTTACCTTGCCTGTCTGTAGGTTGCATTTCTTCAAGCTTGTGTCATAAGGAAATCATTAAATCTTGTTTTCCTTTTTTTATTTTTTTCCTCTTCCTTTTTTCCCTCCCCCCTCCCTCTTTTAGAGGGATATCAGTTAGGGAAAAGTAAAAGAAAAATACATCCCTGGCAGGAATCCTCAGTGGGATTTCAACTTCAAACCTTCTCTAGCAGGGCACTTGAAAAATTCGTTACCTAATGGTGAAGTCCTGGGTTCCAAGAAAATTCCAAAAGATCCATTAAGGCTTTTGAGTTCAATGTTCATGTCATACACCTTTTTTCTTTTATTTTTAGCAGCTCTTGAAACATTTTTTCAAGGGAAGGAATAACTTACAGTCCTTTCTCCCCTAGCCTTTGGTTTTACTGCAGTTCTCAGGAATAAAGTGGAATGTAGCATTAGGGTCTAGTGTCTTTGATGGCCTCATCATCTAATCATAGGTTTAACATTACTCATTTGCTGGCTCCAGGAATTCCTGCCATTAAGGGCCCTAGAGATGAAACTTTGCCTCAAATATTGATTGAAAGGAAGAGAGAGAAATTTAAGCTCTTTCTGCAATGCTCTTTCTTTAGACAGCTCAGTAAAGCTATGTAACAAATGCAGCAAAAATCAATTTGTTGTTTTTATGACTACTATACCTGTTGTGTTTTATTTCAAAGTATTTTAAAAATAAGATTCACTTTATACCTGGAATAATGGGAAGAGCCTAATCATTTTGAATCTTCAAACATTTATTTATTTTCTTCAATATTTGCTTGGAAGAACTCTTTTCCATCTACCTACTTACATGGGGAAATTGCATGCTTTTAGTTTTTATACCCCATCTGATACTTCAGGGTCATTTCCTTGCCTTTTAAATAAGGAGGATTTTGTCTCCTGATGTCCATTTATTAGTAAGTACCTCAGGAGCTGATGCTGTCGTGTTTGTTGGGGGAGTCATGGTAATTGTTTCTACAGGAACTGGTCAACAGGGGGCCATAGTGGTGCAAATTGCAGTCTCCTCCCCCTCACCTTCCTGACCTCTGGAATATTGTTCTGAACAGCAGCAACTCCACAGAATATACTGGTTTGTCCTGTAGGTGTAAATGAACCAGTCTGTACTTCTATTCATCTACAGGGAAGATTTTTTTTTTTTTTTGCTATTTATATTTTAAAACTATCTGTCAAAAGAAAGCATGAGAAAAATGTTATGAAAATACTAATACATAAAATGGCTTGAAGAAAATGACAGCCAAATATCATTATCCAGCCTAATGTTAGCAGAACTTGGAATTAGGATCGTAGGAGAACCTGTCCACAGCAAATGAGGAAAACACATCTCTATATAAAGAAGAAATCGTGCTACCTGATTTCTTCCTTATGACAAATTAAGCAATATGAACTGGAAAGACTACATTGTTTATGTTTTTTTAATAATCCCACTCTTAGTAGGGCTTTTCTTCCTTACATGGGTAAATCCTTCATATTCAAATTGAATGACATTTTACAGATTATGTGGGCAAGTTTGAAATGTGTCACTCAAAAGATAGATGACGATAATAAAAACCTTTGAAAAGTACAATTTTGTTTGCCCAGAACAGAGTAACTTTAGATGTTGAAAAGGAAAGGGAAATGCAAAGTTTGTTTTCCTTTCATTTGCTACAGCAAATTAGATGCTTTTATGCTTTTTATGTTGGAAATTCCATGTTAACGACTACAGATTAGCAAGGATGTCAGAATTTTTTTTCTTACCTGAGCTCCTGAATAAAATCAACATTGCCAGCGGCTCACATCCAAGGTATGGTCTAAATTTACATGAAATATCACATTACAAATGTCTGAAGGTACATGTCATGGATAATTCAGTTCATATGGGCAGCCTTTTAGGCTCTGAGGGATATGCAATCAAGCCTTTCCCCCAAAGGAATTTGTAGTTTCTGTGAAAAATACATTTAAAGTTTTAAAGGAACTCCTGTATGGATGGTACATGGTAGGTTTGGGGAAGAACAAAAAGCACTAGTCTGTGTTTTCAGAATCTTTCTTGTACTGTAACTTGTATTATATTTTTTTCTTAGTAGCACCTACTGCATTAGATTAAAATTTAGGCTAATTTGAAAGCTTTCTTTTCTGTATTTCTTATATAAACCATAACCGCACATGCAAGTAATTGAAAAAAATTTTCTAGGTAATTGATAACAAACATATAATGACTTTCACTTTTCCTAGAATAGGCATTTTTATTTGGATTTAGTCTATTTTAAAATAAAATGGATGAAGATGTGTTATATTTGACAAGATCTGTGCTTGATTAGCTGGTCTTTGTTCCCTCAGCCTAGGTGAGTATGTCACAGCTGTGTTGCTTGTTGGAGTGGCAGATTTCTTCAATAAGCCATGCAGTTTAAGAATAATGCATCAATTTTTGCAGTGTAGTTCCTTCTTACATCAGATTTAGATTTCAATTACTTTTATTCATATTCTTTTTTTTTTTCCCTAACCAAAACACTACAATAGTTTCTAATTACTTCCAGATCTTCTGTGTATTCTTCTCTTTGCAGAGACAGCTTTTGAAGAAATTGAGTAGTTGTATCCCAAAGGAGTTTTATCTCATGCCACTTGTATTTTTCTGAATCCTATCTATTAACAAGGGAAATTTATTTTCTTAAAAAGAAAATACTGTCTTATTGTTTAAGACATCTTGTTACTTCATCTGTTTAAAAATGTAATTATTATAAGGATAAATGCCTCATTGTCCTAAGTGGCAGAAAAAGTTCAGAACAATATCAAGGAATTAATCCCACTCCAAAGAGAAGTGTAAAAACTAATGAACAAACAAAAAAAATACCCCAAAGATGTGCCTGGCTGGAGTAAATTCAAAGGGAATCCTCAGAGAGGAAATTTGGTGGTGGTTTTATCTCTGAGAATAGAGAAAAACCCATCAACCAGGCACTGCAGGCATTTCAGTAGACACCAGCACATCGAAATGTGCATTCTGCCTCAAAGTCTGGGATAGCTCTTCAGAAACTGGCAATTGTTCAACACAGAAACCAACCAAAAAAAAATTAATAAAAAAAAAAAAAAATTCTGGTCCCTACAGTTGACCAGAAGAAGCCCTGAAATGTGCAATTCATACAGTAAAAGCAAAGTACACAATTCTTGATACTAAACATACTGTATTCAAGGCTTTCTGTAAGAGTTTAAGGAGGAAATGTCCAGCTCTGCTGTGCAGAAACCGTTTACTTTTTGTTATAGATTTTCCTTTTTTGTAATATTTCTTGTCTGTTTACTCTTGTTGCCAATATTAGACTCACCTTTAATTATTCAATTTCATGGTCTCCCTCCAGAGGTATTCCTAGAGTTCTCATAGTCTATAATTTTTGTTAAATTAGTGATAGTCCTTTCAGAGTAACTCTGATAGCAGAACAGTTACAGAAGTGTTTGCTATTTGTCTTTTTGACACCAATTGCAATAGGAAAAGCTGAAGATAAGTTAAATAATAATTGCTTCCCTTAAATCTAAGGAAAAAAAACCCTGCAACTTAATCTACCTAGGAAATTAAGTTTGATATAACTTCAGTGATGAAATTAGGGTTGGTTATGTGAATTCCTATGAGGATATAATTTTTTAAACTCTCTTTCCCTTATCGTGAAACAAGTTTGGTGTTTTACCTTTGCTTGTGTTTTCCCATTTGTTCTGTTGCATTATCCACTGTCTCTGTTTTCGTACTAGTGCACATAGGAGGCAGCGCTGCATACAATATCTGAATTAAAATTTGATTTTATAGAGGGTAATGATGCATAGAAACACAACTGCAAACACACAGAAACTCATTGTTTCAACAATCCCTTTTTCCAGCATATCTTTAAAACATTTATCCTAACAAAGTTCTGTATCTGCTACACTACTTTCATCCTGCAGCTTCTTCTCTGCTAACCCCATTTTCATACCAGTGCTGATATTTACAAGACTAAATAACAAAGACCTGTGAAAACTGCTCAGACACTTGTTTCCTGGTTTAGTGAGTTAAGCTAAGAGCCTTGTTCAAAAGCCACCAGAGCTACTCAAAGAAAAGGATTCAGGATTGAAAAATTGGGAGCACAGAGGAGAAAAAGAGAAAACACAGCTCATGTTTTCATGGCAGCAAGCTGTAAATTCAGATCTCTGCATCTAATGGAATCATACTCTTAAGCTACAGTTTTAGTGGTCAGTTCAGGCTTCTCTCTGGCCAAGATCACACTTGCAGATGTATCATATCTTCTCCATGCTTAGCTCCATATTGCTGTTGATCCCTTTCATCAGTAGATGGCATGGTGGACACAGTCACATCAAACCAAAAATTAACTCTGAGTAAAAAAAGTTATTTTTAATTATTGTGCTTCTAAGGTAGCCATGAAACCAATAGCTTATAGCAGGTGGCAGATCAATAGCTGGGGCTCTAGGAAAGACAGGCTGCCTCTGTGACAGTCAAGATAGAATAAAGGAATTTTGGCATTTGATGGGAGAAGTTTGAGGAAGAGCAAGAAGCTAAAATGAACAAACAAAAAAAGAAACCCCACAGATTTTCATGTGCTGAGCAAGGCACTAGAAATGTGTATGAAATTGTCAGCAATGTTGCTCCAAAATGAGGCACTGTGTGTTCACATTTTACCACAGGCTCAAGTTTAAGTTCAGTAACTGAAATCTTTGTAGGTGAAGCAAGTACTTTCTATAATATTTTTATCCTATTTGGACTACATAAAGGTCCATCAAGAGGGAAGCAATATTTCTGCTGTTTACTTATGCACTATCAAATATGGTACAGCTTAAACACATAATTAGGTTCTAATGTTATTTTGGGCTCTACATAATCCACAACATGGCCTAAGTACAAATAGGTTGTAATACAGTGTAATTTCCAAAATGAACTCTAGTACAAGCTACAGGAGAAGCCAAAAATATTTCCCTTTATATGTTTTGGGGTTTTTTGCTCTAAAATTAAATGTTTTGCTGGGGAGAGGGATTTTTGTGATTTTTTTTTTTTTATTTTTCCCCCCATCAGCATTTCTCACTGCTTTAAGGAGGTCTGATAAATGATCTAGAAAGCTATTTTCCAAAAGATGATAGTTTTTCATTACTTTTTTTTTTTTAAATATATATACTGTAAAGGTGTATCTGAGAATTTTCTTGCATTGTCCATGTGTGGAATGTCTCCCAGCCCAATCTGTCTTCATCTCTTGGCCATCTGCTTCTCATAATCTAACTTTCAAATGGAAACCATTAGTATATTCTTTCCTACTTGTTGAGCGATTTTACTTTCTTCATCATTCTGTGAGGTGTCCTTACAGATTCCCATACATTCAGAAAACCAATTCTTTGTTTTGCTTTTAGTAATAGGCAGGATGTTTTCTTCTTTATCTTATACCAGTTATCAAGGTACTTCTGGTCCTTTCTCTTGCTTGTCCTTGTCAGAATACTTTTTTCAAAAAATATTAAGGAGTCCACACCAGTAAGATGCTGATCTGAACAACTTCTGGATTCATGGCAAAACAGGCAGAATCAGAAAACTGTAAGAATCAGCTTCTCTGTATTTAATGTAGCAAGGTGTCTTCCTCTGACTTCTCTATAAAGCTGCCTACACAATTGAGGAGGATCATAGATAATGAGGAAATACCTAGAAAGTCAGAGTCAATTGGTATTTCTTAAAGGGATGAGAAAGGATACAAACTCATTACTGAAGCCCATCATTTCTAACAAATACACCATAATTTTCAGGGGGTTCACTATAATGGGGACAATATGAGGAATACTTTTCTGTACATCCAAAGATTGATTGATTTTGGGAAGACTTCAAATTAGTTATCTGTAACATCAAAGAGTGGTTGAGTAAAAAGTGCACTAGTGTTTAGGATTAATTGCCATATATAGCATACATGTTGTTAATAATAATTTTAGCATTTTTTTAATTTTTTAAATTTTTTAAAGGTATTTTTTTTTATATTTTTCCAGTCAGGAAGTAAGCTCTAGAAGTTGTGGAGATATGTGTATCTTGTAGCACATATCTTCTATCTGTATTAGAAGATATGCAGAATTTCTACAAGATGGTGAAGGTTAATTTTCTAAATAAATTTGGCCATTTCCCTAGTGTTGTTCGAATAATATAAACGTTTTTGCAATTGTAGTTTTGGGTTTTTTTCTTCCAAGATACCAATGAAATGTTCCTCTGGGAATGCTTGACTTCATTTTCAAGATAAATTGGGCAATTACCACAGGTGATCAGAAGGGCAGTGGGGCTGTGTGTTTCCAAGAAAGTGAAAAATTAGCATAATATTTCAAGTCTAGAAAATAGAGGAAAAGTGAGGCTGTAGTCTTGTGAAACTGTAATCTAAAACTTTCCATAACCTTTGTTTTATTAAAGTCACATTCAAGTAAATATTGTTATGAAAGCTTCGCATTCTTCTTCTTTCTGGGATTTGGCCAGAGGCCAGGGGTATTCCAATAGTTGCGGATTTTCCTTCCAGGAGGATGTCATCAGTCATTCTGCAACTTGCTTATTGTGGGAAATAGCCACTTTAAAAAAGGATGACCAATTAGAAAAGCCTAAAATTGATCCCAAATTTTATTGAAATAGTAGACCAAAAGTACATTTTATTTATCCTCTATCAGCTGTACATATGTGAATGTGAGAGAGATATACAGGCAATGTTACCAGAATTCTTAGCTCTGATTCTCATTCCAAACAATAATGCAAGATTTTCAGACTCCAATATCTTTAGGTAAATTCTTCTAGGACTGGTAGGGACAGTTCTATGATCTTAAAAACAGTATAATCATCTCAAAAATTTACAAGACTGTGTCTTGAAATCAGTTTTCCTGGTTTTACTTGCTTTTATCTGCTTTTAATGGACATGGTTTTCTGGCATAAATAAAACCCACAAAACATTTTGTACATCGTGTAACATTTCTTTTGAGTATTTCCTCCTAAATGAAGTAAAGCAAGTTATTAGTGATTTTTGTACAAGAAGTTATTGGTGATTTTAGGAGGTAACTCCTCAACATGGAGTTCAAACCTGAGCTAAATTACATGTGTGTTGTGAATTGCAAACATGTTTTTATAGTTTCCATTTCCTTCTCCAGATGAAAGCTAGCACTTTTTCAGCTCCATACACGGTTTTCTACCAAATGTATTCAAGGGTCTAGAAAGAAGAAACTTGGTGAAGCAGAATTTCATCTGTCTCAAAAGGTTTTAATTACAATGCAGTGATCAAAGAATTGAGGAGTTGACTGAATTATCAATGTCTTAGACTAGAAAATTCACAAAACGTTCAGGATGACAAAAAAAAAAACAACTTCAGATCAATTAAAAACATGCAGAAGAGAGAAATCCAATGAAGATACAATTGATCGACACAGTAGCAGCTGTAGTTCCAGGAGAATTGTAGAACGATTACTACACTAGGTATCTGTCCATTCAGTAACTGCACTTCTTTGAGAAACTTGAAATTTCTGACACAAATATATACTTCCTTGCAGAAAGTGGAAAGGGTGAGAGAACTCTGAGAATCATCATTCCTTTCTTTAATAACTATACTGTATTATCACAAGATTTTTTTAAGATATGTTCTAGACATCATGAATAAAAATTTTATAAATTTAAGCAAAAGATTATTTGGAAAGAAATATAATATAAACTAAAAAAAATTCTTAACATGCCAAATCTAGTTGTTCCTTTTTCACCTCTCCACTACTTTTTTCCAGTGCAAATTTTCTGTTATCAATTTAAGATGCCTGGACTGTTTTTTTTCCTTTTTTCTTTCTTTCTTTTTTTTTGTATGTGTACTGGAGATTGGAGAGTTTTAAAGAAATAGGACTTGGAAAATAAACCCTAAAGTAAAATTTGTAATGATATCAGACAGTAAATGAATGTACATCATGTTTTATAAGAAAACCAACTGAATTTCAAGTAATGTCTATACTGTTTTATTCATCTCCTGTCCTCTGCCTGAAGAGTTTCATAACAGGTTTTGGTCTGAATCTTCTTTCAAGGAGATGGTACTGATGCATTCTTTATGCAGTGACACTTTTCAAATAATGACAGAATAGATTAGGAGAACAAGTTAAGTGGGTACTGGAAGGTGGCAATTTCCATTATCTTAATAATTTAGTGCATTTTTTATTAATATAATTTAAGACAATTTTGCATAATATCAGTTATTTACCACAATCCCCTACTGGAAGTAATTGAACTGAATGTCTAAAGTCATAATGTTTAGCAATTATGTACAAAAACAATTTTTTAATTTATTTATCAATCAAGTTAAAAACTGAATTTTCATTCTATTTTTAGTACAAAGAAGTGATGCCATCATTCTTGAGCATTGTCAGTGTTAGACAGTGTCCGAGTCTTCTACACCCCACCTTGTTCTGAGTTATCCCCACTGCCCTACCAAGCAGAAGCCCCAAGGAAAGAAAGCTCCATGCATTCTTGTATAGAAGTAGTTGTCTCAGACATGATTTTGCCAAAGGCTTCTTTACTTCAGTATGTAATTGCCACCAGAATTTTTGAGGCATTGAAAAGGCTTCAGGCTCTTGCTTTAAGGCTCAGAAGATTCATGATATGAGGTACACCAAAACCACATGAGAGGTAGTCAAGTCATTCAAGCACTTAGCTGCTAATAACCAAATGACTATGCTGTGATTCCACTTGGCTGTAGCATAAATCTTCCAACTACTGTCCTTGCATCTATTTCATTTGGTGTTTGTTTTTCAGCTTTTTGCATTTTGGCATTGAAAAAGATTTCTTTGGAATCCAAGGATTCCAAATGTAAACAGAATTGCACCACATCTTAATACAGTTCTTAAAGTACATGTGATGACATGAATGGCCATGGCACAGGCAACTGTGATCCTGGCACTGAAAAATGGTATTTTCAGTCTATTGTTTGCATAATTTAAAAACAAAATGGAAAAAAGAAAACCAGGTGCCTCTTCACATAGATAGGTCATCTCTCAGGATCATGAATCTCTTACGTTAAATTATACCTAAAAGTGAGAGGAAATTGTGGCAGTAATGATTATTCTCTTATTTGTGGATTAATGGAGGATTGAGAGTCTTTAAGAAATCTTGTAGTAGTTGCTTTGTAGTGAAACAATGCATGAACCATGAATCCTAGTTTCTTTCTGGTTCTGCCTCATGTTTTTCACTAGTTTGGGGTAGATTGGATAGTTGGATAAGTTTCAAACATTTTTATCATGAATAATTACTTCAGATAAATTGATGAGATTTTCCACCTATGGAGATATAAGAAGAGATTTGCTTGCTTCCATATAGATCTCTTCTTAGTGGCTTTTTATGCCATTTATCTCATATAAAATCAAGTTAGCCATTTTGGATGTCCTGCAGAATCTGAGACATGTGCACAGAGCAGGAAGATCTGACAAAATACTTGCAGGAATCTTTTGGGCTTTTGCAGACACAGGTAGACCCTCTGTTCCTTTTTAAAAAATTAATTAGCATGCTTTCTTCAACCTGTCTTAGGAAGCCTTTATTCTTTTCTTCTCTCTCTTTTCTACTTCTTTCCTGATTTGTAGTCATACCAGTTCTTCTTTCCTGACTGCAAAGTCATAGCAGCTGTGGTGCAGAAAATCATCTCAAAAGAAAATGCTAATAGTGGTTTTTATAGTGTACAGTAAAAGGCTCTGATAAAAAAATCAAAAATGCTACACTTTGAACACTATCTGTAACCCAGACTTTTGTTTTTTAAAATATCTCAAGGTTGCTATCTATGTTCAGGTAATTGAATTCTTTCATTCTTAGCTTCTCAGAGTGATTTTCTACTCTACACAGATGATTTAACTGCTTCCAAAAGTGATATCATTAGCTTCAGTTACTGGATCTCAAAATAACAAAATCAACAGCACTGAATAAAGCACCTGTTACAATGGTTTTCTATCTCATGCTAGAGACTTCAGTGCTGCTACTCTGTCTTCCTTAACTGGGAATTACCTGCTCAAGCACAGGTCAAGAGTATGTTCATTATTTGGATATTTTAGTAGCTTGCCTTTTATGAAACCAATCATGAGTATTGGATTGTTGTTGCTGGGTTTTTTAAGAGTTGGTCAAATCTGTGAATTTTCATATAATCAGTAAGAAGCACTTTGCTTATTGGTGACTAGATTTCACAGCTATTCTTCAAGAAAATTTCCTTATCTATGCAAAGCCATCTTTTTTCACTCATATTAGGAAACAAGAATTGTGAATTTCTGCCTGATTTTTTACTCTTGGAGAAAAGTTAAATGTAAATTGAATAGTTGTGTAACTGTAACCCTCTAACCATTGACAACATCAAGTCAGTCTAGAAAATCTCTCCATGAACTGTAATCCAGCTAATGTACTTTTTTTTTGTTTTTCATTATGATGCAGAGGAAATGTTTGTTGCTCTTAAAGAAAATTTTTAAGGAATTATTGCAAAAGAAAGTAATTTTTACTTGTTAGAGAGAGAGATCGACCCTTTCTCATCTCAAGTATCAGAATTCTTGACATGATAGAGGCAGTGGGTTGTATGGCAAAAGCTGTTTGTGATGCATTGTGAAACTTCTCTTTAAATTAGTGTTATATGGAGTAAAATCCTGTTAAATTTAATATCAGTTAGGTGGTTTAAATTGCTTTGAAATTTCGTCTTGGAAATCCATGGTAACAGTAAAACAATTTTAAAAAAATAGTTTGTTATCAGAGGCTGGGTTTTTTTCACTTATAATCGGAAAGAAGCAAAAATCAAACTCCGTGAGGATGGATTTTACACAGATTATTGCCTTTCATTTATAATAAAATGTGCAAGGTGGAGCAGTGAAGCAATGTGAAAAGGTACTTTGTTGCACCAATGTTCCTTGGGAAACTGCATGAACCACAGAAACAAGATGTGTTTTCATATTCTCTGGACAAGGAAACTAAAGCTTGCTTAAGGGTGAAATAGAAGACGTGACCACCTAAAATTTATTTGAAAATCTGAAAGAATTACAGTTTTTAAATGATCATTCTTTTGGTGGGGGGTGGTTGGGGGGATTTAAGTTCTGCCTAAATTCAATCTCCTTAGGAAGTCACCAGGGTCGGCTTCAAAAATGTGGTTTAAAGTCCTTGGGTTTTGATCATGTTATGTTTTACCTTCTTAGGAATGGCAAAATTCTATTCAGAAGAATGCAGGACTTGCATTTATTGAGCTCATCAATGAAGGAAGGTAATGAATTTCAAAGCTTTTGAACAAGTAGTCATTTTGCATTTATTCCATTGGGTGATATAATACTTCCTCACCATCTGTTCCAAAAAGGTTGTGAAAAGGCTGTGTTAATTAAGAGATTTATTGTATTGATACTTTATATAGTAAATATTTAATTTGTAAGTGTGTAAATTTTGAAAATTTTGTTTATTGACAGAAGGAAATAGAATTCCCTTGAACTGTATATAAGTTTAGGGTTATTTGAGAATTGAACCACCATTCTCCAGAGCAGAAAGGTTGTTTTACCCAGACAGTCCAGGGAGCCCAATCTGTAAAACCATCTGCTGCTCCATCTGTTTTAGGAGCACAGCATTCATTTTACAGAGGTACTTCTCTACACTATCATTTCATGATTATTTTATCTAGAATTTCCAATCGAATTTGACTCCTGTAAACCACATATGACATTATGCTTATATAAGCTTCCTTGATTTTGAAAATTTTTATGGAATTTTCTATCAGTCTTCAATTTTAATTCTATTTGTTTGGCTCTGGGCATTGTTTCTCAGTACTTCCAGCCAGCAAGCTGGGAAGAAAAGGGAGACTCTTTGGTCCTTCTGGTAGGAGAGTACCCAAGACAAACAAAACCACTTATGCAATGTGTCTCGTTTGTATTGGCCAATACATTAAATCCATTTGAATCTACACATTTTGTTATGTGCAGCTAAAAAAAAAGTAGCGATACACCTGTTAAAAAGATGTTGTCATTTTATGTGTGATTTCTTTTTTTTTTAGCAATGATATCTCATTACCAAAGTATCAAGTCTTCTCTTTATAGTAGAATATTTTTTGTCTAGCTGATATTTTGGTAGTTAAATCATGCATTTATTTGAAATGAAATTTAGAAAATGTCAGAGTACAGAAATACGAGAGTATGAGTATCAAAAAAAAAAAAAAAAAGAGAGTGTATTATTACCCAGTATTTGGCTGCTATAAATTCTCCTGGATTCCCTGTGCACACTGAAGTTATAGTGTTATATAGCAGTAGGAAACATAAGTCCCTCCATTGGAAATTCTTCTTGCTATGAAGTGCAAATATGAAGTTTTTACACCATAATAGGGCTCACCTGAGTGGGTCATGTACTGCACCTTGTACAAGAAATATTACCTGACAACAGACTAAATAATTATAGTAAACTTATGTTCTTGGATAGTAATATGCAATACTATTTGGACCCTTTGTTTTATTTTCTCAGCCAGGATATTGAGGTCAGATATTATTGCATGCTCACTATTGATAACATGACCATTCTGAACAAATCCTATATCTGCATATTTTTAGCAGTCGGGTTTTAAGGTACCAGTGGACCTTCTAATCCCCTCTAACCATGACTTTTCAAAAATAAGTAGCATTTAAGAATCGCTCCTTAAATCCAGTCATAGGAATGTCTAATCAGACTCCCCTTGGACACATGTTCCTCCCTGCATTTTTCTCAAAATAAGTGTTTCAGAACAAGTGTGTGTGCGTTACTGGAATGCTCATCTTTGCAATCAGCCCGTTTGTTTTTAATTTACCCTTTTGGGGACAAAGATAACAATCCTTTAACTGAAAATTGTTATAAATATTTATTCTGCTTAATAGCTAAACTTGTGAATGCAACTCATCAATCATAGCTAGAGAATGCAATTGTGCAGTTGTCAACAATTAACAGGACATAAACAGTTGATGAATGTGAAGCTGAATTAAAGTGCTCCCTAGGATAACCTGAAATTATAAACTGGATCATTTAAAGGAATCTAACAAAAGATCTTTATAATTAAAACAAAGCAGGGTTAATGGGATGTAAAATTGCATATAATCGCTGTGCAATAATGATTGAATTTTAAATTATTAAAAGCAAAATGAAGACTAAGAATATTTTGAAGGATTTTCTGGGTAAGATTTTGAGAGACCTGGGAAATAAATCAAAAGTTTTGAGAAAGATTTTTCTTTTGAATGTAGACGAAAATATTTAGATGTAATGCAGAACTCTGCAGTTTTAATATCTTCAGTTAGACATCTGTTTTAATATATGGATGCTATAAGGTGATTTTTTTAGTACCTAATTCTTGTTATTTCTTCTTTAAATAACTTAATGTCTTTTGTATCTTTGAATGTACTAGAAATGTAATTAGAAATATTAAACAAAAATGTAATTAGAAATACTAAAATATTTCAGTTTAGGTGTAGTGTAAACAATTGCATCTATATTACTGTTACTTTAACAAACTGCATTTTCATTTTAAATTGGTTGATTTACTGTGTTTCTGGGTTTTTTGGTATAGATAATGGGTTTTTAGGAAGACCTTAATAACATGTATTTCTGAAATTCAATACAGAAACACTGGTACAGCTTTCTAAAACTAGGACTGTTGTAACAGCTTTGAGTGTAACAAGAGATCTGACTGCAGATTTAAATTAATTCTTGCAAAGTATGTAATACACCTGAAAGATTTAGTGACATCCTGGTTATGAACTTTATGCTTCTATTTAATCAGTCTCCTGGTATGAATGTGTGATGTTGAGGGTATCACACATGCCAAGAGCTTCACTGACAGCAGCTTAATTAGGATTTCATATTTACATTGGGATGTACACATAAGGGGGCTTCATAATTTTAGAGCTGGATGCATCTGCGATGTTGGCTGTGAAAGGAGACATGAAAAGACTTCTTTAGGAATGATATGTGAGGGAGACTACAGCCCACATTTAAGTGGAGTAGTGATGGATGAGGTCAAAAGAAAATGACTGCTTGCTGACAAAAACAAGAGATAAGAGCACCCATCTCTAGTAAACATGTGTACAAATGCATACATCTTGGCCAGCTAGGAGTAGAAATTACTCCGAATGCAGTCACAAAACTATGACATCATTGGAAGGAATGAATAAGATTTGGTGGGACAGCCTGCACTGCATGACAGCTGCAATGGACGGTTTCCTTGGAAAAGGTAGCCAGAGAAAGCAAGGAGAGAGTGTTGCCTTCTCTGTGAAGAAGCAGTTCAGATTTTTGAAGTTCTTCAGCGGGATGGAAGATAGTCTGGTTGATAGTATGCAGGACAGAATGAGAGGAGAGTCCAGAGGAGAGTCATGGTGGTGTTGCAGGCCACTCATTCAGAGTGAGGGAAAGGAAGAAGCATTCTCTAAACACCTTGAAGTATCTGTATCACAAACCCTAATTCCCCATGAGGTACTTTAACCTTCCTGACAGCCTCTGGAAGTGCAACAAGTTGGGATGCATGTAGGGAAGACAATTACTCAAGAGCACTGGGGATGACTTCTTGATACAGGATGAGACAGCTAAGAGTGGCACACAGCAGGATCTACTATTTACCAGTAAGCAAGAATTGGTTTTGAATGTGATTAATTAATGTCACCTTTGACTGTACTTGCCAAAGTGGTGTTCAAGGCCCTGAGGGAAGTGAGGATTGAGAGTAGCAGAATACAGATTCCAAGCGTGCAAATTTTAGCCAATTCAGGAAACTGGTCAGTAGGATCCCATGGGAAGCAAATGTGTGCATCAAGGTAGCTCTAAAAGGTGTCAAGCTTTTAAGTGCAGGAACAGGAAAAAATGTACATGTAGCCAGAGTGATTCAGCCATCAAAAGAAATTATTGTAGAGCTCTGATGCAAAAGAGAGTACACAGGAAGTAGAACTAGAAGCTGGCTAGAAAAGAGGAATTTAGAAGCATGAGCATGTAAGGAATATTGTCAGGAAGGCCAGTAGTCAGCTGGAAATGAAACTTGTAAGAGATATCAAGGACAACAAGAGCTTCATTTTTATGCTGACCAAGGGAAATGTCTTCTTGTTGAATGGGGTGGATGATTTAGTCACGGATATTACTGAGATGCTCAATGCCTTATTTGCCTCAGTCTTCATTAAATTTTTTCAAGGCTCACTGCCCTTAGTGAAAGGGTCCAAGGAGGACATCTACCAACAGTGGATAAGGTTTGCGTCAAGAATTCCTTGAGACAACTTGTCCCATACAATCCCATCGTACCTGATGGGGTACATCTGATGGGTGTGAAAGTTTTTGCAAGGCTGATCACCAATCCAGGAAGTCAAGGAAACTGGGGCAGGTTACAGGTGCCTGGAGAAAGGCATGTATTGTGCCCATCTTTAAAACAGTCCTCAAAATCCAGGGAAAAGCTTCTAATTTTTTTCTTCTGGCCCTTGGAAGACCATATAGCAAGTCCCTTTGGAACACATTCTGGCTTCTTGAAAGAGAAGATAATTGAGAACAATCAACATGGATTTGCAAAAGCTAAACTATTCATGGTGAACCTGTTTGCTTTCTATGATAAAAAAGATAAAACAGTCAGATTTGTGGTCACAGGAGTAACAATGAACATCATTTATCTTGACACTGGAAAGGTCCCACAATACTCATGCATCAGTTAGAACTCTACATTCTGAATGGATGGACAGCTAAATAGATAGAAGATTTACTACTTAAACAGAGTCCAAGGTTTATAGTTAATTGGTTGTACCTTAGCTTGATGGTTTTGACAAGCAGAGTATCTTAGGGATCTGTTCTGCCTAAGAGATGGATTTTATACGTCATGATCTGTTCATCTTTCAGAGCTGAATTACTATCCTCATCATCCCTTTCCTTCCCCCATTATGCTTTCACAGCACTCACCTCTTTAAAGGGATAATCTTGTTCCTTTATTTAAATATTTTCCTTTAATTTTTACATAATTTCTTCATTTTAAATACAAGTAGTCTAATATAAATTTAAAGCAACATCAGCCTGTATTTATTCTCAGATTTAAAATTGTGAATTTTGCTCCTGTAATTCCTTCTCTGTACGTAAGTGTGCTTTCTGCCTTTAGCCATGAAAACATATATTTTAGCATATCCACCTATATGGACCTCTGAGTATACATAAAATTCACAAGAAACCATATTCTTTTAAACCTTGAAAAGAATAACAGAATGTTTAAGTAGTCTGGAAATCACTGTTTCTTTAAATTTTGATGAATTGTTGATTCTGTCCTGGAAGGAGACTCATAAAGACTTGTATTCTTTCATGTTACCCCAACTGGGATTGTGGGGTAACTGCATCAAATTTTATTTTGGACGTCCTCTGTTGCAGTTTTGAAGTTCTGATATGTTTGGTTTGTGGAAAATTAGTTCACAGCCATTATTCACTATCTGCAATACTTAAATGTTCAGGCATGTGTTAAAAGGTATATCTATAGTGACACTTGCCATATTTGATGATGGGTGTCTGCAGTTGGATCCCTTAACAGCTCCCACAGAACTGATTTAGTAGTAGGGTCCAAAATGGATGCTGTTCCTTGTTTCTGTTTTGATAATGATCTTGATTACAGGACAGAATGGGGACCTGACCTGAATCATCCAGCAAGGCAAGATACTGGGTCATCAGACCATATGGAGCTCAGGGCTACCACTGGTCTGATGTGCAAAATTCAATGTAGTGGTTTGAAAGCAAAACGAGTGAGAGGCTTCAAGTCAGAAATACAATTTAATAGGAAGAAGAAAAAAAAAGAATAAAATACAATAAAATAGATGCAATAATACAAAAGACCACTGACAGAGTCAGAATACAACCTGAGTGGGATAACGTAGTGATCCCATAGAGTGATCCCATAGAAAGGTCTGGTAGCTCTGATCCTCTGGGAATCCAGTGGGTAAGGTCCTCTGTGTTGTCCCAAATCCCAGATTATATCCAGGTGAGAATGCTTGGCTCCTCCCCCTGGGCGGAGCATCTCACAATGGGATGATGAGTCATACAGGGGGTCCTTAAGGGCCCATTAAAGAGAGATAACTCCCAGAGGGAGTTACCTATGAGTCATGCAGCAGGCCATTAACAGAAGACCCATTAGCAGAAGACACCTTAACAAAGAGGGAGGGGGAAATTTGGAAGAACACTGCTTCAGCAATTGGTTTCAACAGTTCATGAAGATGGTGATAGAATACTTTGTGCGTGTCTTATACTGCAACGCAGGACATTCAATATATGCAAATACAGTCAGAAAGTAACACGGGAACCAGTAGCATCTAGAAACCATAGCTAAGAGCAAAGGTTTAATTATTCTGTCTTTGACAGATATAACCAAATTCTGCTGCTTTATTGTCATCATTACTGAGTGTAAGTTTTGACTGGAGGAATCCTTTATTAACTGTGTGTGGCCCTTTTATGAAAATTTATCCTAAATGTCATCTTCTTTTAGTAGAGGATTCCTTTTGTAGATACTTCTGTAAAAGTGAGCACTGAATATCTGTATTTCTACTTCAGCTCCAGAAGTGCGAACTCGCGTCCCTTGTTTAGATGTGCCTCTTCATAATCTCATATTCCTTACTATAGCTGTCCTTGTCCTACCTCCAGACAAGTAGTTTGTGCTAAACAAAGTGTACCTTGTTATGGTAACCATCTGTGTACTTGTGGGGTCAGTACACCCATAGTTCTTAGATCTGTTAGGGGTTTTGAGGTATCCTTTCCCCTTCTAACATTATCTGGTCAGGTCCTATCTCAAAGCAGAGGCTCATCCTGAGATAAAGGCCATCTCAGTTGTAACTGCTCGTCATGGATGTTTGCTGGGTAGTCACTATTACAGAGACAGATTCCTCTTGATTTGGAATGTTCTTCTGCCAAATAGCAAGTCTTTATGGGGAGTGGAACAGATTCTTTGTAGTCATCTCTGAGTTTCATTGAATCTATTACAGCTTCTGTGACATTTCTGAAACAATTATAGTTACCCTCCATGAAATTTGTCTTGTCAATGTGCTTATGTTGTAGTTGAATAGCCAGTGTTTGCATGCTATAATCTCAAACTTTTCTCTAGAGAATTCTTCATCATTGCTGTCTTGAAAGAAATGAGACCTCTGTGTTAGACATTTCTTTGCAAAGTTTATAGGAATTTACTTTCAAAGTATTCATAGCAGTACTGCATCTTGTGAAACTTCAAACTCTTCAAGTTAGACTAGATTATGAACTATCCTATTCCAGATACCAAGTGCAATGATAGGTTTCATTTCTTATAAATGCCATTAAGAGTAATAATTGTCAAAACAACTGTTTGATGAAAATATGGCATGTTTCCAGGCTGTGTTTTTTGGTGTTTTTTTTTCTTTTGTTGTTGTTGTTGTTGTTGTTGTTGTTTTTAAAATAAAGCTATGGGCATATGATGAAAGTAAGTCAGAGAAACATCTGTTTCCCTGGATGTGTGAGTTGGCAGAACTTCAGGAATGAGTAGAGGAAGCAAGACCTTGGCTAAATTATAACAAATGTGCATTTGGTAATCTTTTTTGAAAATTGCTGTTTGGGAATGATTTGAGTTTTTAGTTTGTGTCAAATAAAGCAAAGACTGGGTAACATAAGCTCAATCTTTTTGTCTAGCAGTGTAAAAGCTATGAGCATGTTCTCTCTGTGTGAGATTATTACTAGGAACAAATGACTGCAGGATAGCAAAGCCAGATTAGGATAGTTAGTGAGATGAGGATTTTCATCCTTCAGTTCTAATAGGTGTACAGATAGTCCCCCAATCCACATTTAGATGTGTCGCAAGCATTTTATGTTTCTTACAGGTCTCTAATACAGTTTATGTATAGTCTTATGACCATCTCTATTTCCAAAACTCTATAAAAAAGTTCTCCCAGGCACTGGCTATTTATCTGAATGACTTAATGGAATGTGGTACTCCACAATCCAGCCTTTTTAAATTCCCTTATCTGTAAAACAGGGGCCTCTGATTGGTTACACATACTTTTTTACAACTTCCTTTAACCTATAAGCACTCTGGAATTCTAAACTAACTTTGCTGAGGACAGAATTCTGGAAAGCTAGATACATGAATTTGAAATGACTTCTTACCCACTCCCAAACAATATTTACAAATAAATCGTATTTATGAATAGTCATGTCCTGAAACTTGCTCTCAGTCTGGTCTTGCTCATAAGTCTGAGATTTTTCCATTTTTAGGTGGAGACCCCACCATTTATTCCTACACATACTTAAGCCTTGTCATGCTTATTATGAAGTACCAGCTTATTTTAATTAGAGGTTTTTCCATATCTTCAGCTGAAAAGTCCACAGTTATCTGAAGAGAAAGCTCATTTCTCTGTAGAAGGATTTGAGGCACAAGTGGTTTCAGACTGCTTTGTTGGTGGATTCCCCACTGATAGTCTTTTGATTCAGTCTAAAACTAAGTCAAACCTGTTTTCTAGTAAAGAAACTTTAACAGTGGTTTGTAAATTTGTGGGCATTAATATAAATCATGCTTGTCTAGGTGAAGAGTAATTGTAAATTAGGTCATGTTTAATCTCTACTTATGCAGTAAGTAGAGAATGCCACATAAAGAAGAGATAAGATTTTTGCTGGTCATCAGTTCTTGGTTGAGATCAGCTCATATGGCAAGCACAGTTGTCTTCAATACTGGTGAGAATTTCAGCAGTGCAACTGAAGTAATGGTCAAGGAGGATAATGCCAAACATTTTTCAAGGTTAATGCTTTTTGATGAAGAAAAAAATTAATTTTTGGTTTTTTACTCAAGGCTTTTTTTAGTTTTTTTACTCAAGGCTTTTGTTTGTTTGTTTGGCTTTTTTTTTTTTTTTTTTTGGTAAATCATGAAATACTGGAAATGAGACTGAAAAGTACAGCAAGCCTGTGGTTAAACTTCACATAAAACTCCTTAGTCCTTTTTTAAGTAGTACTTATGTAGAAATTTATAAGTATGTCCAGAAGGCCTGATTCCTCACTGTCTCAACATTAATGTAGCCACTAGGTCTGTTGAGGGTGGTGCTTGCTAAAGCAGGATGAGTATTTACAACAGAATGAGAGCAGTGGGTATAACTCAGTCACTGTGATAAGGAGATCTCACTAAAGAACATGGTTTTTTTTTTTTTCCTAAAGGAGAGTAAAAATTGGAAAGCTGTTAAATTTTAGATCATCCCTCTATATAGCAAGTATACATGCATTCTTCTGCCTCAGGGTCCTTCTCAGTGGGATTGATCACTCCAGTACAGGACAGTGGTTAGGGAAAGATACAGAGGATAGACTTTTCCCCCAAAAAGAGAATGCTCTGTAAAAAACTGTGGATAGGAAATCTAGTTGGGCAGGTGACAGAAATATCAATCAGGGTTTACTGGATGGGTTTCAACCTGCATTAATATAAATGTTATACAGTGTAATGTACTATATAAATATTTTATAATGTAACAGTACATGGAGTTTATATCTTCTTGAAAATATATGCACCCTTTGGAAATAATCTGAGGAGGTAAAAGACCAGTCAATCACTGAAATTTTCTTGTGCAAAATTCCAGAGTACAAGGCTAGGAAAAAGGGAAAAACAACTCTAGAATTGCATCAGAAAGAATATTTCCATTGAAATAAGGCAGCATTAATGTTACTGTATAGTGACAAGAACTGCTGACAGTTTTGGATATGCACTTGCCGAAAAGGTAAAATCAAACTATGATACTAGTAAAAGTCTTCTTACCAACTGTTTTGCCATACAAGAAAAACCAGAGATCTGGTTTACTTAGCATAATAAATAGAAATACATAGAATATCAGAAGATTATCAGAAGGAAGAATTGTGTAAAACCTAAGGGCAAGGTTTGTGTAAAATGAGACAGTAAAGACTGCTGAAGAATATATTTGGATTGGAGAGGAAAAGGGTTTTAAGATTCAGAGAACCTTCCAAAGCTGTGTGGGAGGCAAGTAACTCAATCACAGTTTCATATACTGAAAACATATTTCATGAAGTAGATTTAATGAAGATGCTTTTCATAAGCTAAAGGCAGTTTATGAAAGATTTTAAATGCTGTAGCTGCCTGTTGAAATGAAGGAGTGAATTTGCTGACCTAGAGATCCTTGCTCTTTTCTCTTGCTTGTAGTGTGTGAAGGGAGATTTTTAATTTTTTTAATGTACTGGGAGCCTTTCATACTACTGAGGGTAAGATTTCTCCTGATTTGGGATTCTTTCTGAATAATTTCTTTTTTATTTCCTTTTAGAATCCAAAAGAAGTTGTAGGTACTTTTTCTCAAGCCAAAAAGTTGGAGGTTTCTTTTTTTTTTTTTTTTTTGTAATCTTATGACATGCATGTGATTGAATTATTCAGGGTTTAGATAAATTGGTTAGTATTCAAAGGATGGCAACATTATCATGCTTGTTCATCAGGTATAAATGAGTTAAGACAGTACACTGAGTAGTTCTGTGTCTATATGGATCTGATTTTTCAATCAGAGTTAGCTGGCTCTGATTTAATCCAGTAAACAGTTTTGCCATCTTTTACTTAGTAGGAATGTAGTTTGAGAATACATGGTAGCTTTTAGTTAAAATGAGTAAAACTCAAAACAAATACCAAAAAATATTTTTAATAGAGCTTTTAAAGTTCAAAAGGTAAGTTTCCTAAACAACTAGAGTAAGCACAGAAACAAGCACCTTTGCAAAAACCTTTGTAAAACATTACTTCTGCAACTTTATAGTCACTGTCTCTCAGTGATGACACATTTAACTGCTTTAATTTATTATGCTTCTGTTTTCAGCCCTGCATTCTTGCACTTGTAAATCAAAACATCCAGATCAAGGCTTCTTTTGTAGCCACACACGTTTTTTAAATGATGGCCTGGATTTTCACCCTTCCTTTTTTTCAAAGTCTGTCTTTCTGTCAAGTGATTTTAGGACTAGCATGACTATTAATGGTCTTCTAGATGTAAAAACACAGCTTACCTAGTCTTTGAGGTTCTACCTTAGGTGCATACAAGCACCTAAGGTAAGTGAATCACAGTCTCTTATTACCACACATTGATACCATATTATTAATTGATGATTCACTTTTAAGAGGCTGTGGCCTCACTTTTGTGATCATTTTTCTTAATGATCATACAAATGGTTTTTCATCTTTTTCTTGAAGAAGTCACAATCATTGATAGATATGTGAGAGTGCATGAAGCAACTGGCAAGACACAGTTGAAATAATACTGAGATATCCCAGGTTGCACAGGATTGTGTCCAGATGGCTTTTGAATTTCTCCAGGACAGGAGACTCCACAACCTCTCCGGGCACCCTGTTGCAGTGCTCTGTCACTTACAAAGTAAAGACATTTTTCCTCATATTCAGCTGGAACTTCCTGTGGTCGACTTTGTGCCCACTGCCCCTCATCTTGTTGCTGGGCACCACTGAAGGATCTGTCCTCATCTTACTTGACATCCACTAATGTTCATTCCTAAATCCGTATCTGAGGACAGTTCTACACTTACATCTTAACAATAAAAATTGGAACACTTAACAGTAATAAAATACTGAAACATATATTCCAGTAGGGTAGATTAAAAAATAAGGCTAAATTTTGAAGACTACAGTGTAGGCAACTTCAGTCTTTCAGCCTATAATTGGCAAAAATTTTTTTGCTTTAAAAATAGCAAAGGGTTAGATATAATAAAAAGGGCTATTAAAAGTATGAGTATCCACTGTGAAACCTTGATCCAAGTTTTTTTGTCTTCATCTCTAAAACAGAAGCCCCAACATTTATGGTTTCCCTTGCTATGCACGCATATTAAATACTAGTTTAGGGTTAGTGATTTCCTTCCTTCACAGATGATAGAACACACCAAAGGAGTCAAGAATAGAGTTCGTATCCTTCTGTCTTACAGGTGTAAGGTCTAGTAATAGTGATTTTCATTTCTAATAATAATGAATTTTACTTGTGGTGCTTCTAACACCAAACACCAACTTAAGGTTGTATTTGCTAGAAATTTCACAGCCTTAAAATAAGAAGCTCTGACATTCTTTCCCTGATGCTGCAAGAAGGAAAATCCCAGACCATGTTCCACTTTCACAGAAAAAGAAACAGTTCTTCCTGATCCTAGACAGACCTGTCAGATCGTTGCATTCTGAAAGAGATTTCCTCCATGCTGATAAAAAGAGCAGAGTAATTTTTAATATAATGGCCAGCCCTGGATATGGACTATAGGGACAAGAAAGCAGTTGGCTTCATTCTTGCTGCCCAAAAACATGTGAACGTTTTTAACAACACAGTATTGTTTATGCTTATGTTATGCAGTTTTGTTATGCGCCTCATGATATTTTGTGGTCCTTACAAAAGTCTTAAGTTAATGTGGCTGCCTGGCATGCCTTACTCGTTTTTGAGTAAGATTTGTCTATTTCTGGTACCTTGAAAACATGGAAAAGTGATGCACTTTTCACTCTAATGTTTTAAGAAATATATGAGAGATATTGATATTATTTTGAATTTTAATAGAATTTAAAATCTTCAGTAATGACTTTTTAAGACTGAAGTTGGAATAGCTCTATTAAATGTTTTTAGTGGTATGAATAAGAGTTTAAGCAATTTTCTAGATTTTTTTAAATGATAGTGCAATATTCATATTGAGACTGCTGTTAAAAATATACTCAAAATATATTCTTCCACAAAGAACTTTTGCCTTCAGAAATAAATTGGAAAACTTTTTTTTTCCATTTGATGTGATTTCTATGTGCTTTCACAATGCAGAAAAATTTGGATAAAATTATTTCAACTAATTCGAAAATTTAATTGCAGAAGTTTCAATGATTTTCCACTGCAAGTAAATCTGCTGAAATAGTTTATTTGAAGTACATCAAATAAAAAGGCTGATTCTGATTTTTCTCATTTTAGATTATTGTGTCATGCAATGAAAGACCATATAGTGCGTGTTGCAAATGAAGCGGAATTTATTTTGAACCGACAAAGAGCTGAAGATGTCCACAAGCATGCGGAGTTTGAGGTAGGCCTGAGAGCTGGTGCATTTCTGGTTCTGTTTTCACTCAGTTGTCACCTAGACTGTAATTCCATGCAATAAAGATTTTTTTTTTCTTCCAAAGAAGAAATTTACATTGAAAGCATTTCAAAACTGGTTTTTAAAAGCTTTGGTAAATGTCAAGCACAAGGAATGGGTTTAATTTCTCATCTAGTCACTGAAATTCATAAAAGCATTTACAGCTTTAAGAAATGCCTTAATCAGAATGTCTAATCTGATATGGTAGACCCTTTGGTTCATAAAGGACTTTTCTGATGTATTGAAAATAGTAATGCAAGTCACTTTATTAATTATTTTTGTTGATTATTTACAACAGTATGTGTGAGTTCAGTAAAAATGCAACGCAATTATACACTTAAGGTATGTCTCAAAAAATAGGAAAAAAGATGTTTTGTTGAACAGATTTAATAGTTTAAGGTCATTTTCTTCAAACATTTTGAAATTTGGACCACTTTAGAACACTTTTTATATAATGAAATACAATGCTTCATGGTAGTTAGAAATCATTAACTATTGACAGTAAGATTCAGTATTGGAAGATGTAACAGAGCAGCTGACTCCCATAACTCTTAAATGTCTGTAATTCTTATTCTGAAAAGGAGTCAACACTCAATTGCTTTTTCATCAATGAGTGGTACAGTATGCAATTAAAATTACGTTGCTTGAAAGTGATCCAAATGTTAAATCCCTTGTTTTTAAAATGTCTTCAGTTTAATAGGCTTTCATTTGTTTATGCGGGATTAATTTTATTCCTATTTAAAAAATCATGCAAAAGTAATGAAGTAAATTTAAAACTTCATTTTTGACATGACATAATCAAATATGGGTTTGCATTTTTATGGTGTTTCATACATTTCATCATTGGTTTTTATAATTTCCAAACCTGCTTTGTGTTTGCATACATTTGTGTAGATGTCGGTATATATGTACAGTCATATAGGTTCACATCTTTTACTGCTCAAGTGACCTAGCATTAGGACTGAGATAGACAGACTTAGTATTGATGATAATAAATAGCTATATCAATTTATTAATCTGTCAGAAAATGTCAACAAGCACCTGGTGGCTAGAAATAGGATCCAGTAATCTTAGTTTTTGATGAGGTTTTTATCTCCTTGAAACAGCTCTCTTAAATGTGTACTTTGATGTACTAGTTTTTTGTGCTCCTTGACCTAGCTGAGAACTGTGAGACACAGAGATATCTGTTGTCATTTTGAATACACATAACCTTTACTTCATTATGTCAGAGTAGACAGCAGACACTTGTCATATGGGATTGCTACAACTTTATTACCAAGCTTATACTGGATATTTTGAACATAGATAAAATTGCATTTACCATTAAGTGTATGTCAGAGTGAAGTTTCATATTGCCTCAACAATAAATAACATTTGATATCTATCAGAGCATCATGCAGTAACCTAAGATGACAATGGAAGATTGAGTTATCTGCTTTTTGAAGAATACATTGAGGTATAAGATCTGTCAGAACTCTAGACAAAATGAGAATATTCAATTAACTTCCAGCTTCTGTTAGCAAATAGGATTTAGAATATTAACTAAATTCCCTAAAGGAGTAGCCTTGAGTCTGTCTTATTGTCTGGTAAAGAAACCAACACATTTTTCATATATGAAAATTCTCATTACATTTGTTGTAGGAAAAGACTGAGGTACACATTTTAGGTGAGTAAGTTTAAACCTCCAAATCATAAAAGAAAATTGTAAAATGTAGACTCTTTTAATGTGAAATTCACAAGTACTTAAATAAGGTGATGGTTAAAGTCTGAAAGAATGCTTTATATATTGTCTTTAATAATGATGGGAATATAACTGAATATTTTATTATTCATCCTACTTGAAAGCAGTAGGAACAAAGAGATTTCTGGTAGTTTTCTGCTACATGATTGTATATCTGTCATTTTGTTTTAATAAACTGTATAGGTATATGTTCTGGGGTTTAGTACATGTTAATCATTGCTCTCATCTAGAGAGGTAAATGACTATTTTATTTTATTTCTGCTCTTTAAACTTTAATTGAATCATTATGGGTGAAATTATTTGTTCCAAGCTGCATCAAGTTACTGTGTCTCCTGCATAAGCCATGGACCAGCATCTAAGTTTTATCTGTGACTCCAGTTGTAGTTACAGCCAGGAAAATTCCTCCTGGAATGGGTACTTCACAGTTAACTTTCGTTTTGTTAACCTTTGAAATTGTTCAGGAAGAAAAATGAAAATTTAATTTTACTGTCCAATGAGCTGGTGAAATATTAACCTCATTACTAAGGCAGATCATTGTACTAATTGGTGCCTCCCTGTACAAGAAGATAAATTGGAAAATGAATTAACCCTTTATGAATTAGTGTAACCATTGTTCTTTCCCAGATAGATTACTTGAAATTATGTCTGTAAACACAATAGAAAGACCATTGTTAAAATCTTACTGAAAGCTAATGTGATCTATACTAAAAAGGTAGCGTGTAGAAATATTAAGAATAAAATACCAAGTATGAGATTAACTTAATTTTAATTGCTCTTTTGTATACTAGAAAAATGGTTTCTATTCAGCACTATTACACTATTGAGTGTCGGCTAAATGTTCTGAAATGGTGCACAAAAACTGTAAGTGCAAAAATATGTCATAGAAGGTATTTTTTAAATTAAGTATTCTGAAAATATTCTAGTCTTTGTAATTTATACCTAGAAAATTAGACTTTTAGTGGGTTTATTTTAATTACTCTGGCTCCATTCGCTTTCTTTAAACATTTTGAAAGAATTTTTACAGGGAGAAATTGAGTTTGAACTTAGCATGATTTTGAGTAAAGAAATAGAAAAATATTGCCCTTTTACATAAAGAAAGGATTTATCAAAACAAAAATACATGATAGAATTCTAGAACTTTAGAAACAAATTCATGTGAAGGTCAAGAACCACAACATTTATTTTAGATATAGTTTACTCATAAAGGGCACATGATGGAAATATTAGAGCTTTTTCAGTTTAAAAGATGAGTGAGTTCTTTATCCATTACGGTTTTTAGAATTGGTACTATGTTATCAAAATTGTGCATGTTGTGGTATGAAATAGAAAATATACTCTTTTTTTTTATTTAGCACCTGTAATAATAAAATAATCAAATAATATTTTAATTTTAGGTGTTAACATTATATAAAAATCAAAACCAGTGTACATAATTTTTTCTTGGATATTATCCTATCTATGTTAGAGATGTATTTTATACCTGAGAACACATGAAACATTTACAGAAGAAAGGCTAACTTTTAAGGCATCTCCATGGCCACACATATACACATATCCAGATGTATGGCTTAATGTTTTTAGTTGCAATTCTGTTGTGCTTGCCCTTGGTATTTCAATTTATACATGTTCTGAGTGCTTTTTCATGGATAATATATAGTAGTAGAACATTTCAGTTGAATGATGTCATGATCTAGAAATAGTACCACAGAAAAATTCAGTGTCTTCACCTAGACTGTCCTAAACCAGGCATTGTTTGATCACTTCTCCGTCCCTTCCATGGTGGGGTTGAGAACTGGAGGCACAGGAGATGAAAATCACAAGCTGAGATAAGAACAATTTACTGGAAACAACAATCAGATAAGAAAGAGAACAGTAACAGTGACAATATTAATAACAGAAGGTATAAGACAAATAAATGGTTTGCACAGTAAGTGAAACAATACTGGGCCTTTTTGCCTGCCACACTTTCCCCCAGACCAGAGAGAGAGAGTCTCCCTTAGTCCTGCCCCTGGGGAGTGACATGAGATGGTATCAAATAACACTAGGGTTTGGACATGCTTCCCTCCTGGCTACTGTAAAAAATTGACCCTGTCCTGGAAGAAACTAGGACAAATGGCATGTCCTACTTTTCCGCAAAGTGCTTTAATGAGTTGTTTTCATATTCAGAGGGCTTAATAAAAAATAATTTTAGGGCAATGATAAGTGGCCTATCTTTAATGAAGTGGATGTTCTTTCATTGCCAGTCACAGTGTGCTCAGTACGCCGCTGACCGGAGGGAGGAGGAGAAGATGTGTGATCACCTCATCAGTGCAGCCAAGCATCGAGACCATGTCACGGCCAACCAGCTGAAACAGAAGATACTCAACATACTGACAAATAAACACGGTGCCTGGGGAGCTGTTTCTCACAGGTAAGCTGCAAAGGTAGAAAGTGTGCGACTTTAAACGCTACTTGCAAAGTTTGAGAGAAGCAGGCATTGTATAACTGAAATATGATGTTATTAGGAGTTTAAATGTACTTAAATGTAGCATATGCAAAGCTGAGCAAAGTGCAGTTCCATTAAGTGGGTATTCCTGTTAAAAAATAATTTTAAAAATCTAAAATATTTAATTTCTTCTGTATGTAACTGATACAGTATTTATTCAGAGCTGTATTGAGTACTGGTTTTAAAAGTTCATTCTACTCGCAGTGAAATTAAATGTTTTCATACATCATGCCAAAAAGAAGAGCCTTGCTCTTCTGAATCACAAAAATAGCCAGTGGCTAAAGTGCTGACCCTCATGTGGATCTCAAGACTTGAGCTGAAATTGCTCCTTTCCTTCATTCAGAGCAAGGTCTTGAACCTGGGTCTGTCATGTGAGTGCCCTGTCTGTGAAAGAGTCTGCCAAGTAACTCACTTGTTTGTGCATTCTAGCCACAAATACTTGATTATTTATCCAGAGTGAAACAACTCAAACAAAATAAATCAAGGAAGTCCTTCTCCCAGATAACCAAAATTTTACAGCTTGATTTGCTATTTAAATTCCTATTTGTCTGCTCCAAATCATGCAGAGAAGAACAGAAAGCTCCATTTTAGTTCTGATAAACCTTTTCAGGAAAAAAATATTTGAGATGGATAACATAAAAACTTTTTTCTAGATAAATATTTTTTAAGGAAATAGATTTCCATTTTTGTTGACTACATAGTTAGGGCTTAAGCCTATCAGAAAAGTTGCCAAGTAATAACTTTGATGTGTCAGCAATAAGGTTGAATAAATAGCACATACACTGTTCATTCTTTTTGTAATTTTATTTAGTTGGTTCTTGCAGTTATACCATGTTTAAAACAAAAATGAAATTTTTCATATTCATTGTCCGTGTTTCTTTTAACGAAATTACTCTCTCCTGGATGATGATGGAGATGTACTTATTTTTTAAGATGGTAGAAATTGTGGAAATTTAGTCTTACAGAAACTCTGTTGTCTAATACCAGAGTCGTTCTGGTGGAAATTACAAAAATGGCAAGTAGAAAATTGTCATATGGTTAATGCAAGACAGGCTTAATCCATAAGGAATGGTCGTGTTATCTCTAGTTGAGGCTTAAAGCTGTGTGTCTGGAGCCTTAAACATGCCGAAAATAAATGCAATTTTCGCTCCTTTTAATGTCTTTGAACAGTAAATAACAATTTTTGAATAATGCTGTTGCTCAACTTTGTGAATGGCTTGCAGACACTTTGCAGACTTAAATCAGTTCTTGGCGACTACCTTTTCCAGGCAGCTATGTCTTCTTGGGGCCAAATAACTTTTATCTCCTGGATTGCTGATGGCATCCTAAATGGCAAGAGTCCGTTGTTGCAGCCTTTTTTTCTCTTGAGTCCGTGATAGTTTCTGATGGGCCATAAAGTAGTTTGACACCTGTGACAAACCTATGAAATTTCTTACATTGAACAAAAGAAGTTCTTATTTTATCCCTGTAATGCAACTTATCCAGTGTTGTCTGGTTCTCAATTACTGGCAGAACTGCTTTCCCCTTTTGATGCTTGCAGTGCTAGTGGCAGTGTTTGGCTTGATTGTGTTCTAGCCACAGGCAGCGGCTTGACCTGGAGAAGGGGGGCATAGTGACAGTACAGGGTCTCCAAGTGGGGTCCCCCATTTGCAGGAGCCAGTTGGGAAATGGCCTTGCACTGCACGTTTGGCAGTGTGTGCTGTGGTAGCTTTGTGATCCAGCAAATGCACCTTCTGTCATGAGACTAGTGAACTGTGAATGGGAAGGCCTGGAATGGCAGCAGGGAGTGGGAGATGCCCAGTGGAAGAGCCTCTGAGCCTTGTTAGGGACCAATGTCACACAGTGAGCAGGTCTGAAAGGCTTTGAGGGCAGAAAATGGAGAGGGGTCTCATTAAACTCCTCAGCCACAGAATGCAAAAACTGTTGTTAATTAGATACACCAATATTTTTATATGATGGAAATCGAGATGGCTTCCAGAACCATACACACCTCTGGTCTTGGCTGGCACAAAACACCACAGGAGTCAAGTCTCTGTTTTCAGTTCCTGACAAGGAGTTACAGCACTACCAGTCTCTTTATAAACTCATTCTTCTCTATGCCATGAGAGATACAGCCTGACTGGAATACAGAGTTTAAAAACACACAAAAACCACATTATCACTCTTGACCTCTACACTTCTGTAGCGATTTTAAAATTTCCATTGGGAAAACTGTTCCTAGTTCTGAAAACACACTGCTGGTCTCCTGTTCAACTTGAGAGTTGGAGACCCTTCATTGAAATGGTGAATTTAGGGAGATCCTTCTCTGTCTCAAATGGGGCAGGGTAAGAAACAGGTCATCACTTCTGCACAGTAAGTACTTGGGTAATAGCAATGCCTTTTGACATCCAAAATGGATAAGATGGGTAGGAAAATGTGCAGATATGACTGTGATTCTTCAAAGCTTCAGTTCTCTATCTGCACAGTGGCAGCTACTAATTTACTGTTAGTTGCAGCATAAAGTACAAATATATATAGAATCATAAGATCATTTCAATTGAAAAGAACCCGTAAGATCATTGGATCCAACCATTAACCTAACATTGCCAAATACACCAATAAATGATGTCCTTGAATGCCACATCCATATGCCTTTTAAACAACCCCAGGGATAATGACTCAAACACCTCCCTGGGCAATTTGTTCCAATGCTTCACAACCCTTTTGGAGGTTCAGTTTTTCCCAATATCCAATCTAAACCTCTCCTGGCCTAACTTGAGGCCATGTCCTATCTTGTCCTGTACGTTTTTGTTTATCTCTTCTCTAGATAAACAAACAGTTTTCAAGTTCTTTAACGTAGATGCTCATGTTACAAAATATTACGGTTTCATTTCATCAAATATGACCCAACTCTAGAGAAAATTTTTCCTTGTGTTAGTGGTTCAACACAGTGAGCTTCTAAGCCTCCCCAACTTTCATGTCTTTGCAGAAAGCAGCAACCAGCATTTACTATTTAATCTGTAGGTGCCACAAAGCTTATTTTTTTCATAAATAAACAAAAAAGACTATTAATAACCACAGAAGTTTAGTACTGATAGGAAAAGCAAGAGGTCTGATGTTTTGATGTATTCTTCATCCTATAGTATTTGTAAATTATGAATTTTAAATATATTGTCATAAAAGCTTCCCAAAATGTCTGAAGAAACAAAAATGAAGTTGAATGGTATGAGCCAACAAAATACCATATGAGACATTGAATTCTAAGTTAGATTGTAGTTACATATAGGTAGCTTATCTAAAAATATCATAAATTAATAGGTGACTTGCATTTCAATTGGCTTCCTAATTAGCTATTAATTTATGAAGGTGAAATTAATTATAGGCTAGTACTCCACAACTTGAATAAATGCCTACAAACACAGTAACACCATACAACAAATTCCTGTCTGTATGTTAATTAATCAGTAGTTTGCATAGTCCGAGAATCTCTTTACTCTTTCATCTCCTTCTGGCTAAAAATGGTAGATAACAGTTTGAGAAAAAACTTCCATTTTTATTGCTTGCCAGTGTTAGCTTCTTTCCTCCTTCACAAATGTTTTTCCTTTATATCTTGAAGTGAAACCCAAAGTTCTTTTTCTCAGTTTTTTCCAAGTGTGAGCATCAAATCCTCTATAACAAATGGAAATATACTGAATCATCTTATTTTCATCTGCATATCTCAGACAAAGCATAATAGATTTCAAAATAAATCCCATTAGTTTGTTATAAATCCTGTTTGTGCCCTTCAACAAAACTATTTCTCTTTCCTGCATTTGGGCAATTTGATGCTTCTAGGTATCTTTGTAATAGCTTGCCCTAAACATACTTTTTTCCCCCCCTTTTTTAATTTCAGCATTGTACCAAAATTGAAATTCTGCAGGTTTTTCCCGTTCAGATGAGAAACTGATGAGCTGGTTATTTCTTTGATGCATTGTCACTTGTTCAGAGGGACTCTGCAACATCAGGAGGAATCAGACAGGGTGTTTCATAGCTTAGCATTCCAAGCTTCTTTAAGCCAGCACTTACCCTCAGCTTTTTTCAGGGTTATAGTTTTCATGTCACAACATATGCTTCCCTCTGCTTTCTCTGTCAGCTTCATATGGTGCTTCTCTTCCTCCCCATCTGTGTCTCTCCCCATACACATCTTTCTTTAAAAAAAAAAGTTTTGTAAAACTTGTCTGTACACACAGTTCAAATTCCTTATCAACCATATGCATGCCTGTATTTTGGCCCATAAGCTGTTACTGTCTTACTTTAGCTTCTTGCTTTTATCAGATACCTCAACTTTTCAAAATCTTTTATTCAGGAATAGTGAATATATCTATCTATCTATCTATCTATCTATATATATATATATATCTACCTTGCACTTTATGTAGGTTTATAGCAATTTAGAGCAATAAAAGGAGTTCAGAGTTCCAATTAGAATTCAAAATCTAAATATGAAATACTTGTCATAGATATTTTCATATGATCAGTTTCGATATTCACAGGAGGACTACTCTAATGAGAAAAATGACATTTAAAAATGAGACTTGGTTCTCTTGCTTTCCATGATTTAATGAAGGAGGTTCCACCTACATTAAAGCAGCTGTACCAAATAGCAAGTATACAAGGGCTTTTTCTGTTCAAATCCATCTTTGGTTAAACTAGACACCCATAACAAATTAATCATTCATGGTGGAGGGCAGAGCTGTCAAACTCATTCTGTTGTGAGGACCAAATTCGTCTGGGGAGACAGGCTGGAAATAAAAAGTTTCTTGCCAGACAGCTAGTTTTGTCTCTCTCTGCAGTGTGTGCTTCTGAAACGATTGGGTTCTGCTGGGGGCCAGAGGGATGAGAACGGAAAAAGAACTCCCTTTCCCAAGCCTATGGGGGTTGGCAGTTAAATAAGCTGATTCTGGAAAAACAAATGTTTCCACTTTATGGCAAGGGAGACTAGATCACAGGAATTTAGTAAGAAGTTGTTTCCCTTACAGCCATCCTTTGGCATTCTCTGACTCCATCTCTATACTAGCTGCTGTCTTAGGAAATTCAGAGAACTATTCACAGAACCTATTCTAACCCCCACTGCAAATCAGCTTAATCTGTTTTAGTTATTCATTAATTTCTATGTCATTTTAACTGCTAGGCATAAATTACAAAGGAAGCTTTAGAACAGTGGAAAAGATGTGGGACCGGATCCTGTCTACTGGATCCAGAAGCGTGCTTGACATGCCCTTTCTTAAAAGGCCTCTTAAGGTTCTGCATTTTTTCTACTTACTCTGTAAAAACTATGAATTTTCTCTTTCTGGAATTGGTGGATTTTTTTTTTTTTTGGCAGAATATATCCTTCAAAATTGATCTGATTGAAATGCACACTTCATAGCCGGTTCATTAGCTATCCTGTTACAAGTTCCAAATATTTTGTTCTGAGATGACTTCATCACAACAAAACATTAAGGAAATGCTTTTCTTCTGTTGTTTTTAATTTACTGCAGTATTTGAAAGACCTTGAGATCAGCAAATGTGTCAGCAACATATTTTCAGTCCAATATAAGTTATCTATTTATAGCGGGATTTAAACATCCGTGAGATGACTTTGTTAATCTGATCACTCTATTGTAGTATTTTACATTTCAGTCCACTTTTGCTCAGTTGTTTTGAGCTGTGGCACAGGTCTATGGATTTTTTTCCCACAGCTGGAAGAAACCTCATAAGGAAATTTTTTTTTTGGAAAGAGGTAATGTTTTCAAATGTTGAGAAGCAAGTGTTTTTCAAGAAAGTCTTGCTCAACTCTACAGAATGACTTGTTTTTCTCTAGGAAGTACAGTACATTTAATTTCATTATGACGAAGGAAGTCTTCTACACTTTCATATTATGGCTTCTGCATTAAGGGGGGTTTTTTTCTTTCTTCTTTTTTTTTTTTTTTTCTACTTCTTTGCTGCTTAAATTTGGGGCTCCCCCCTGCCCAAAAGAGGAAAGCTTTGTAAATTTTGTTTTTATTTAAGACTTAGGGACAACACATTTTTAGATGTCAGTCGTTCCTTTAAGTGGAACAGTAATCAGAATACAGATCCAAATTTCATACAGTCAATTTGCCATATGTATATTTATTGTAGGACTATACATATATCAGGAGGAAGGCCATCCTTAGCATGTGCATGCTCATGCAGCGATTCAGCTTCCGGGGTACCAGTCACAAGAACAGCCATAAACGTTCCAACCTGTGGTCCATCCAGCCTTCAGCTGTAACTGCATGATTAAGGAATAGAAAGACAGGACAAATAGATATGATGGATCCATCTAATGTTCACTCAGACATCTTGAATTTCCTACTCAGGATTTCCTGAGGAATCTCAAATTCAGTCAGTCTTGGTTTTGAATTTTCCGTATCTCAATAAGGCTTCAAAGTACCTTCTGCCTTCATGTTTTCCTCCTAGTTCCTGCAGCACAAACAAACTCTGCAGTGATTATCAGTGTACTGGACTAATAGTTGCTGATATTGGACAATGTTCCTAGCACCTGCTCTCCTTCTTTTCCTGCCTCCAATTTAGAAAGAAGTAGAAACTCAGTAGAAACCATGAGGGAAGAATTTCTCATTGCCAGATACCCCTTTGCTCACTTCACACATCTACCTGGTAATACCTGTGCAATACAGTAGTGGATTTCCTATCTTCCCCATATAAAAGAATAGAAAGCAAAGAATAAAAAAGGAACAAAAGCAATAGATTTGAAAATTTTGAATAAGAAAATTTTATGCTTCCAAGAAGGCCGTATTTTCTTAGAAATGAAACTTCTTTGACATTTTCTTTATTTTCTGACGTAAAATCGGTAAGCCCCTATTTTTAAGTCTTTTTTTAATTACCATTACAATCCAGGGTTCTTTCCCACTTCATGCTTCAAATATATTACAGAAAATGAATCCCAAGCTGTAGATATTTTTTTTTCCTAAGAGAAAAATCTGTAGTGTTTTGGTAGACTTCTCCAACATTTCTTGTTGTAGACATTAGAAATGCAAAGTTTAACCAGCAGTGAAAACCCAGTGGAACAATTTTGATTCTCTTTCTCTCAAAACCTTAATGTCTTTTACTTTTCTATTTGAAAGATATTTATGTCCAATGATACTACTGTCAAATAATTTCAGAAACTGAGAAGGAATTTTGGAAAGGAATTGAAGATTAAATAATTTTCAGGGACTGAGGAAGGTATAGTGTGGTACATCCCAATCACATCCTTTGCATCCCCCTTTGTTTGCAAGGTGCCATGTGGAATTCCACAAACACCTTAGAAAACCTGTCCCTTGTCTTTGAGAGATTTATAGCTGAATTTGCATGTGCATTATTGGATCATTTGCTTTGCTAAAAATTAGATTAATTATATGTGGTTTTAAAGCTCTTGTCTTGTTAGTTCCTTTTTCCTCGTGGCAATGTGTAATCAGCTAATTTATGTAATATACTGATCTATTTTTCTTGTCTGCTCTGTTGCTGGGCTTATTTTTCTCCTTTCTTTCCAGAGTGAGGGAAACCCTCCTGATGATTTTTTTCCCCCCAATTTTTACTTCTCTCTGGTACAACACCTTCTTCATTTGAAATATTTTAGAGCTTTCCTAAGCCAATGCTTGGAGCCCTGTCTTGCAGTATTGCTACCAAGGGGTGGTAGGCATGTGCATATGGAACTTCTGCTCCCAAGTGCCACATAAGAAGGAAGTCCTATCTTCAGGTGTACAGGAGGAGCATGGTTACTTGGACACAGAGGCCAGAACCAGAGTCTTGTCCCTTCCCTCTTACCTTAATGTAGTTTAGCAGGAGGTTTCCTTGGGTTTAGTGTTTCTGTATGCATTTTGTTTACCCAGTCATATGCATGGATACTAAACTATGGAGATCATCCTTAGACAACTCATATTTCTGATTTCTGAAAAACATTCTCAGCACATGTCTCTCTTTCAATTGATCACTTTTGGTTGGGGTTTCATTTTTGTCGATTTTTGTTGGTTGGTTGGTTTGGTTGATTTTTGGGGCTTTTTATTGATTAATTTTAACTTTTTAAAACAGTAAAAAAATAAGTTTACACAGATTTACTTTGACTGATTCAGAAATACAATGTCTGTCATAGTTGTTACATGACTTGAAGGAAGTTGCTGTACTTGATTATACAGCATTCCTTGTTGATAAAATATATATGGTAATGCACAGTATAATTCTAAAGACTAATTACATCATTCAGGTTGATATTAAAGTACTGTGTAGGCTTGGTTTTATTATCTGGTTTTACATAGCTTATGTAGATTTGGTACATTTTTTATTATAGCATTTACTTTATGACTGTATTTTTACATAACCTGTAAACTGTGTTTTTTTTCAGCTGTAATGTCTGTTCACTCAGAGTTTGAGGTATATTGTAGATCTATTTCTTGTACACTTATAGATATAATATATCTGAAGATGACAGATTGCAAGCTTCTCCCAGTATTTGGGCTCCCCAGTATATTGGTATCTGTTGTCAATAATATGGACTGTTGGTTAGGTTGTAAAGCTCCATTGCTCAGGAGTGTTATATTTTGAAGTCATCTGTCATGGATGTGTTGTAGAGATAGGAGACTATTTATGTTTATGGCATTTTAAGTAACTCAGTAAGACCCTTTAAAATATACAGAAAAGGCTTGTTTACTGTCATCACTGCTCACTTAATCCTGTGACCTTGACATGATCGTGCGGCCATAAAGCTCCCTGCAGATAGTTCAATAAAACGGATGAAGATGAATAAAACAGAGTCCAATGATTGTTTCAGCTTCAGTAATATACTGTCTTATGCCATAAGCATTTCTTAAGCATTCGATAGTGCTGAACCATTTTAAAACCCAATAATGTAGCAAATTATCCAGTTGTCTAGATTATTAGAAAATCTACCAAAAAATTCATAAATCACATATATTGTGTTTAATTTGAGAACGCTAACCATTGTATTGAAAAATAGCCTGTATACACAATGCCAAAGCACTAATATTTAAATTATTTCTCAAAATTAAAATGTCCTAATTTTTCAGATTCCTATTGTTTTGGGGTTTTTTCACTTTTCTTGTGATATCAAATTACATTTATTGAGTGGGGATGCTTTTGATTTTGTTACAGTCACAATCTGAATCCAGGAAATATTCATGTGAAAGACATTTCTTTAGATGGTTTATTAGAAGCTATGTTTGCACTTATGGTAGGAAGCAATAAAAATGTACATAAAGAGGAAGTTAAATTTTATGTCTCTTAGGCTCAATTTATAAAACTACTAAAGCCTTTGGGATACTTTGCCATAAGAGTGCGATAATTTTTATGCATAATATATCTTGTGCTATGTGAAAACATGGAGGAAAGTAAAATATGATATATTTGCTTCATGGTGAATGGAAGTGTGGTTTTGGTATTAAAAAGTATTCACTTTCATTCTCTTTAATATATAGACATTAAAGTTTCCAATTTCTGTTTGGTAACAAGGCATTATTTTTAAACGTATAATAGTCTTTTACACTGAACATTGCCCTAACCTCTTCTACATTCTTGGATAAAATGTGAAGTTTTCAAAGTTGATGACAGTTTAATAGTAGAGGAAATTTATTTAGTGAACTTCAGACAATTTTTTCAGTGGTAGAGTTTCATACTGAACTGCTGAGCTAAAAATTATGAAAATTAAGTGAGTGAAATCTGTCAAAAAACAAGAGCAGCCAGAACCAAGTTTTAATATGCATCTTCCAAACCAAAACAGACTCTACTATCCTTTATGATTTTATCTAAATTAAGAACCACTGAGAAGAATGAGAGAAAATAGAAGCTACCACGTTTTGTTGGCCAAATGCCAGACCAGGTTGAATAAGAAGAAATAGTTTCTTTCATAATAGTCTTTTCATGTGAGATCATCATGATGAGTTAGTAAAAATCTCAGTTTGAATACTTTTATAGCACCCACTTAGACAAACTGTTTAATTGTTTCCCTGGTATACACTACCTTTCATTTCAGTCTTGAAGAGTCTTGGAATTAAAATTTTAAAAAAACTTGATTGGAAATTTGTGTGGAATGGCGAATTTCTCTGGAAATGTTCTCAATGAAAACTCCATTCTCTGTTACATTTTAACAAAGCAGATGTTTTAAAGTTTTGAAGCCTGATTAAATAAAATCAAAATATTAAAATTATGTTGTTCTTGCTTGGTGAAGAATATATTATCTTCCCTGGAAAGAAACAGACGTGTTTCTTCTGAAACACACACTATAAAAAAATTGATATACCTGGTGTCCACTGAGTATTCATTCATGCTCCTTCCTGAATGGTGATCCAGTGTAATTCATTGCGTTAATTTTTTAGTATGTTTGTTACAGAAGCTAAATCTACAAGTCCGTGTTGGGTTTTATCTATGGTACTCCCTGTATAACTGTATCATTTGATAATCTTTTGCTAAGCTGTGAAAGTGTGTGATTGCCAACTCTGCAGGGACTTTCAAAAGCTTCTGCTGGACACCACTAAATTTTAAACAGAGACCTTTTCTTAGGAATGCCCTATTTTGAAAGTACTGGAATAGCTCATTTATTTCAGTCACACTGACAAATTTCTAAGGGTGGCACTCCCAATGCAATATTTATTTATAGGATTCCCCTTCTTTAAAAGTAATCCACAAATTATCAATTTGTATACACTGAATTTTTTTAAAATGTCCTTCTAGAAACTTGTTCTCTATTAGGATTAAGAAAATATATTTGTTTTTACTCTTTTCTTTTGTTAAATTTAACTTTTCAGAATCCTCACAGTAAAGTTATAGTAATGATAAAATACTATAAAATAGTAATGCTACTATTTTCTAAAAGACATAAAATCTGTAGGCAAAATCTCAGCTGTAAAAATTAAAAGGCCACAATAGACATTCCATAACAAGGAACCATCTATAGACCTCTGTGTCATTGATGGTTTCATTAACATATATGTGATGTTAAGGCAAGTTTTGAGGTCTCTCTTAGTAAATATTTGATTTTCCTGGCCAGTGACATCTTAGGTTTTTCATTGGATCCAATAGTCTGAAATTTTTATTGGTTTATCCCCATATTCATCCACACTAGCAGTTGTAAATGCAGGATACATACCTGCTCCTGGTACCCTTTCAACCCTGTTAGAAATTCATAGTTAATATCATCACCAGCATTAGGGAAGCATAAAGGTAGGTCAGGGAACGATATAATTGGGGTACATATAACTCAATGATTATATCTGCTCCAGAAATTGCAGGCACTTGGACAACAGATGAAATAGGGTAGGGAAAGGAAGATTTTCATACTGTGAATACTGTCTGACTGAGAAATACCTTTAGGTGTGACTGAAGAGTCACTTTGTAGATCCTCTGGGTTTGATCTGACAGAAAATAGAAAAGCTCTGTAAGCAACTGTCCTTCCTCCCCAACTTTTATTATCGTGTCTGCAATCAATAATGAAATGATAAAGAGTCAGCCAAGCATTTGTATTACCTTTTGAGCTGAATTTCAATATAGTAGCACATTTTACACTATTCTGAGAACACAAAAGAAAGGAGTGAATTTTCTCACTTTCCATAGCTGTGTGCACCACTATTCACTCTGTTCTCCCTCTGATGGTAAAAAAAAGGCAATCAGCAACAAAATCAAAAACAAAATTTACTAATCCAACATCAGTGGAGAAACATTAAAGTTTGAAGTCCTTTATGAGGTGGCAGAATTCTTGGGAATTCCAGGAACGACTAGTTGTCTTAATAGAAATTCTAAGTTCTGGTATGTCTTCACATTTGACATTTGAATCAAGATGAGAAGACACTTTGGGGTCTTTGTCTGAAGGAGGGAAAGATTGATGGTATATTCCAAGGTTTACACTGTGTTTACATAACAACTTAATTTCTTTTTCTTTTTAAACCATCCAGAGATAATGAAGGGGGAACATGGTTTAGAGGATTTATTGTCGTGAGGTCTGTGGACTCTTCCTCAGTTTTCTGCCTAAATATAATTGTCTGTGCAACTCAATTTAGAGCCCATTATGTGTCTCTATTTAGAGTACCTAGGTATTTCTTACCTTCCAAAAATTTTCCTGTAGATTTGGATCACTGAAAAGTTTTCAAATGATGCTTTACTGAGAGCATTCATAGTTTGTGCTTTCTAGTATATGGAAAAAAAGGGGATGTAGAATGACTGTTTTATCTGGATATTTCATGTATTGAAATCAAGAATTAAGAGGTAGAGTACTGCAAAATTCTGTTTCATTTGTGTACTGTGTTTAGTGACTCTGCTCATGCATGCTTTTGTCTCACAGTATGAATTAAGTTACAGAGTATAGTCTTTGATATCTTCTTCAGCACTGCTGCTTAATTATTTCTAGTTTTGTGGCATAATTATTTATTTGCATTTTCAATCTTAAAAATTATTTGCTTGAGCATATTTCTTAAGCATTCCTGGGTAATGCAAGAATATTTTGCACGTGATTTTGAGGGTGGGTGAGAGTTGTTTATCTGGGGTCAGGAAAGCAATACAAGTGAAAAAAATGGTGTGTTATTTCCATGATCTAAATGTTCTGCAGCAGTAGCAGCAGCTGAGCAGCTCACTGTTATTCAATGCTACATTAACTTTTCCATTAATTCTGGTGCTGTAAAATATGAAGCCTTTAAGCATTGTGAAGTTGCTGCCTGATTTTTGTTCCTTTACATGGCTGCTGTATATTTGCATGCTACAGCCATTATATGGGTAATCACCATCATTACTTTTTAGAAGGTCATTTTCTTATTGTACTGAATACTGTTAGATACAGAAAAGCCTTAATAAAAGAAAGGTTATTTAACAACATTCACTACAAATGCTGTATTTTATGCTTATTTGTTGCTATCATTAGATGGTATCAAGAAGATATTTTACCTCTGTGTTTTTCTTTATTCATTAAATAAAAAACAAACCTCAAGATGAACCCCCTCAAAAAAACCAACAAACCAACCAACCAAAAAAACACCACCAAAAAAAAAAAAAACGAAAAACAACCCAAACAAAAAAAAAACAAAACAAAAAAAAACCCACCAAACCTAGAGACCAAGAAAGCCTTACTATTTCTCTAAAAACAAAATTTAAAAAACTGTTTAATTTCATTTCCTTCCCTATTAGGAGAGAAATCATTAAATGCTATTTTGAATGAAGATAAATTTTTGTTATGTCATAAGTATAATTCTATTTTGAAAATGCTGGGTTTTTAAAAAACTGAATAACATATGGAGATTGGAATTACATTTATTCAAGTTTCTTGTGTTATTTTAAATATTTGTTGAAAATATGCACATTAATGGGAACAGTGGATTTACTAAGTGTCAATACCAAACCAGAGCAGCAATTCATGGTACTTCCAACCAAGACATACCAACCATTCCACCTATTCTCCCCTCCAGAATTCACAGAACACTTTCATATGGGAGAGTAAGACTCTTAATTCAGCTATGAAAACGGTCACTTTATGCCCTAAATAATGAAGCTATAATCTTTGTGGTGCCAGTGAGGTGACATCTCAACACTGAATAAATCACGTCAGTCTTTATCTATCTGTCTTGTTTTCCCCATCTGTAACATGTGGATCATGGTACACTGCTAACACACTGATTTGAAATCTGTTGATGAAAGGAAAAGTACTAAAAGTAGAGCTTAATAAATATCCTTTCTATTAAGAGAATGGTCTTAAGTATTTAGTACTGTTTTGCTTTATTTTTAAACATGCTTGGGTTGTGTAGTTCTTTAGGTTTTTCTATGCCTTGGTTTCACTGTGTTCACTGTTTTGCTGGTTAAGTCATCATCATCTGAACCAGCATCACCATAACAAGATTTGTGTGATGTCATGTAGAATCCATTCTAGCTGCATAAGCCATTACCATTGCTCTTAAGATCTGTTTCTGGCGTTTTTGAAGCAGGATGAAAAGGCACATCTGATTTGACTAGCAAGCTTCTTACTTCTATATTCAGTCGAATCATTCTGATTATTTTCTGTGGTTTTCTCTCCCACCTCTATATCTTACAGAATTTTTGTGCAACTGTTGTTTGTTTTTGTTTTTTGGGTTTTTTTTGGGTTTTTTTTTTTTTTTTGTTTTTTTGTTTTTTTGGGTTTTTTTGATTTGTTTATTCAGGTATTTTGGTGTCTGGTATTATTTGATTTCAGGCACATGTGGGAAGATGAGGTTAATATCAAAATGCTAAAGATAATAATATCTTGCATTACAAGTTCTGAATGTGCACTCTACTAATCTAAACCCTTGATTAGTTCTTGCCTAAATTTTGTCCCTGGACTGTATCCTTCCAACACAGGATTATGTTTTTTTCTCATTTATTTCTCATATGCTGCTCAGAAAATTACCTTACCCTTTTATTCCTGGTGTATTTCCTTCTAAAACCTGTTCTGTGTCTTCTCTGTATTGCTGTCCTGGCTGGATAGATTATCTCTATTTACCACTACCAACAATGTGACACTCAGAAATGTCTTAAACAGCTCATAAGAGGGCTTTTCAGGATTAGGAAAAAAAATGAATAAAGAAAGTAAGTTGGTTCAAACTTTGATTTTTTTTTTAATTGAATACTTGTGATTGATGGAATAATTTGGACCAAAAAAACCCTATATAATTAGAATTGTCTTACAAAGTTAAACATTTTTTTAATGAATTCAGTATTTATATGAGTTTGAGCTGGCATAAAAATCAATACCTATACATGAGCAAATAACATATAAAATCGTGTGTTTTGAATACTGAGGAATAACACAGCTCTTATCACAATATGCAGATTAGAACAGCCTGTGAAAATAGTATTGTGTAAATATAGGATAACAATCTTTGTTTCATTAAATAGCTGTTTCTACTTAGATAATTTGTTTTTTCTTTGTCATGTTAAAAAAAGAAATCATCCTCCTGAAGCATTAAGTGTTTCTAGATTTGGGAAGCAAAATAGTGAATATTTAAACTTGAAGTTCTATTTTGTTCTGGCCATTGAAATTGCTAGGAATCTCAAGATACTTGAGGAGAAAACAAAGGGAAATTTTATGAACTTCTTTGGTATGAATCCAGTTAAAGGATTAACAGTGTTAGTCAGACTCTGAAATGGAAAAAACAAAAGGGTATTACTCAAAATACATTTTAGCAGTGATTAGCTGTTATCTGGAAAAATGGATTCCACTTCACTCAGTAGAGTGCTATATTTTGCTGAGAATCAAAGTTTACAAAATAAATTTCAATATTTTTTAGTATGGCAGGTGATGAATGTCCTCCTGCAGAGGTTATATCAGAAAATCAATATTTGTAAAATTGAAACAGTATAGGTTTGTATTGATCCATGTGGCTAAATCAAAATGAAAGGCTTTGTAACAGCTTTCTTAGACAGCCTGCTATCCAGTAATGGCAAACTATCAATTTTAGCTTTCCACTGATAAATCAGCTTGAAAATTGGATGTCAAATTTTTTTTTTTTTTTACTGAAGTAGTGATTTTTTTCTTCCCTCTAACCTTTCTTGATGGGTTAGATTGGTTTATAAGACTAAGCTCTGCCTTTTTGAAAGCAGTTGTCAAAACTGACATTTAGATATATTTTGAAACAAAATCTAAACTCTTAAAGCTTAATTTTCTATACTAGCTGGCTTGATGGTAGTGCTATGTGTGCATCTCTGTGTAAGCAAAGGTGTTTATGTGTGTAATACTGAAAATGACATTGATTAAGTACTTCAGGTATATATGTTTCTCCCTTTTCTGGTCTTTTGAGTTCACAAAGGTCAGGTCTTCAACTGCAGCTTTTAGAAACTAATGCCTCAGAAACTATTTCAGCTTTCAATGGTTAGGAAGATTGATTTTTCTTTAATTGACTGATTTTTATTTTGTGTTAAATGAGACTGTATGAAATGATAACATGAACATAAGTTTCAGCTGCAGGTCCTTAAAACCTGCATGGATGTTCTTTGTTTTTAATGACTGAGAAAACAGGATACAGATTTTTTCAGAAAATAGCAAAATCCTTTGTGATGGTGGGGGGAAACCCTTTAATTTGGGTCACATGCAGTAGTTTCCAGTGGAAGTTAACAGTGCCATACCTTCACATCTGTACAGCAGAGTATAAGTTAGCTCGAGTGGGTATTGATTGTGAAGTTTGCTGTTGTATAATTACTTTTGGCTGTAGAAAAATGTGGTGTGTATTGATCTAGATGGAAGCATTTGACTAGCAGTTTCCCTTGGCTAACAGTGAGTGTCATCTTTCAGCCATGATAAATGGTAACACTCTGGGTCAGCATAATTACTTGGTGGTGAAATGAACCTCCTGTACCCTTCTCTTCTCACACCAAGGAACCACCATAATCATCTTTATCTTAAAGCCATGATTTACTGAACTAACCAGCCCCTTAATACACTTCTCTCCTCCCCTTCCCACTTTATGCACCCACATCAAATATGGCTCTATACTATTATTTTAAAAACTAAGCCATTCTGTTCTGAATCCACAAGTATGATTAATTATTTTTACCTAATCCCTGTCAGTTGACCTGGACCTGCAGGAGGCCAGCTCCTGCAACAATCTTTTAATCTTAATGTTTAGTATTCATGTACCAAAACAAAACAAAAAAAAAAAGACAAATATTAAGGTGTTCATAGTTTTGACACAGTGCTTTTTAAGTCTCGGAACCAAATGTTATTAATGCACTGTTAAATTATTAGTGTACTGCAATGAAAACTGCCATATGAATTTATTGTCAGTAGCCCTTTAATTTTATAGAGTAATGTACACTCTGGATGTGCTGTCTTTGGAGAACAGATGATGATATTTTTTCACTATATGCTGCTAGAACAGTTTCATTTTAAAATAATTTTGACACCTCATTTAATCACAGTTTTAAATGTAAGATTTTTTTTTTAAGCAGTAGCCATACTTCTCTTTATATGTATCTGTAATGGGTGATAAATATGTTATCAGAAATCAGGAAATAATATTTATTGCTAGAACAGAAAACTAAGATGATTTGTGTTGTTTGGCACCTTTTTAATGGGGAGTTTTCAATTTGTTATCAATATTTCATTAAAACTTTGTATCATGTTGTTTAAAATGGATTTGTGTTTACTTGCCAGTAGTGTAATATGGCCCTGGGGTAATGACTTTTTGTTAAGTAATGTTAGTTAAAGAAAATCTGGCAATAGTTTTAGATCATTTTAAGACAGCTGTGAAGGGTTTGGATAAAGGTCATTTTCAATGATTGTGCTTAGTTAAATAAATGTGAAGGGTTTCACAATGGGAATCTTGCTTTTCAGTATGCTGTCATAAATTTCCCCTTAACACATCTGGGAATAGGAAGTAAAATGTAGTTGTTTCTGCCTTGAAGGCAATGTATTTTATATTTTCCTTGCTTTGTTTGTTTTCCCCCTATAATGCTGTTTATTCACATAACTAGAGTTCAAAGGTTTTACTTTGTCATAAATTAAATCTTCTATTCTCTGACAGTTTGTGGGACCCGCTGGATATAATTTTCAAGTGGTTGTAACTCGAAGATTTTTTTGCTGAGATTTAGTCGTTAAAAGTGTTAAATTTTCTGACAACTCAGCCTCTATTGTGACCCTGGTTCATTGCTTGCTCTCTCCCTTGGCCACAGCTGGCCTCTTGCTGTTCACAGCTGAAAAGTGAAATCAATGCTGGGTCTAACAAAATGCAGATGAAAGCCATTCTGATCATATATAGTCATTTCCCGTAATTTTATCAGCCTTCAGTTTCTTAAATGATCTCTGGAAAACATTGTTTGTTCATGTGAATACTATATCGAGTTTTGTGATAAAATGTCCTTTCTTTCTGAAAAGTAATACTTTCTTAAGCATTAGTAGTGATATACAGCTCACATTGCCATAGCATGATCTTTTAAAATACCAGTCTGGTCCTTCCCCCTTTCCCTCCTGAAGGGAAGCCTGTGAAAGAGCTGCTGGCTGAATCCCGCCAGCTTTGAGCCTTTGGAATCTTGCGAATTGAGGTTTTTATGTTCTACAAGGCTCAGAGCTGGAAAGTAAGAACTCTTACCATGTGTCAATCCACATTTCCATTGATCTTGCATCCTTTTTATTTTTATTTGAGCAAGATTGGTAGGAAAGCTGTGTTGCAGTTAGAGGTGGCAGTGTATGATGTAGCTTAATGCTCCAAAGGTCACAGAACTACAATGAGTTTGATGGAAAACAGCCTTTCTCCTTATTTTAAGTGGTTCCTGCTTTGATTACAGGCATTTATTATAATTATCAAGAGATTAGTCTGTTGTTATAGAATCCTTGTAATGGAACCATTTAAAAGGAATATAATGGCAGTTTATTGGATTTTGCAAAGGAAAAGAGAACAGATAAAGTGGTGGTTTTTAAATGGGTCAACTGCTGCCTTAAGCATACTAATTTTTTCCTTTTGTTTAATTTCACATTTCTTTTTGTTTCACAATTTTCAGTTACAAACTAAAGAAATCACTTTTCAAATTCTGAAGGTATTTTACCTGCAGCATTTTCATTGCAGTCTAATCCCATGGAGTTTAAACTTTAAAGACATTCCTTCCAAAATGTTCTTACATTGTACGTATCATTAAGAGTGTAGTATCTGACACAGCTACTTTGTAATTTTATTCATATCTCCATTTAAAGAATGGCAACAAAAAAGGAATATATTTAAAAAAATGTAAAAGAAATTTTGTATTCTACATTATATCATTAAAGTGCAGCTAGGTTGATTTCTTTTATACTAGCAAAATGCCACAATATTGAGGAAACCTGGTGAATTTCTTTCATGTGTATATCAATTTCCCCTGCTTAACAGCATACAGTTGTATTCACTTCACTTAATCAAAAAGAATAAGATTATAAAATAGTCAACTTATTCAAATGTTACAGAATAATACTTGTAACCTGGCTGTGAATGTAAGAATTCGATGACATTGGAAAAAAATTAAAAGCTCATAAGGTTAGGGAGTTTTATATTAGAAGCTAGTTTAGATTTCAAGACATACGAATTTTGTCATATGTGTAAGTATGTCTTATCCTTTGTGTGAAACCTTCTACTGAAGAATAATTACAGAGCCTAAATCCTCCTGCTGAAAGCGTTCTGTCCTACACTTGTTAGCTGAGCAATGGCACGAGTTACTTAGTGCTGGTGCTAACCTGGGAAAGAAAGTCAAGTGACTCAAACCTAGTTGACATGGCGCTACTTAAAGGCAGTGAGCAGTCAGCCCCAAAGTAACACTGAAAAACCACATAGCAAACTGCAAGAATAGGATTACAAGTCTGCTACTCCAATATTTGTCAGCTGCCAGCAGAGGAGGCCTGGGGAGGAGTTTATTATTTCCCTGGGTGACTTTACCGTGATACTCCCCCAGCATATCCTCCCAGCTTTCAGCAAATTGTTGCTCAGGGACTTCCTGAGCCAGAGGTGATATCCTTGAGTTTAATAACTTCTGGTGGGTTTTTTCCCATCTGTGGAAGGAAATGTCTTATCCTTTTAAGAACTCATTTAAACTTCAGCTGACCACAATATCACATAGTGTTGAGTATACCCCATATACCCCATACCCTCGAGCGTATCGTGTGAGAAATTCACACAATGTGCACCATCATTTGTTTTGAACTTGTTGCTTGATAACTCTGTTCTCTCTAGGTCTTTTCTTATGAGAAATAGTGAGTTCTTGTTGTTAACTCACCATCTTGGTGCCATTTATAATATTAAATATCACTATCGTATCCTTCTCAGTTATGTCTCTGTTCTTTAGCTGCAAGGCTCCAAAATGGCCTTTTTCTCCTTCCTGGAGGTTCCCTTAGCAGGCTGTAACTTGTTCTGGAGGAGGTCTCTGTTAATCCTTTCTGCTAGAGCTACTTAATTTTGTGTAATAGTCAGAGAAAAGAAAATTATACACATGTATACTTGTTTCTCTCTCATTCCCACCCACCCTCCTTCCTGCAGCTGTAATGTGCCAGCCAGGTTGTGGCTTTATTGCCAAAAGGAAGCCAACCAGGAATGACTATAAACCTTCCTCACTGATCCAATATTTTGGGGGAAAAACATAAAGAATTGGAACAATGCCGTAAGAGATGAGCCTGTGTCTGAGTCAGATTGTAATTCTATGGTTGTAGCCCTTTCATTCCCCATTCCAATTAATGTTTTACTAGTTGAAAATGAGGTAGCATTGTCAGTGTTCCGTTCCACGAAACTTTGGTGATTCGTGGGAGAAGCATGCTCTGTCCACCATAGTTTTTCTTGTATGATTGTATTTCCTCTCAAATAGAATCAGCTGCAATGGTCCAGGCACAAATATTATTTGTGTATACTTGAGAGAGAAACACTTTGTTGGCAAAGTCTGTAAAAAATTATTTTGATTTGTTGTCACAGGCTTTGAGAGTATTTCCAGACCATGACAGGCATAACGTTATATAGTGAATGGCATTCTCATTCCATTGGATGTTGGCATTTAGGGTGTACATGTAATTCACAGTGATGAATGGGGGTTCTTGTATTTTTTCCCTTATTTTTTTTAATGTACAAATTAAAAAGTACTTTGCTTGCAAATACTACTTGAAAATAAGGGAGAGTGGACATGATTCTCCCCTTATGCATATAGCTTGAGTACTCAGGCAAAAAATTAATCTAGCAAGTAAGACTTCTCAAAGCAAGGAGAGATTCCTCTTTGTCTTTCTACAATCTTTTGTCTTTCTACAAATTTCCATATAGTCCTAATGCCTGCTGGTGCTCTAGAAGTGTTAAGACTTAAGTATTACAATAATTACAATAATTTTATTTTTTCTACTTTGGTATGCTGTCAGTCTTGTATGGAGCAAAGGTAGAACACATATTTTATTTTTTTCAAAATTTTTGGTCTCACACCAGAAAAGTATTTAATGTCAGAAAGACCAATGATCTGACATGATTGCTTTCTTTCTGATTAATTTCAAAGGCCTGTTGCAGGCAGGAGATGTTCACCAAACAGTTTTTATAAACGTTTATAAACATTTGTAGTGAAAACACTAAGTATTATAAATAAAAGAGCTATTGGAAGGGTGTATTACCAAGAGTCAGTACTGGACTTCATGTTTCCTTGAATGTGAGATTTTTAATGTGCTTCTTTTCTACTATGTCAGCCATGCTGAGGCCTGTGCAGATATTTATGACATCAGCAAAGAGGGTTTTGTTGTGCGAGGAACAGCACTCCTGCTGCTGGTTAAAGGCTGGTCAGAAAGCACCAAGACTCCATCAAGTAAATAAATTGTGGCAAGTGATATGATTATGGATAGGGTATAAATTCTGAATCATACTGCCTTCTTGCTACTTACTAAATCACTGCAGTCAGAGACACACTGGAGTTGTTGTTAATGGCATTTCTTTTAAATTATTAAACTGTTGAGCTATACAGCTTGTTTGGGTTCCTCTCAGGAATTAATTCATAACACAGTTGTAAGTGTGGTGCAGGGTAAAGCTAGAGTATTTTCATAGCATTTTACATAGATGTCATGGTAAGAGTGTCATTTTCCAAAGGTCTCCCTGAAGCTAAATAAAGGAAGTATTACGTGTATTTTTCATAAGATAGGATACATTGAAGCACAATCCTTATTTGCTGTGAACAGGAACACTTTTTTATGTGTGCCTTTTTTCTCCCCCCGCCAAAAACCACACAAGAAACTTTAGACAGATTAAATGTTAAACTAGAAAGAGGTGTTGGTCCGTAATTCAGCTTTATTGTCCCATGGGAGGATATTCCTGTTAGAATTATTATACATCAGATAAATTTTGTACCTTAGTTTGTATGTGCAATTTGGGCCCATATCTCTAACTTCAAAATATTTACAGAAACACGTGCTTCAAGTCAATGATAATGTGACTAAAGCAACTTAATTTAGGTAGTTTGGAAAAAGAAAGACTCATGGAAGGTCATGTTCTATAAGTATCCATCAGCAGAACAATATAGAGGAAATAACTGAACTATTTTGTCTTCTGCTGATAGGACAAGGAGCCTTTTGCTGGTTCATTTATACATTAGAAAAAAAATTGCATAGCTATTGAGCAATACAGAGTACAGGCCTGGCATGTGTATTAACCAACCTGGTCACAGGTTGCTTTGGTTTCTTAAATAAAATCTAATATATGAGGCAAAAGCTATTCTAGAACTGTACAAGACTTATGAATGTAATTAAAAGTCCTTTAAGGCAGGAGATGAGAATAAACTCTACATTTATTTTCTGTAAAAAAAGATTAATAATCTTTCAGAGTGATTTAGCAGCTCTTCACACTGGTGTCAATTCAATCAATTCCTTTCTTACTAGGCATCTTGGAAGCTTGTCACTGTTTATCTTTTGTGTTTGGTAGTCTGCTTCTTAAAAAAGAGAAGGGAAAAAGTTAACAAAATAACCTCAACTAAAGTCCTGTTTTAATGTAATAAACAGGAATTTCTTTATATATTTGCCAATCACTTTTCAATCTGTGGTATAGAAAAGTGCATTGATATTCTACCATCAGCATAAAACATTTTTTCAGATTTTGGTGGAATTAAGCCCTTAAAATAGGTCCCGAAACATACCTAATTTTAAATATATTGTTGACTTTAATGGGATTTCATATAGGCTTATACTTAAGACTCATATTTCTTTTTATAATTGGGCCTAAAATATTATATTTCTTCCAATAAAATATTTATATACCACCCCAGAGATTCAGTCTCTCCAAAATAATAGTCTTGATATTTTATTTTGAATTATACATAATAAAGAGTACTCTGGTTTTAAGTGTTTAACTGTAAGACTTTCTCAATTGCTTTAATAATATAGTCTGATTTTTGAGAGACTGTCAGCCTCTTTTTTATTATTTCAATTATACAGCTTTTGTTTCCTGAATTTCTATTATTTATGTTCATTATTTGGTATCAGTTAAATATGGCATTTTCAATCTGAATCTGGGGGTTTTGAATGCTGATCCTCTGATTCTCCATTTCTGTTTTATAGCAATAAAATTATAAGCCCATTCTTCAAAAGTGGAACTTTGAATATTTTTTATTAATTTACACAGAGAAGATGATTTCTGTAGGTTTTGCCTATTTTATCTTTCAAGATTCCCTTTATCAGGTTAATCAGATGATGAAAAGATACCTCCATGTTACCTTTACTTGTAGTAATATAAGACTGGGACAAGTCAGTCGACCACATTCTCCATTTCTCCCATTTAACAGGACCCAAATAGCTTATAATTCTGCATTTTCTAAATCCTACCTCTTGGATTTTACTCAGTCATGTGTGTTCTCTGACATGATCCTTTCCTCGACAATTCACGCAAGTCTTGGATGGCAGATTTTTTCATGAGAAACCCAGGTTTTTACTTTCTGTGGTGCTGAGACTTTGGTTACTTGATACAAGAGCACTAGGATTCTTAACCCATCACCCAACCTTTCCCAAGGTGAAACTAGTTCTCTCCATTGCCTGCAGAATGGGCCTGGGTTGATTAGTTGAACGTCAATAATGTTGACATCTTAAGTTAGATAAAAGAAACTCAACTCAGCTATCATTTGGCATAATTTGACAACCTTAATCTTCCAGTAAATTGCAGCTGTTAATTGCTAGTATTAACTTCCCAGTAATTGAACTGTGTCTCCCAGATTGCAAGAAAGGAAAACAAATTCTATGAGGTCAGAGGCAATTTGGTCCCTGTAGAAAAAGCAGTTTTCAAAGATAAGGTGATTGTCAGCTTCTCAGCATCTTCAAACATAATGTCTATTCAGCTACACAGGGAGATCTGGAGCAGCTAAATGAATTGAGAGGTTACAAAAGAATCAAACTGGTGAAGAGCAAAGAGAGTAAACTATTTTTGCCCAAGTTGGTCATTAGAATCTGGAGAATCTCTGAGGGTCTGAGGGTGAAATGACCTGTGCTGTGGTTCTTAAGCCATATGTGATTTTTCAGCTCTTCAAAATCCATTCTTTCCAAGGACATGTGTTGCTGGAGCTTTGGCACAAAATATTCATAATTATCTAGATTTACAGCTCAGAGAAAGTAAACCAAAAAATGCCATCACCAAATTACCTTCAAACCCAGGTATAGACTATGTTCAGCTCATTTTGTCCCCCTTTGTCCCACCTTTGAACTACTCTTAGAATTTTGTCTTTTCTCAGCTCATAGTTTGCATTTCACAGTTGTGTGAAGTTTTCAATTTTTGCTTTCTTGGATCAGGAGATTTGACTACCCATGCTCTGAATGGAGAGCAGCACATCCTTCTGTTCCCAGATATATGATTCCTCCCCCCATCAATTGTCCAATGCAGTAATGAATCAGTAAGCTTTCCTTTCTGATGTAATAATAGATGGGTTTGAGCACCTTTCTCATTTTCCATCTTCCATACAGACTGTGGTAATAGTCTCAAAAAAAAAACCCTCCAAACCAACAACCTGCAATGACCATGTAAATTATAAAATCTGCTTAATTAGCAAGGTTGAGGATTGTAGTTCCTCATGGTGATTCTATACAGAAAAGTAGTGGAGTGTTGTATAAATTTATTGAAGTACTGCTGCTGATTTTTCTTTAACTGTAGTGTTCATTTAAGAACACGCACCTAAATACAGCCAAATACACACTCTATAATATGTTTGTAAAGAATATCCCTATAGGGAGTCATACTTGTTATACAACAGCAACTGAACTGTAAATGTGTATGAAAAATGCAAAAGACACTCATGGTCATGTCACAAATTTGTGCTACAGACAAGGGAAAAAAAATCTGTATCTCATGATTGTCACACAGAATCATGTAACAGATTAAGCAGGAAGGAAAACATTAAAAAGTATATCCAGAGTAATAGACTGCCAAATACTTTGTATGCAAAAATTCTTTAGAGTCTATCCTACTTGTTTTTCAGAACCCTCAAAAACAGCAATTTATTTCAAGACTGAAAACAAAGAAGTTATAATTTGATGTCATCTTTTTTCTTTTTTTTTTTCCAATGTCATGTCTTCTTCTCGTATAAGATTTTCAGAGCCCAAAATAAATCATTAGGTCATGCTGATGTATTTTGGGATGTTTTATAGAAGACTGTTTCTATACTTCTGAAGAACCTCTTGACTGTCAAAAATAAAGTATAAATAGAAAAGTTTTGATTTACTTGCCAAGCTGGCTTTTTAGCTCTGACAAAAAATTCCCAGGAACAAAAAGATCAAAGTTAAGATTACTTCACTATTTATTTGATAGTATTATAAACAGGGTCTCTATTAAAAATTCCATAGTATTCATAGCTGTGCCCCTTGGCAAATGTTCATTTCATCAATACAAGCTGTATTTGGGGATAGGAATAATTGTTTATACACCAGACAAGGTGTAGCCCCTGATTGAGCTGTGGTGTCTTTGTTTCAGTTCTTAAGAACAGCATTAAGTTACAGCTAGATAAGTACTTTTTCGTAACTTATGGTCTACTTCTGGATGACAGAGGAAAAATAAATCTGTACCAAAAAACTTGCAGGAGATGTAAAACTTCAGGCTTCTATAAATTTTGAATTCAAATACTTCCAATTACCAAGCTTGAATTGGCATTTTGCAAAAATAATTATTCTTTTAAAATAGTGTATTATTAGACTTGCATTTTAATAAACAGTTTTGCATGATGGAAATTAAAACAATTGCCTGGGTAAAACTTTATTATTTATTTATTAGATTTTGATTACTGTTGCTGTTTGTCATTAGGCCTCAAGGAAGCTAATTATTTCATTTCAGTGCTAGGTTAATACGTTAGCTGTCTTTTAGTTGTAGCTTGAATAATTTATAAAGATCTGAAGCAGTAATTCATTATGGGTTTTTAAGAAATAGTATATATATATTTTATAAATAAAGCTGTGTCTCTTAGTTTTAGAATAATGCTTTTAAAATATTTAGATGAAACATTTTCTCTTTTTTTTCTGATTAAAGACTTTGAGAGACTAAATTTCTATTCCTGGATTCCATAACCTTCACGGCATGATTTACAAACAGCAGTAACTAATGAGATAACAATTCCTAGCTGTCTTTCTCAACCGCGCTGTTTCTGTTAAAAGTGCAGCTCTAGATTTTTTGACAAGTCAGTGCTGGTTTTTCTTGAAACTGGGTTGTAATTTGTATGCTCAGTAGGTTTTTCAGTAGTTCCTTCACAAGAGATTCAGACACCTTAATCTGTGCATCTGGAATGGAGCAGACAGCTGGGACAGCATCCTCATCAGCAGTCACATATGTTATCCCTGCTTACAAGTCTGATCCTTTAGTGTTTGACCTTTAAGTAAGCCAATGAGGCACAGAAGCTTTCCAGAGCTTCAGAAGCTCCTTTACTTTGGATGCCCACTTGGAAATCTGAGGATTGTTTTTCATTTGTCTGAGCACACTAATCCTAACTGTACAAAAAATTTAGCTATTTAACTCTTCTAGAATTGCAGACAAGTCATAAAGGCTCAGATTTTTTTATAGGACCCTGCTGTCCCTAGATATGTGTTTAATATGATACATAAAATCTTGAAATACAGAGTAACTTATTTTTCTTGTGAAAAGTCACTGCTTCATTAGAATATTTGCAAAATCTCAGGACTTCTGCACTGTGCTGATGTAGGCTGTATGGGGGTGATATTAAGAATAACCTCCAGCTCTGTTTACTGGAGTTTCTTAGTGCAGTGATATTATTGTCATTCAGAATTCAATGGGAAAAGAGAGCATTGTGTTTTAGGGTTTTTCTCAATTTCTCTCCAGAAAAGGTACAAAAAACAACAAAAAAATCTAGCTGTATTCATTACACTCACACAAGATGCTATCATCTACATAAATAGCATAGTTAGTGCTCCTGCAGAAGGCAAGTGAGGAGAGTGTCTCTGAGATTTGAATAAATTCTTCTCTCAGTCTTCGCTTTTTTTAGTGCTACAGTTGAACCAAGCATATAGTACTACAAGATCCCAGACAGGGAAGGTTGGTTTGGGGGGGCAGTTAAGATTTGGGGTTTTTTTAAGTTAATTTCTGGGAAAAAAAAAGGAGTCAGACAATAAGAGGCAAAACAACTACAAGAAAGAATTCTCTTACTTTCCAGTAGTCATAACACTAGTTTATCTGGTTTCTGTGCAACCATTGTTCACCTGCCCTAGGCAGAATTAAGTCACCATGCTTCTTACTCAAATGTACTTTGATGTTCTTGACTGAAAAGCTGAACAGAAGTAGAAATCTGTATTACCACATGAATCCATTCTACAGAATTGTTACTGGAAGAATATTTGATGTTTGAAGCTCAGAGGATAAACTACAACTGAAAACAAGTCCCAAACTTAATTCTGTAAATATTTTAGATATCCTGAGAAATAAGAAATATTTTAAATACTGTAAGAACTGTATCTATTAAAGTTAACATTGTTTGAAAAACAGCATCATTAAAGTTTTTGGATACCTATTAATTTACTATTTCTTTTGATTTAATATATTAAATCAGCATTTTACTTTGTTAAATTAAGAAAGAGAAGTTATTTTCTGAGAAGTTTATCTGATTCCTTGTGGATTACAGCTGTAAAATCACACAATACTTTCCTCCAAAAAATACAATTTTTTTGACAAAAAGTTGTATTATTTCATGAGGTCTCCTGTTTTTTGTAGTCACTTATTTTTCTTTTAGTTTGATAGATGATGTGCTTAGCAAGCAAAATAATTTTGCTAACAGTAGGTAATATGCTTGTAAAAACTATAGAAGAATTAAATGGAAATTTCATTTTTAAACCCATTTAAATTAGAAAACATTATTTTGATCAAATCTTCTGGAAAAAACTTATGATGGCATAAATTCCTATGAAAATACACAATCTTTTTCTTTTTCATTTTTCTAAATTAATAAAAGTCTTCAAATGTTTTTATTTTCATATTGTATTTCCTAAAAGCAGGACTATATGTTAATGCCATGTTGCCTGTTTCAGATGTGATGTTGTTATAACAAACATTCTGGTCAAAACGTAAAACAATTTTTTTTTGCTTGAAATTAAATGATCATTTGCTAGATCAAGTTTTGTGTCATTTAAATTTTGAGATATTTCTACATTTTGAATAAGAAAATTGTAATGCACACTTATCATGGAATACATTTTACTTAATCTTAGCCACCTATAGCTGTGCTCCTAGTCCAAGCCATTCTGTCTGTCTTTTTTTTGCAGCCAGTTATAAAAGAAAGAGATGAACCCCAATTCATTCCATCTTGGAGTTTATTATCCTGTGGCATCATGGCTGTATTTGTGAAATCTTACTAAGTACCCATTGTACTGAGATAGCATGACATAACAAAATATGCATTAAAAATTAAAATCTCCTAAACCACTCTAAGCTCTTTCAAGGCAGAATTCTCTTCAATTTTTCAAAAGGGAATTTTACCCAAATTTTTCTTCATCTGAAGCTATAAAATGGCTTTTTTGCCTTAGGGTGTTTTGTTTCCTCTTTGTTTGGAGTGGCAGCAAAACACATTCTGAAACAGAATTAAGGTTCCAAACCAGAAATCTGAGTTAAACCAGAGTATTGTTCCAACCACTTTCTTGTCTTTTCTTTTTTTTTTAAATATAATCTTTGAAGTCTTAATTGTAACCCTAATTTTTATTTCATTTTAGTGTTTCTAAGTTCACAATTCATTATCTGTAGAATCTGGTGCAATTGCATTCAGTTGTTACTCAAATTTTGTTAATAAAAAGCCCTTTGTGATTCTGGTGAGTCAAACACTGACAATTTATGTATCTGCTTTGTAAGTTGCTTCAGTTCTTCATTCAATGCCATTGGATTCACTAAAAGGAGCTAAGTGTATAACTTTGGGAAATTGTATTGTTTAATTTAGCTGTACTACATGTAGTGTCCTACTATTGCCCATTAGTACTTAGATAGATTTGCCAAACTTCTCTCTCATTATTTAAAAATTATATTTTATGTTAAATCAATTCTATAATTTAAAAAAATCTACTTATCTTTAGTTTTACTTTGTAGACGTTTGAGTTATTGCCACTTCCATTGCTATTTTAAGAGGTATGCAGCTTTTTTCTCTCCATTTTTCCCTATTTATAGCTTTATGCATGGTTAGTCTTATTTCCCTGCAACTGCTGCTTCTTGGTAAAACTTTACTACTATTTAACAATATAGCAGCCATTCCAGAGTGAGCAAGTCATTCTGAAGAACTAAGCTTTAGAAAAAATCTAGGCAGTCAGTAATTGTTAGTCCTTTTTTGTTTGTGTATTCATTATGAGTTTTTTCCTTCAGACTCTATGCAATACCATAAAATCCATAATCCTGGGATCTTACTTCCTTGGAAGTTTGTGGTTTAAGTAATACCGTAGCTAAAATTAACATTTCTGTTGTCACAGCCTCCCTTTCACATCTAATGACATTACTCTCCTTTCTAACATCTCATCTATCTGAATATTAATTAAAATGGAGAGATTTCTGTTTTCACATTTTGATGTGTCCTCAGATTTTTCACTGAAATTAAGACACAGAAGTTTCAGGAGTTGGAAGCCTTCATTAAGAGTGTGTATTAAATACTCCTTTTTCCGATGCCTTAAGGAAATAAAAGCCACATAAATCACTCCCTCCTTTCTGAAAAGGGTGTCACCCTTTAAAACAGTTCTGAGAAAGTTCTCCATAAATTTGGTGGATCTTTAATCATTAGTCATCCTCTGATATTTTTTCTGTCTTTCATTTGTAGCAAATTCTCTGTTGTCTCAGCTTTGTCCTTCATTATTAATGCAAGACCATTAGTAACATGATCATAGGAGAGAAGCTGTTGGCAGTTCTCTTTGTGCTTTTCAAAGGTGACTCCTCTGCTCCTATTCTGATGATCAGTAGTAGTGTTTGCTGTTAGAGTTTCTCTGTGCTCTATTTCATGCTTAGCTCAAAGTCCGAATGGAAATCCTTTCCCTCTTTTACCACCTTTTCCAATTTTCATGATATTAGGTGTTGCTCAGATTCATTACATCTTTATTCCCCGTGTTAATATTTCCAGGTTTTAATATTATTTACAGTTACTGTATCTATTGCAATGCCACGTCTGAACCATATTTGCTCCTTTTTTGTTACAGAAGACTTCTGCTACTTGGATCTTCTGGAAAACATGTTTATATTTTGGCTTTAACCATTACAAATATTGCATAAGTATTTTTTGTATTTTTTGTATTTCAAGTTTTCTTTTACTTACTTTTTTTAGTGTCATTCAGTTTCTGTTCTTTGTATTACATTAGGGGAATGCTTTATGCTTTCCAAATATACTTCCCCGCCCCCGCCTCATTTCTCAAACACAGTCATAATTCCACACTGTGAAAAGAATAATATTTCTTTTTCAAAATATGTCACATAAAAGCAACCAGGACTAATTCTTGAAATTATAGATCATCAATTACTTGCCTTTTCTAGTATTTTCCCAGTATTACAAAAACTATGGATTCTCTGAGATCCTTCCAATTCTGTGACCCACCTCTTTTTCAAAACTACTTTTCCCCCTTCCCCCATGTCTGCAGGCTTGTTCCTCTTCATTAATATATTCAAACTTAATCTCTGCCATCTGGCAGCCCATCCTCTGGGCTATAGTCTGAGAATCTTTTATGGACATGTGTACTGCTACTCTCCACTGTTCGTTTTTGCCACTAGTTGTTGTAGCGGTAGGTGACATGTAGCAAACTGCACACTGTTCACAAACAGGGGCTGGGTTTCACAGGCATGCAGCTGTGGTCACAGATGCTGAATGCACACAGAATGGGCAAAGACTTACAGTTTAGGACAGCTAGCATTCATAAGTCCAAGAAAAACCCTTCCCATGCTCTTCATTGCTGATATGGCCATAGGAGTTAACAGAAAATCTTTTTGAAAGTTGTCATGTAAACGTTCAAGCTGTGGAGATGGGAAAAAGCAGGGAAGATTTTGCTGTGCAGGCTGACTTGACATTCTTCTTGATTGTTTTGCTGGCAGAGCGCTCCACAGTTTCTCCTCTGAGAGGATAATTGAGCTACCTGAAACACTTTAGTCTGTCTCAATAACCTTTGTTCCCATATACAGGGAAGGTATTTGTGGTATGGTAGCAAAGAATATTACGCAGAATTCTGGTCCAATCTGAGTTTTAGAGCAACCTTCATTTGAGAGACTTCAAAGCTGTTTGCTCCAACTTATCAAAGTCCACCTTGGACACCCAGCATAACACCAGTTTGCCTTTCCATCCCATATTGGCCAAGAAAAATGTATTTGAAGTAGGAGAACACACACATCAAGCTGTCAAGTGGCTACCAAGGATGACAGTGGCAATGAAACAAAATTTTTAATCCTGCAATATGCAGTACAATAGGGCTTGTTCCATTAAAACATGTATTTTCTTTGTATTAACTATATGAAATACTGCACATCTGAAATGTGGGATTAAGTTACAACACCATACCATTCCAAATAATTTTTTTCATTGTTAACAACCTTGTAGTATTACTAGTTTCATGCCAGTTTTCATTATGATGAGAAAGGTTTATATTGGATTATACTGTAGTTTGTAAGGAAATTGTCTCTGGCAGTTACACTCGTCACGCAGAGTTCTTTGGGTCACGTGTTTTAGGGTACGTTTTAAGTAGCTGTTCAGTTGAAGGGATATAGATATATTTCTCTTTTCTTAAAAGTCTTTAGAAGTAGCTCATAAATGATGCTATAAACTTTTAGTTCTTAAAAAAAAATTCGTTACATTGTGCTTAATATGCACTTCTTCATTCAATCAAGCCTGATTCAAAATGTCACTTCACTGGTATAAGATACAGAGGAATGAGAAATTACATGTAATCTAGTTGGCTGTGGAAATAAGGATTATTAATAATATACATTATAAGGAAAAGTAAAGCTTATTGTACATGTCACAAAAATAAATTACTAAAATTACTTGATTTAGTCAAGTCACTTCTGGGAAAAATGCATTTTAGAAGAAAGAGTTATGGGCAATTTGCAGACATGCTCACTTCTAGAACTTCCTTGTGCCTAGTACAGCATTAGAAAATATAGTTCTGCTTAATTTACAATCATCATTTAGAACTACCTAATAGCTACCTAAATTCCTCAAAAATCTTAAAGCCTGAGTAATATCCACAGGATTAGAATATAAGTATTTCTAAAGTACAGTAATCTATGGGCTAGACAATTTAACACACAAAGATTCAGGTTAAAGCAGGCTAAATTCTTTATTTTAGATTGGAACTGGTGGCACAGTGTTCTACTTATTAATATTTTTAATCTAACATAGAGAGGTAAGAATACAACATTTAAGGAAAATTACACAGCTTTTTCTGTGTGTTATTCAAGTGCTGAAACTCAATAATTCAAAACTTTCTGTAAGTATAGATCCATCATCTTTTGAAGTGTCTGCTTTCTTTCTAACAACAGGGTAGGAAAAGTATCCGTCTTTTTGTTAATGATGTTGCTCAAAAAGTCAAAAATAAATCTTCGACCAACTAGTTAAGATTCAGAAACCCTTTCTTTAGGGTTGAGATACCAACTTCCAGTACCTGGAAGCGTGTAGTAACATTGTGGGCTAGACTTGTGTAGAAAACTGTAAGAGGAAACTGCAGTTCTGTTTTTAAAAGTCATATAATTTATGATTAGAAATTATGTTTCTGTTCTTTTTCCTCAAATATTTTAATTCTGCACCATCATTGCATATTTCAAGTTTCAGTCCCTGGTGAACGTGTAATGTTTTTGTGGATCTGAAAAGCAGACTTAATTCTCTGACAATTTCATCACTTTCTTACTTAACGCTTCATTAAAATAGTGGCTTTAAAATCTGGTTTATTTTAAATTGAGAATATACAGTAATCTTCAGATTAATTAATCAAAGTTATGAATTACCAAATAAAACACAGAACAAGTTAAAAATGTAGTTTTTTAGTCTTTGAATACTTCTTAATTTCATAAAGTTTTTATTCTTACATAGATCATTCTTATCAACATACAAGTGGGTTTTTTACTGCTGCCAATACACGTAATTTCAGAGATCTTCTTTTTTAAAAAGGGTTTCATTAATATTTTTGTTTCTGTCCTATCATGACTTACTCTGAAATTGAATTAAAAAGAGAAGGCTTCTTGCCTTTCAAAAAACCACTGAAGGTGCCTCCTCACTGCTTGCAAATAAGTAAAATGCCTGTTCTGCAAGACAGCAATAAAAGTAGGACCTTCGCACAGACTCAAGAAGCGTATAGTGAAAATGCCATTCAGAATGCAAAAAAACACCAGCATTGACTAAAAATTATGGTGTGCTGCTTCTGAAAATTTGTTAGCGCCTAGAAGGTAGGATGCTAGATCCATTCCCCACAGTGCCCTGCCCTCCAGAACTCGTGAGATCCAGGTCTCATGACAGCAGTTAGTAAAGCTGAACAATAACTAATGAAGGCATTAAAAAAAGTGCTCAAGTGGACTGTAAAGAATGAAAACGTCTGACCTACTTTAGCATATTTCTACTTTTACTCTGGAAATGGCTACCAGCACATAGCTTCTCAAAATGAAGGCAATGTAGAAAATAGTGGCCGAAGTTATAACAGCAAAGAGATAGCCCATACTCATGAGTTGTAAAGTTTTTTCTCTTTTTTGTTCTCTTTTTTTCTTTGTCTTTTGATCACATATGTCCAGGCATTACAGATAGATTGAAAATGACTAGTTTAAAGCAGCAGTTCCCTAGTTAGGGTCTGCAAGGTCATGGCCTACAGAATAATTTTAAGTGTATAGTGTGTTCCATTATGGGTTTAATGATAAGGATGCATCCACAAACATTTGGATCATTCTTCCTAGTGATCCAAAAAGCTTTTAAAATGTTGGCTTAGGATGCAGCTTTGCCCAAATAACTTATAAAAAACATGTGGGAGGTTTGTGTTGAAAAGTCAAGAAGTTGTCTGAAAATGGAGCTGGTCAGTTCTTTAGAACCAAAGCTGAATACCAGATGGTCATATGTGTGTATTTTTGGCTTTAATATAAATTAACAATGGCTTATATAATTCTACAGGAGTTTAATATTCTTTTGAATGTAAAAAGGCAACATAACACTAAGATGGCCATGGTTGTTAATGGCTTGTATTAGCTGGGAGCTATAAAATCATCCTAGTACTCTGTTAGTGCTGGAATAATAATTTACCAAGACAATTACCACATGGTGGAACTTTTTTTCTGCTCTAATTCAGTGTTATTAATAATGAATAAAATTGCAATTTTCTCAGGTTGCTAGGGGCAGTAGGGAATTATTTCAATGAATATTTCAGCGCATTAGTTTAATCATAGTTCCACAAAATTCAAGTGGGCAATATTTTATACTTTTAAGTTTGGTCTGCTAAGGGACCATAGTCATTAAATTGCAAACTATTTGCACTGAGGTCCATTCTATGATTTACAAGGCTTGTTAAAAACACTGTAAAAGAAAGCAAGCTGTGCCATTAATACTTGTAATTTGATGCTGCATTTGTTAATGGGTTCAGTGTGATTAATGTTTTTAGCAGCAGGCAGAACATTTTGAGACAGGCAGTACTGGGGTTTATAATACATAGATGCATGTAAAGAAAAGCTAGAATATTGTAAGTTTTAGTAATACATGTTTTTACAAGATTGTATTCCAGAAATGGGAAACCAGCAGCGAAATTATACTACAATGTATGTAAATACAGTTCAAGCTGTGGTAGGTGCTGATGTGTGTGTTCTTTATTTTCCAGCCAACTGCATGACTTCTGGCGCTTGGATTACTGGGAAGACGATTTGCGCCGACGGAGGAGATTTGTCCGCAATGCTTTTGGGTCCACTCATGCTGATGCTCTCCTAAAAGCTGCTGTGGAATATGGTCAGTATCAACTCAGCTTAAAAATATAGCTCATGATGCTTTCTTGATGTCCATGAATGCCTGAGAACCATGTCCCTTTTTTCTCGAGGACTGTGCTGAGAATTCCTACAACATATTCTTAGAAAAGGAATTCTTTCAATTCTTACACTTTAATGAACCAGAAGACTTGAGCTTGTGAGCTGTTAAATTCCCTGATCCCCAAGGGATTCACATTATACTTCTCTATCATTCCCAGATGCTAATTTTGAGACATTGGTAAAAGCAACTGAATTTGTCTCTCTGGGGCAACTGAATGAAATAGGTCATCAAATTAATGTGTCATAATAGTTCTATTAGAGACGTTTTGTCAATGAGGAATTAAAAAAGATCAGAAATTTTATTCTGGCATGCAAATATCAGCCAAATGTATTTTTTCTGCACATCATGAAATGCATTAAAACTTGTTAACAATAATTTTTAAGGATAACTTGTGATTTCAATAATGAACTGAATACATAGGAGCTTCAGTTTTAGGAACTGAAGAATTAGATGGTGTTTGATTTTCATGGAGATGTAGCTGTATATATAGTATATAAAGTATAAAAGAGGAATGAGGACATGCTTACAAAATCCTCTGTAAAATGTTTAAGTTTCATATACTTGTGACTTTTGTACAGCAGACTGAACCAGAATACTTAAAAACTCTGAAGTGATTTATTTCTCAGGTTGAAGCTGGGATACCTCTCTAGCATATCAAAGACAGGAGTTTTTTAAAGAATATTTTGACGGTTTTCTGGTTTTTTTTTTTTTTTGTTTTGGTGCTGAAAAGAAAATACTATGATTCTTTAGCATTTTGGAGTAAAAAATTGAAGTAATCATTCACAAAGCATGTTGAACCTTTCATCTGATGTTTAGCCAAAGGCTGAGGTTGCCAAAAGTTCTGAATGTGATAGATATAAAGCTATCTCTGTATGACCTACACTTTTCACCAACTTTGTGGTTGTTGAGGCAAATAGCTGGGATCCAAACAAGGTTAGACATATGAAGTAATACCTGTGTGTGCAGTTAGACTAGCAAGTGTAACTTAATCCATACTTAAAGGTGAAGGCTATCGTGTGCAGGACTTTAAGTCATAAACTTTCCTTAAGCTGGGTTAAAGAAGACATTTCACCCTTTTGTATATGGTATTTCATGGTATATAGTATTTGAAAAAGGGGTATTTGCTCCATGTTCTTCCAAAACATCAGGATAGAGATTATATGAGAGTCGGGTACAAAACTGTGCTAATTGCTGTGTTGCTTTAAAAAGGCAAATAATCACTAAAACCACAGACTTTATATGCATATAACACCTGTTAGTGTATTCACCATACAGGAAAATTAAAACTCAGGTTTGTACACCGTTGGTTCACATAAAATTTAGTGGTTACATAAAACTTAACAATAGACTGAAGTTTTCAGAATTTAAAAATTAATTCTAGCTTTTCATATACGTATTAAAATTAACATGGAATTTTAAAACCCGCATGCATTAAAGTATTCATGGATTCTATCTAGATGTATTTACTTCTCAGAGGCTTAAGCCTTTGGATTTTAATACTGAGACTTTTAGCTGACCTTCCTCTGTAAGAAAACATCCTTAACACTGATGTTATTTTTATGCCTCTTGGTGTTACTAATGAGTTGAATAATTTATGAGGTTGTCATGTGAAAAGGATTTGGTGCAGTTTGATGTACTTCTAGCCTCTGGTGTTGGAATGTGATTAATAAAGAGCTAGAGGCAGATTTTTTTTCCATAGGGCTTAACTTTCATTGTAGTTGGTTTTTTTATTGGCTTTGTTTTGATAATTTTGTTTGGAACAGTTTGATAGTAAAATGCCCCTAGCTTCCAAAGCTGAGCATGACATCATACTGCAGAAAGAATTTAAAGCATTTTAAAAAAATCAGACTATGTAGTTTTCCAATAACAGATTTTATTTCCTGACCTCAGATACTTCATTTGTGAGAAATAAACTATTCATCAAAGCAAAATTTTTTTGGCTTTTGTTTCAATTTTTCATCTTGACTGATACCTCTAGTACAAGTAAAGCTGTTTTGTGGATCAGTAAAATAGTGGAAACATCTTACAAGTTTTTGTTATCTACATTGACTGTCCGTTATCATTTAGGATTCTGTGCATAAATATTGAAATGAAGAAATGTTTAGTCAAAGCCTAAGTCAGCAAGCTCCTCAGTGTCTGCGATCAAAGGCATCAACTTAAATAGGTCTGATCAGGCATTGCAGAAGAGGGCAGCCAGTTTCAACTGAGCAAAAATCACAGAGCAAAGATGACAAAATTAATCAGTCATTGCTTTGGCAGTAAATAATAAGATATGCTGAGGATTGCAGATGAGAGAATTATCAGATTCCTTGGAGATGTGCCTGCTTAACACCTGATTTATCTGAGCTTGTGCAGCCATCAAGATATGACCTTGATAGATAAAACAGTGCTTTTCAGCTAGTCTAATACTAAATCATATTTGATGTTGGATGTATGGATACTGTAATTATATTATATTTGCAGTCATTAAGGAAGGAGTCTTGGAAATAAAAATATGTCTATGATCTATATGTTTGTTTTAGAGAAGTAAAATAAATGTTAAATTCTACCTTGAAGGGCTAAAAAGAGAAGTATTGATTTTAGATGATAGTGACTTCTTCCTGTAGGAAACATTGAATCTTGCACTACTGGGAAATAATATTTTCTCAAAAAAAAATCTGTCACAATGAAGTTTCTATTTAACTACAGGCTGTTAGTCACTTCTTGGATACATGCTTGGATTTCCATTTTTCATAAAATATAATATGTATACATATATGTATGTGTGTGTGCATATGTGTACATATGAATATATGTTCAAAGTACCTGACAAGTTAAAAACAATGCAATGAGAAATTATAATATATGCCTATATAAAACTGTGAAAAAATATAGCAGATTCCTATGGCTATATACTTAGCTGTCCCTTGAGACTGTCTGCATCTCAGTCATTGTAGCATTTACAGGGAATTTTTCTAGAGAAAATTTTCTAGAGACTAGAGAATTTTTCCTTTTTGATTAATCGCCTCCATTTCTAAGCTTTTAATATTAGGCATTAGATTTGTTTGTAATCTGTTAAAATTACTTTCATACCCAGATTTAAAATGCAAGCATAATTAGTTCAGCATTGTACATGTTGTGCCTTTTTGTTTTAGTTAAATTCTTTCTTGAATCAAACTATAGATTAATTTCTTTCTTTTGTGTAGCTGAAGGGATGCTACTTACTACAGTATCAAAGTGCAAGCTATAATGGAATTTGAATTACCTGGAACTTTTAGTAGAGTTTTAATTTTATAATGTCTATAACTTAAGCAATTCTAATATTAGATGGAATTTCAATGTAAATAAGTAAATTGTAACTGACAAGAAAGAAAGAAAAAACAAAAGATTGTATAAATTATTATACACCCTACTTTTCTTCCCCAAATTTTACTATGATGGATATGTGAAATATGCAGATATGACCCAATTCACAAGGATTCTGTACGTGTGGTGAAAGAACTGTCTCTTCTAGTTAATCACCTTAACAATTTACAGTCATTGGAGATTAGCATGGAGGATACACTACTGTACCACCCTGCTGGTGAGACAGAATACTGGTCCACATAGGTCAACCTAGGAGTAAAACAGTTCCTTTATTAAGATTTGGTCCTTCAGCTTTTAAAGATTGTGGTCCACAAACAGTTTGTACATAGAGGGAGTACAAGATAGGCTACATTTTCTATTCTACGCTGAAGTAAATGAGCATGAACTCAGTGCCCACATTCTAAACTTACATGTGTAAGTTGGTCAAATATATCTAGGGTATACGCTCAAGAATATTTAGCCTGTTAAGCTGATTAGCGTGACAGATCCTAAATGCTTAAAATGAAAAAGAAAAGACAAAGAAAAAAAAGGAAAATGCCTTCATACTGTAATAGATTCAAGTTTTGAAACAAAGCCACAGATATATGTGCAATATAGCCACATATGTCTTTTGAACTTGCATATATGTTTGGATATCTAATTAGCAACCTTATTTCAAGGGCAGTTCTAGCTGAAGCAGACTGTGGCTCCTTCTGGGACTTGTTGGTGCTCTGAGTTTCACCAAATACTGTGTTTGCTCATCACTAGAAATACATTTTTATTGCACAAACACAATTAAAAAGCATCAGGTTTGAAAATCTGGAATGTTGAAATCTGAAATCTATTTTCATGACAGCAGATGAATTTTGATGGACCTTCGAAAAATGGCAGGAAGAATTCCTTCAGGCTGCTGAGGGACCAGATTATTTAGCAAGCAAGAGCTACCTTAGAAACAAGGCAGTATGCACTCCTGCTATGAAACTGAGGGTCTGAAGTCCATGGGAACTCAAACAAAGGACTGTCTTCAGAATTGGGCATCTGGGTGTCCTGGAGACCCTAAAGGAAGATTCAATTCTTTCGGTGTCCTTAATGTTAGAGAAATACCCCAAAATGAAATTTCAGAAACTCTAGCCCTAGAGTCACCCCACAGTGCTGAGAGGTCCAAAGTGGTTGATTTCCACAGTTCCCGATTTCCATCTCATGAGCTTCTGGGCTCCCTGCCTTCTGCAGGCAGGATCAGAACAAGGTCAAGGGAGGAGTGTCCAGAGAAACTGGCAAGTAGCTATACACCAAGTGTTGTTCTAGAAAGTTAAGCCAGTGTTTTAGAAACTTACCTGACATTTTCAAGTAATAAGACATATGAACAAAGCAGAATGTCCCATGAGCTGGAGATGCTTAATTTAATTATCTCTGTTCAGAACGTTTGCTGTAAAATCAAGTGCCCTATTCTAGGAAACCTGAATGTGCACCTAAAAGCTAGTCTTCATTTCCATCCTGCATTTCAGGTTCTACACTTTGATGTACTAGATTGTTGATACTAATGACATTGCTAAAAACGTAAAATTTTCACATGTTGGTAAAATACTACCATTTTTGCAACAAATAGCTGTTTGACTGTCTGTCAAAGTTATTGCATAAATCATATGTATCTAAAAGAGTTAATTTACTTTTTCTCAACTTCATAAGGTTCTCAGACTTCATTATCCTTTACCTTAGCATTTTTTGTGCATATTGAAAATGCCTAGTATACTTCCAGAACAGTTTCAACAACACTGGTTTCAGAACCAACCATAAGAAAACTTGTATTTTTTCAGTAACTGGGTCAGAACTAAAAGCAAGTTGAAGTCAACTGATAGTGAACCATTACTTATCAGAGTTTTGCTGGCAGGCCAACTAGATGCATAAAACCCAGTTATTTCCCTACGTATATCAGCAGTGAGAGCATTACTATGTACCTTGTAAGAGATTAAAGATCAAATTATGCTTTCAGTTTTGTCTATTACTTTCTTATACTGTATCTGTATGAACAGCTTTTTTGTCAGAGTTGAGTTTTACAGATCCTTTTGTCGGGTTTTTTCACATTTTCTTTTACTTCTAAACTGATCTGGACATCTGTTGGTAGCCAGTAACACGATAAAAAGCAACAGGAACAAGCTATTTTTTACTGGTCAAAAAATGGACAGATTGTCTGAAGAAGTTGTGTGGTCTCCATCCTTGGAAATACTGAAAACCAAAAAGTATTTATACACAACTATGTCGCCCCTTGAGTCTTCCCTCTTCAAGATAAACAAATAATATCTACAAAATATCTGGATCAATTTAGTAATAAAAGTAACTATAAAAGAATATCTATGTCTCTCTTGTACTGGGGAGACCAGAACTGGATGTAGAAATCCAGGTGTGACCTCACCAAGGCTAAGCACAGGAGCAGGATTACCTTCCACAACCTACTGGCAATATTTTGCCTATTTCAGCCCAGGACAACATTTCCCATTGCTGCAAGGGCTCATTGCCAGCTCATGTTCAGCCTGGTGTCCCTCAGCACCTCAGTTCCATTTTTGCAGAGCTGCTTTCCAGCTGTGTGACTCCCAGCAGGTACTGGAGCCTGGGCTTGTCCCTCCCCTGTTGCAGGACTTATACTTCTTGTTGAACTTCATGAGGTTCCTGTCATCCCACTTCACCAGCCTGCTGAGGCCCCTCTGGCATGCCAGTAATTCCTCACTGTTTCTTGTCATGTGCAAACTTGTTGAGGGAGCTCTACTTCATCATTAATGAAGATGTGAACAATGCTTCTAATATCAATTTGCTCATGTTCACTATAATAGTTATTATCACTGAAATCGAGTTTGTTGTGACTGTATTAGCCAAGACAATATTTTTGATTGTCTCTTTTTTTCCCCCTCACTTAATGCACTGTCCTAAAAATTAGTCACACAACCCCCTACAATTTCATGAAATACGCTGTTCTGGGGAAATACGGAGTGACTGTTACCTAAGATAATTTCCCAAACTGATATTTATTTAAGTAATGCCTTAAATAAGAATACATAAGAGCAACTGAAGAATGAAAGCCCCCTTCTAAAAAGAAACCTTGTTCCCTCACCTCATTCATGCACACAATTTTAGTCTGTAAGTAAAGATGACCATTAATTGTGAGCAGTTTTAAGAAATAAAATCGACTTCGAGGGCAGTAAAACACACACACTTGATGTTCTGTGGTGAGCGTTTTAAGAATATGTATACAGTCGTTAAATTAACCCATAACAATTCTATGTGCCAAGTCCTCTTTGTTCTTCAGCCTAAATGGGATCATGCTGCCACGTGAAACAGGCACGTAAACATTTCTGCTTCAGTTGAAGCACCTAAAATAATACTTCTCCTGTTACAAAACTTCCTTTCAGTATATAAACTAATTTCCACATTGATTGTGGAATCTCCGGTGTACTCTGAGTGAGTTTATATCTGAATTGCGTGCCTGAAGGAGTCACAAAAATCCTGTTTTTAAGTACAGCAATTTAAGATTTTCATCTATAGCCTTATAATTGTAGCCCAACAGTGCCATCCACTGCTTCACCAAATAAACTTCCAAATATTACATCCTCACAGGATTTTAGGGAAAATATTACATGATAGTTTTGTTCTCTTAATATTTTATATGGTAATTGCAAGATACAGGTCTTTTTCTAAAGAAAGTCTAGGGAAAAGCTCACATTGGGTACTAATTGAAGGATCTGCAAAGCAAAATCTTAATAGTGAGAATAATGAAATCTAAAATACTACATTTAATTTGGTCTTGTCTACAACATTTCCCACCCCACTCCCACAATAATAAATATGTTCTCATTAAATATATCATAAATATATCTACCATTATGGTGTTCCTTTTTCTTAAAACCCACTGTAATGTAACGAAAGGCACCTTCAAGATGTAAATGGTAATGGAATTTGCTTAGGTAGAGTACTGAACACTGCTGTCTTGAATTGTTCCGAGCACTCAGTGTCTGAGCTTCTGCTCTCTGACTAGGTCATAGAAATGAGTTGCAATTGCATCCTATCAGTACTTGGTAGTCTCTAAATACCTGCCTATATTCTGCTTCTGCCTGTCATATGTTATTTCTAGCATAGGAATTTTTATGGCAGCTTGATAATAAGTTTTAAGTACAGATTCATTAATTTTTTCCTAATTATTTCCTCAGCTCTTGAAAGCTAGAAGCACTCTCTTGACTATAATTCAAGTTTTTCACAGACCTAAATAGGATATGAAAACTCTTCCCTCTAAACCTCTGTGCTGGGTTTCAAATGCCTTTCCTCTGAGATTTTTAGGTTATCCGGCATGACCTGGGTTTTAGCTGCCGTTATAGATCTGAGCTAATAATTTTACTGCAGAACTTGCTGGCTTTTCACCAGCAGTTAACATAACTACCTCTTTCTTCATCTGAAAGTACACGACACCAGAATGTTCTTGAAGTCATAGTTGGCCTGAAAAACCATTCCTAAAATCTAAAAATTGCTACCAGTGTCATTCTTAGAATTCTAGCTGCATTTTTCTACCACAATTAAATTTTCATGTACAAAGACACAGTATCTGTCTGTTCTGCCAAATGAAAGTAAATTATTTACCAAATCAAGTAAATTGCTATGATGATAAATGTTTTCAAACCCATGTAAACATTGTATTTGTTCTATTTATTCATTTCTATATCTATTTGACAAAGAAACAGAAGTTCTTGACCCATGAATATTCAGTGAATCTCATAGAAACATTTCAGAAGAACATTCTGTCAACGAAAGTCTAATAATAGCCCTTCAGAGTCCTTCAAAGCTTGGTGAATGTACATCTTGGGACTCAGGTTTTAACATGTGCTTTTCAAATTTCCTATTTTCTATGCTTTAAAACTCTGTATTAAGGTGTAACGGCACTTCAAAAATCTCCTTTGGCAATAGTTAAAAACACAAAATACTCCTTTTCTATATTTTCTCCACTCTTCTTATCCTTGATATTTTCACTGAAGGATTCCATTCTCCACTTTGTGTGTAAGTGGGAATATATATATCATTTATAATATATAAATTATATAGTAATATATCATTTGTGTTTTCTGCATTATTTCAGCAGTGCTGTAAACTTTGCATAAGGATAATTAGGAGATCATACTGTAGATCTAAAAAGACTTTACTATCCCACCCTTTCTGATGGTCAGTGAGAGATATGACAGGCTTTGTGCTCAGGTTTTTGTGAGCCTCTGGGCTACTTGCAGGGGTTAAATCAATAGAAGAAGAGTGTAAGAATCTTTTCAGTATAGGTGATTACTTGTCTTTCCCAAAGAAAAGGAAACCTGTTTGTATAGATTTTGAAAATAAAGAAATTAATTTTCAGAGACAGTATATATTTTAAAATGCCTGAGGATTTCTACTCATCTTTTTACATTGCACTACTTAACATTTATCTCATAAAACCTATTTCTATTACATCACGTGAAAATTCTTGTAGAAATGTTATGTCTAGAGTAAGATTTGTACACAAGAAATGAAGATTTAGATATATGTGCAATGGCTATTCTGTATCCTTGCAAGTAGAGTGAATTCTTCAGTACCACTTATTTTATGTGTTGCATTTTTTTATAGCGTTAATTTAGAAATACACACAAAAAAGTACCAGTGTAATGAAATAAACTGGATTTTCCTGTGACTTTCAGTGTGGTGCAAGTTACAGGTAGGGATGAGGATGCACCTTGTGAAAGAAAACCAAATACATTTTATGGAAAAGTTCTCAAACACAGTACTAACCAGCATGATAAGGAAAACCGTCTGTTAAGAATTCTATCAGCCAGCATATTGTGCATGTTTTCAGTTGTTTAAATTTCTTTTTCATAACATGTGCATTACATAATTATATGACTTTTTTCTTATCCTTACAGCGTGCCTAAAGGGTACATCTCCTGGTGTACTGGTTTGGATAATACCCTAAACATCATCTACAATAGATATACTTTCACAGCTGAAAGAACTATGCATAATACTTAAAAAGTCTTTTATTGGTTTCCCTTTTGCCAAATAGCACAAATCATTCAATCCTATGCCCTTAAAAAGCTGATCACATTGTCTAACTTGCATCTCAGTTCTCATCTAAATGGAAGATAATGTTGCTAGTGCTTGCAAATTCATGCTTTAAAAAGCATAGAAATTTTGCAAGTATCCCTGCAGTTGCACGCAAGGTTTGTGCTCTTTTGTAATATTTGTGAAGGACAGTGAAAGATGTCACAGACCCCATGTGGGATGGAAAGCTTAATGGAAAGTAAAATAAAATACTGCTCTCCTTTTTTCTTTACTGCTGACTGCTGCTAAGATTTCTGTGGGTTAGCTCTTCTTAATACACACTCAGGCCTTCTACCTGGGACAGTGATTGCCATTCACCCATTTCAATTAGCTCATTGAGCTGTTTTAATGATAGACCCTCAGAATCTTCTTTATCTCCCATGTTTTGTGTACCGCTACTCTTTCACTCTTCATCTGCTGGTCCGCATGAAACAAGGATGTTCTATAGCTGCAGCTATTTTTGCTTAAAAAAATAAAAAAGAAGTAATAATTGGAAAAAAAACAAACCCAAACACAAAGAGTATAGAATAAAATTCTGCTCCAAATCCAGAAAATAGCAAATCTTTGATTTTAATTTGATAAATGATTGCTATGTGGATAGATAACTTTGATAGATAACTGCTATTGCTAGATAATATCTAGCTTGGAGGAGTTTATGTATTTACAGCAGCCTGGCCCTAGCAGAAGGGCTGTCTGCTACTACTGGAGTGTAGTCCCTTAGCAGCTCTAAGATTTAAACAAAAATATCCCAGTGTTAAAGTCACAATGAAGCCTCACAAATGTGCATGTCCTGTGGGTGCTGCCCTTTGTCTGGTGTTGCTGTAGGCATTGATCTATGCTGAAATAGAAGCAATTCTTCCCACCAGTTACTTTAGCTGCTGAGTGAAAGTATGTAAACCAGTTCTGAAGATATGGTGGTCTACGTGAGGAAAAAAAAAACAACATTATATATATAGACAGATAAAAACCACAGTGCAGCACACTGAACCAGTGGGAATCTAGAAAGTAAATCTAGATGTTCTAATGACATTTTTATATTGACAAATTTATTATTTATATATAACATTGACGGTCCTTTAAAGAAACATTATGTTACATGACATTATGTCATGTTTAGGAGATTTTGTCTGTGTAAAGACTGCATAAGATGGTTTTTCTGCATGCCTCAGAAGAGAAAAGTTTCACTTGAAAAGATCACCATTCCAGAAAGATAAAGTAATTTCACATACGTTGGCAAATGAGTCTCCCAAAGCACAGATCATGAGCTGTTGAAGCTTTTTCTGTAAATAAGCAGTCTTGATAGAAATTGAAATAGTTGCATAACTGTTGGAATTACAATAGCTACTATAAAATATTTTAAACTTTCTTCCTACACATTCATTACCTACACTAGAGAATGATTTTTTTAGCTGTCCTATTACTTCTCTGTACAGTGGCTGTTTCCAAAGAGCCAGTCTTTATTGGATCTGAGAGCCAAAGCTTAAGTATGAGGGGCAAAATTGCCTTCTAGCAAAGACATAATCACTCATGGCCACAGAAAGGGATACTTAAAAACTTGTAAATGTTAGTATGCATTTTCTTTATAAAATATTCAGGTTTGGAGCAGTCACATAGTTTGGAGACTCTAATTTTTAAATATTAGGTAAGAGTTAGAAATGTTGGGGCACAATACCCTGGTTTGGAAGGTAAGATCACTTTTCATAGAATAATAGAGTGGCTTGAGTAGAAAGGGATCTTAAAGATAATGTAGTTCCAAACCCCTGTCATAGAGAGGGTCGCCACTTTCTTTTCATGGAATTTCATGAAATGCCATGGCATTTCTTCCATGTCACTGCATTACCAAGTGTTTGTATTTCCAAAGAGCATTTCGTTTCTTTCTGAGGCTTTATCATTGTTAGCCTTTTCAATTAGAATTTTTTTTTTCTTGGATCAGAAAGCAAAAATAAGACCAGCATATGTGTGTGCAGTTCCTCAGTATAGAGTGTGCCAGTTTAGAAGTCTGACAACATTGATCCTGGCTTTGGGGTCTGCAAGCAGATAGTCAGAATATTTTTTTTCCTGGGGAATGTGTGCTTAGGAACTAATCTAAAACTTTCCAGACATAATGCAGGCCTCAACATTAAGACGTGACATAGGCATGTTTTTCACTTTTATGTCGTCTTAAAAAGGTTTTATCAGATGCTATGTCAAAAGCGCAGAATGCCTCGTTTAGCAAACATATTTCATTGTTTCATTATCATGTCATACATATTGAAATTCAATCACCTTTTGTTTCTTGGCTTATTAATTAAATTTTTCTATTGGAATAGTTTGGTTACCCTCTTCAGTGGCCTGTCTTAAGGAACATTTGCGTACATGTGAATATCTTGAATTAAGAATAAATGAAATTCCTTTTTGCTGTCAAAACCAAATTGTGAAAACACGTTGCATGGCTTTGAAAATCAGTACACTCTATTAGCAGACCTGTCAATATAAAAAGTGCATTCCATTTCCACCTCTTGCTCTAATAACCTTTTCTATGTTACTCAAAGGCAGTTCACATAATCAGAGTATATTGTCAGCTTACTGGAGTTGGGGAAGCATGAAATGAAAATCGCGTTAATATTGATCCAATTCTCTTACTTGCAAGTGTCCTTGATGTCCTTTCCACTGAGCAATAACTGTTGGTGTGATGTAGATATTTTCCTTTCAGCTATTACTGTACTTCTTTAAAATGGCTAGGAACACACCTAGGAAAATTTTATTGCTCTTAATTTTTTTTTTTTGTGTGTGTGTATAATCTTTGCCTGTTGAAATTATCCGCAGAAGAATTTGGTTTCTTTCTGCAATTTATCAAACTACAGTACACGCCAAAATGCTGGCCTTCAAACTATCAGGGATTTGTAAAGATTGTCAGTCATGAAATACGAATCCATTCCTCTGTGTACAAGTTACAGTGGCAAACTACATCTTAATCCAAATATAAACATTTGACTCTTGTTAGTTCCCATTGGAGGGACTTCCTCTGGTTCCAGTCAGAATGGGGACTGCCTTTCAGGAGCCTGAAATGCGTTGGCACATTTGCTGGACTGGGAATATCTGACTCTGTCAGCCACTGGCTGTTTACAGTCAGTGCTGAATCAGTGCAGGATCCTTCTCATATGCTCAGAAATCGTGAAATCTTGAATGCATATAATAACAATCTCGACAACTTCTAAAAATAATTTTCATGACCACTATGAATCTCAGTTTTCCTATCTGGGAACCAAAAAAAAAAAAAAGTGTGTCCAACATGGTACTTTAACCTTTATTTTTATGAGGGACCATTTTTATTAATATAAAACATTTTGAGTACGAATATTTTTTAAAAAAAGCTCTCAGCCTCATCTGAGAAGCATGTTTATTTTGGCCTTGCCTGTGTTCTCAATCTTCTCATTGGCATAGTCTGTGTCAGTCTCATTTTACAGTGCAAAACATCTGAGAATATGAAAAAGGAAAATATAAAGCAGTTAAGTATTTATTTACAAATTACTTATATGAAGAATATAATTTGGTCAGATGTTAGGTATAAGAATTAGGAAAAAATAGATGGAATGTCTGTGATTAAATTTTCAGGTATTTATCTATTATAGAAAACAAAAATGTGATTTGGTTTTACTTTTGGTGGAAGTAATTTCCAATACAAATATATGCAATTTTTAATTTCTATGCAATTTTCATAGTTTTTGTTCCTCATTTCTTCAAGGATCCCTAATAATGAAAATGTGATTTAGATTTCTCTGGTTTTTATTAAATCTATTAAAACCAGCCTTCCTTTATCAACAGTCACTTCTCTGATTCTCTGGGGAAACTAAATTATATGCCAGTCAAAGCTGCCCGTTCCAGAAACACATTGCAATTTAAATAACAACCCCAGCAGGCACAGGTGGGGACAGCTTATTGGAGTTGGCTGTGATGTGCCAGCGTTGGGATATGCAAAGCCGAAAATTCAGTCTCTTGTGCAGACTTAGGGATAGGCGATGCACGTTTCCCGTGGAGTGTGCAGAGCCCGAGGAAGGCTGGCTAGTAGTCCTACAGAAAGACACTAGGCTGAGACAGAGTGGGCACCACGTCAGTGATTTAATCTTACTGGGTTTTGTAGAGGTCAGTTTACAGACTCCCAGGCAGCTGCTCTCGATAACTGTGACCACTGCGTGGGTACCGGGGCCTAATCAAGTTACTGAGGATTAGCAATGAAAGCTTTATGTATGCTAGAATACATAAAGCAGGAAGATAGATTATCTAGCAAGTCTTTTTTTCTAAGTATTTTTAACTATTATTAGTGTTGAATGAACAAAAAATGTGGATAATAGTGGTACATTTTCATTTTGTCCACAAATAAGCTTGGCTCTTCCTGTAAAAGTTAGTTTGTACAATAAAGAAAAAAAATCTCTCTCAAGAAAATGCTTTGTTCTTCCAAACTCTGTTGATAAATTATATTTCACCTGTGATACAGTTTCATGGTTTACCTCATGAGCTGTCAGATAGCCTCCTGTGAGGAACTAGTTCTGAATTCCTTTATTTAATAAAGTAGTGGAAACTACCTTACGTGATGAAAATTCAGCAAGAAAATCAGTGTTCTACAGAGCAGCACAATACTGTAAGATCTGTAAGGAGTAAAAAGCAAGTTTACCCTTAAAACTTTGAGGAGAGCTAAGCTTCACAAAAACTCCACTTTAGCCACTATAAAAGAGAGCTTTTAATTAAATGCAGCGTTTTACTGTAAAGAGAACAGACTTTACTTATGTCAAATGGTCCTTTAGAAGCCACATAAAACTGTAAAAGACAGTATATGAAAAAGGTTTCTTATAGAAAAGAAGAACACCATCCCATGAAGCAGATTTCCAGATGTTTGGAAACATTAGAATTTCCTGTCAGTATATTTAGGTAACATTAAAATGAGGTTAACTTTCCACTCTGCCATCTCTCTTCAAAGATCAAAGAGCACTCACTACATAAATTGCCTTATCGGTAATTCGTTGAAGTAAACTATGGAAACAACTTTATAAGAAGCAGTAGTCTTATTTTGTTGGTTACAGTATTACTAAGCAAACTTTTATTAAAAATAACCATATTTTTAACCTCATATTTTACTAAATGCAGAAAGAAGAAAAGATAAAACACTATATTTGGATATATAGTGAATGAATAGAAGAGAGATCTAGAAACTCCCTTGGTGTGTTCAAAAAATCATAGTAATTAGTTTAATTTTTCATGAAATAAATACATAAACATAAATTAAATCAATAATATACTGTGTTCGTACTGCTAATTTTAAAATTTTATTTAGGGACAATTTTTGTGGCTCTGGACCCTTATGGTGTCTTTAAAACATAGATTGCATCCCTAGAACCTGTTGTGACCTACAGAACCCAGTAGGGACTTCATTGATTTAGTTAAAAATAGAAACTCAAAAATTCAGATAATATAATAAAAACCCCCACCCCACCCACCCCTGTTTTGTGAAGTATTGCCTGTATTAAATACTTCTAGTGGCTGTAGCTGCAAATTAACATGAGGTTCTCCTGTTCTTCTTAGGGAAATTATTAGGTTTTCAAGGGTTGTGGTAATGGGTTTTGTGGTGCTTTTGGTTTTTGTTTATTTGTTTGCCTGTTTTTTGGGGGGGTTGGAGGTTGTCTTTTAGGTGTTCTTGGTTTTGGTGGTTTTGGTTTTTTTTTTGGCTGCTTAATGGTTTCTGTTTAAGGAAAAGTAATGCTACTATAGAAGAGAAATTAGTACATTCTTGGCAATAGTGCACAAATTTACTGTGCAGCTCATACAGTCTTTCAGACATATAAAATACACACCTTCCCATGGATATTGAGGTTTTGTAGAAGAATGTTTGTTGGTTTCTTTAATTTCTTTTAAAAGGGGCTGTTTTCAGTTATCCTGAAATGACTGTAGAAAGACAGTTTGTAACATGCACATTCACAAAAATAATCAAACAGGTGTAATGGAAGAAGGATTTTTTAACAGCTTATCTAGTCCTGTGCATACATTTTTTTGGAATATGTTTAAAACAGAGCCCTTAAGTTTCAAGAAAGCAAGTCACCAAATTCAGCTGGACTTCAATACAATCTGAGTGACTTATTGCCTTCAAAATCTTTGCAAAATGTAGTTTTAAGAAATACTTAGCTGCTCACTTCAAGGCTCCTTTCCAAATCCCAGTCTATCCCTTAAGTCTGTCTCTTAAAATATCCCTTAAGAAGGACCTTGATAAGGACAAGAACTGATAGCATCTGCCAATTCTAGTTCTGTGCTCTCCAGTGTCACAACGTTGCTTTCTGGAAATGACATCTAGTTTTATTTTTCTTTTTTTAATGGATTTGAAAGATATTCTAATTACACTTAATACAATTTCATTTTGTGTCTTTAAGACACAGGCTGCTTGTGTGCTAAAAGTTTTGAAATTAAATGTCTTGCCATAGATTTAATTTCATAGTAATTTTCCTGAAGTTTTGAAAAAAAAATTGAGTTTTGATTTTTTTCCAACACACTGAAATATCTAATATTCATTTATTCACTTCTCCTTTTTATATCACTGTTAACAATAACAGACATCGTTTTATGTCATATAATTTTTTATTCAGTTTGTTGTCTGGTTTTAAAGAGACAAGTTGTTTTTCTTCTTACTCTTATTTGGAGAGTTTCTCTTGTTTTAAAACCTTTTTGAAGTCATCTTGAAATATAAAAATAGAACATCTGTGACAGATCTGTTTTGAACATATTTCATGTTTCAGGATCCAAGGAGATCTGGTGGTCTGTGGTATTAGCTTGTTAATTTCTTGATGAATGGGTAGAAAGGCCATGAAGTGCACTCAGTACAGCACGTCTTCCGAAGATAGATGATCTCAAATAAATTCTATTCCCAATCAGTTTTTGATTTGTTAGGTGTTAAACCATTTCTTTCTAAGGACAGTGTTTACAAGCCTTGTAATGAGACAGCCCTGTGAGACCTTACTCTTCTTGCTGTAATTTTGATAAATGGAACTCTAATTCATAAAGGATATAGTGATTGAAGGGCAACTCCAGGTCCTGTACACTTTCATTTAGATAGATGTTTGGTACAGTACAGCAAAACTAAGGTGCACTCAACAGCGTGATAAATTTTAACAGCCATACCAGAGGGGTTTTTTTCCATAAGGACAAAGAAGGACTATTTATTATATTTCATAGAAATAAATGTATTTTTAATACTATAAACCAGAATGGGTTTTATATAATTTGTCTTGTTGCTAAGCTCCAAATTTGCCAAACTAATGTAATACCTTCTACTCTACCATGTTTCTTATACCTGTGTCTGGCAATATTTCTGTAATCTGGTACACTCACTACAAAGGATTTAAAACACCTTAAATTTCAAGTTGTTTGGATGTAGTTTAAATACTAGTAATAATTTGGAGCTTGGGACTTTCTTCCTGGTAATTTTAAAAATATATTTTCATGCATAATTAATTTTATAGAATTGTCATTAATCAGTTACTGCAGAAGTGATTGACTCTTACTCCATATTAGTACTTTTCAGTTAGTTAATTTGAAGATCATCACATTTTATAAAGCTCAGAAACTTACATAAAACTGATTAGAGCTACCAAAAAGGAAGAGAATGGTGTTTTGATGCTTTCTTCCTCCACCATGTTTGTTCACCTCAGGCCTGGTCTCCTCTGGTGTCACATGCTTCACAACAGGGGTTATTATTTGTGTCAGATGATCCTCACCTCCTTTGCTATAAACAGAAGTGTATCAAGATCCTGATTTAATATGCAGAACAATTCTGATGTAATGCAACTGAAAATCTGTTACAGCATGTTACATTTTGTGGTTTTTTCCTAATTCCTACCATTCTTGCTTCTTTCTGTGAATAAGAAAAAAAAAATACAAACCAACCAAACAAAAAAGAATCCAAATTTTGTTTTAATACTGAAAACTTTTCCAACAATTAGTTAATTAAACCAGTTTTAAATTGGGCAAATAATTGTAGTTAGTTGAATTAAGTAAAAAACCTATGTAAGTGAGGTAATGATCACAGCCTAATAACCAAACACAGCAAAACACAGCATATTAAAATACAGCAGCACTGTCTTAATCACTATCAGAATGGTCCTAATGGAGACAACAGCAAACAAGTCCCTAATTTTGAGCTTGATGAAAAAAATGGGGGTTTGCTTACTTGTTTCCCTTCACCTTTTCAGAGTTTCAGAATGTAGTTTCTGAAATAGCAATTGAGATAATAGCAATAGTATCCTAAAGGTTAATGTTAGGCGATGTAAAACATGAGTTATCTCAGCCTGTGATGAAGTGGCATGTTAGCAGTGATCTTCAAATAGAGTAAACACACCCACAGAAAGATATGCCTCCAGCATTTTTATTTATGTGGTGTGACTCTCCTGTGCACAAACTAATTAAAAGACTCTATCTAATTAGAAGAGTAGGAGATAAAATCATAACATCTTCCCAACTGCTTGTAATAACAAAACTGCCTGATGCATCAATTCCATTCCATGTATCTATCTTCACTAACCTGTGTGCTTACTGTATTCCTCTTAGTTGTCCTCTGTTCTATTAAGAGGGGGCCACGAGTCTTACCAGATTTTACCCCAACATTTTACATCTGCCATAATAGTTTTCATCCTGTTTAAGTTCAGGCATTGTGGAAGACAAACAAAATCCACATGTGCATAATTTTGCCTATTTTCACACTCATTCTGTAGCTTAGTAGGAAGCAAATTTCCAAATTATCCTACAAAAAAAGAGATATAGTTTAGGGGGTTTATTTCTTGATTGGCAGAAGTGGAGATGCCCAGGTCTTGGATGGTCCAAGGTGAAGATCCAGGGTTTTCTGTTTAAGAAAAAAAATAGAAATCTTTCTTGCCTGAGACTATTGTGAGTCCATAGTACTGAAAACAAAACTTATTACCTCTTCCCAGCTAAGAAAGAAATACTATGAGAAGGTCACAACAGTAACATGAAAGGTATTTATGGTATAAAACCTAATTATGATTCTGTTATTCGACCACACTAGGATTCATTTTTTACATCATAAGAATAAAATTGGGCAATTTTCAGTAGGATATTCCCTAAATGCAATAAGTTAAATCTCCTGCCATAAGGAACCATCAGGCTGAATAGAAAAAGCGAACTGTAGTCAAGAAAAATGAATATTATCAATGAAAACCTTTAGATAATTGGCACATATCCATGTACCGCCATTTTTACTGTGTTGCTTAAAAACACACACACAGATGTGCACCAAAGTTCCCTCACCATGCTTGTCTCTTTTTGAGTCTTTCCTGAATCTCTCCATAGCCTACCTTGTTGTTACTGTGTAACAGAGATAAACCAACTCCTACTTCACCATCCTGTCCCTCCTATCTGAAAAGACAAAAATCCTGAGAGATTTTGATTTCTGAAAGCTGCTTCTTTGTTTAGAGTAGGTGGCTTGTGCTCTCAGGTCAGTCAGAGTCAGGGCACCAGGAACCCAAAAGAAATTCCTGCTGAATTTGTTGCAGGTGGAAAACTAATGGAACAACATTGAACACAAAGTAAATGGCAATTATTAAAACCAGGAGAGTCTTTGTGGAAAACTTTGTATTTTATTTGGGACAGGACAGAAAACAGAATAGGACTGCATGTTTTGTAAACCTTGGTAAAGTATTAGAAAATGTTCCTTCGTTTTTTTTGATAAAGATGATCTATACTGAAATGTTTTTACTACTTGACTGTCATTGTTTTATATTTAAAATATTATTTAGGTAAAATCACAACATTTGTAACTTTTTTTTTTAGGCACTGAAGAGGATGTAGTGAAGTCAAAGAAAACTTTCCGAAGTCAAGCTGTGGTAAATCAGAATGCAGAAACAGAGCTTATGCTGGAAGGAGATGATGATGCTGTTAGCCTGCTCCAAGAAAAAGAGATTGATAACCTTGCAGGTAATTATACTTTTCATTAGAACTAAGATATGAGTCAAAAGGCTCTTTTAAGCTTGTCAGTTCTTAAACTTTGTGGTTAATGTCTTAATATTGACAGCTAAGCATAAAATCACAGATGAACAGATTCTTTGTTTTTCAGATTTTATTTCTTCCTCTCTGCTTCTTTGAGGTATGGGCAGTGATTACAAAGCATTTGCCCATTGTACAGTCTTGAGTAGAGATGTGAGAAATAGCAATAGCTCAAGTGCTTTTATTAGTGAGGATGAATTGTTGAAAAGTCTGTAAATACCAATGTGAAACCTCTTTTTTTGTGTGTGTGTTAAAAGGTAAATGCGGACTCATTCCACAAGTCAGGGTTTTGTGAGTCAGAGTGTGCTTGTGGCTGATCCCAAGTGCCATGCAGACTGTGCAGAGACACCTGCCCTCCTGCTTGCACCCAGTTCTCTCAGTGAGGGAGTTAAGGGAGATCTGTAGTATCTCAACCCATCTGTCACAGCGAGAGAAAAAGTTGCCTGTTTTAAGCAAGGACTAAGAGAGAATGGAGCTGTAACCAAGCTATGAACTTTGGGAGTTAGCATATGAGCTGGGAATGAACCTTCTGCAAATATGCATGAGAGAGCCCTTCTGGTCCTTTCCTGGATGAAGGAGTGCAGTGAGATCTGTTTCATCTGTCTGCTAGCAGGTTGTGTTACAGCTCTGTCTTAGAGGTGATACTACCTTTCCTGGGAAGTAGTCTGGGAAAAAGGGCATGTTGAAAGTTGCAAATGCACTCTCCTCTCAGACAGGATAAAACTGAGAAGTATGAAATGTGGTATGAAATTTTTTAGATTAATTTACTTAGGAGTATCTTTATGAAACTACTCCACTAAAGGAGAGTTTTGTGATGTCATGATTTTTTCTGCATAACTGAATTTCTAAAATAGCTATCTTTGCTCCTGCACTTTCTTCTGATGCCATAGAGAAAATACGTAGCAAAGATAAGATCATAAATAGATGATTAAAAAAATAAAAAATAAAAGCAAAGCAAAACAAACAAAAAAACCCCCTCAAAAATGAAAAGGCAAAAAACCCCAACAACTGCCTACATGGAAGACAGTTTCATGCTTTAGAACTATAGCAGAGCAGAGAGGGGGAAATCAATGCTTCTATTTGGATGCAAGCATCGGTATATGATTATCACAGTTAGTATGTCACTGCTTGCTTTCTCAATCTGCAGCTAACTGCTGTTGAGACACTGTTGTCTAAAGTCAATAAAGTAGTGCATTAGGCAGGACCATGAGTGGGATAATTTGATCAATGTCCCTTTCTCTTTTGGAAGGAAAACTCAGTACTGTTTTGGCTAAGTTCTTATATCTAAGAACAGTGCTTCCAACTAAATATGCATACAGTAGTTTAAAATTATGTTTAGAGGCTTAAATATGCATTTGAATTGAAATACTGATTAAAACTGCAAAGTGGACGTGAGAAATTCTTACCCAGTCTGGAAAATCTCAGTCAGATATGAAGTTCTTCTCTATGCCACAACACTGACATTTCATTCAAATACACTGATGCTGTACTATTCCTATAGCTACTACATCCCTCTGCAAAAACTGAGTATTTCAATGTCTCCTTAAGAATTAATGTGCAATTTATCCTTTTACTCAAGATTGCTGATGGATGACATCCCCTGCTCCCTCAGGACATGGCATAGTCATTCTAGTTCTTTGCTTTTACCGTTTGTAAAGCTGGGAGATATTGTCAGTATTGCAAAAGCAGAAATAGAAAGTGAAAAAAAAAACCAAAAAAAACCCAACTTTTGAGATATTGACAGGATGCCCTTGTGTTCCCTATCAATGCTAACAGAGCAAGCAAACTGCTTCCAAGTGTGGTAAGGTGATGTGATAATGATTCCATATGGTCCCAAAACCTGTGAGCTTCTCAAAAAGAACTCACGCTCCACTATCTCAGTTTTACTATTAGATTAACTGCAGCCTTTGCTACTCAGCTCTCACTCATCTTTGGAGCTGATGTTGAGAGTTAATGGTCACACATGGCATCATACATATCTTCTGTAAATTTTGCATTGATAAAAAAAAAAACCTGAATCCCACAATACCCTCTCTTTAGCTGCTGATTTTGCAAGATTTTGCATACAATGATATCACTGGTTTTCCCAGTTTTCAGTATATAGAATGTGGCTCTGAAACTTGAGTCCAATAACTGAAATCAAGAAAACCAGTAGGCAAAGAAGGTGGGGATTTTGGCTACAAAGGTTTGAACAATCTCTGACAGCTCTGAAGAGCAGGTTCCAATAAAGCCATACTGTCTGTTTTCTAATTCTAAAGAGTTATGTACATTTAGTACGTGATCTGGAAATCTTTGAGATCTATCTGGTGATGGTATAGCACAGCATCATTCATATCTAGTTACTGCTCACAGTGAAATGACACATAGGAATTTCTATATTCAGATATGCCTCCAATTTAACTTTAAAGCTTAAATCAATTCAAACCTGATTTACAATGATTTGGATTGTCTCAGTAAGAGATAGGAATTAAATGAAATCTTTATAAACCAGGTTTCAATTGATTTAAGATTGTCCACGTTTAACTAAAACAATTTAGCATTGTTTATTTCATGAAACTAAGGCACATTTTAAACAGAAGAGGCCTTCGGTTTTAGAAAATTTTTAACTAAGAGGATATAAATAATACAATATTTTGATTTGTGAACTTAAAACTGAAAAAAAAAGGAAAGTTTGAAACACATTGAGATTGTTCATACTAAGTTATCTGTACATACCTTTTGTTCCAGAGACTCTTTATAGTTTTTCATCAACCATGTGGCACAAATCAATGTAAAGTTCGCTTTGATAAATTGCATATGGGATGGAGAATTTTTAAATAATTATAGCCTGAATATTTTTATTATATAATCTTCGTATTCCATATGTTGCAATTGCAGTTGGTCAGATTTCATTATATTAAATAACATTTTAATAAAATATGAAAATCTGATTCCATGTTATTATGGTCTTAGGATTATGACTTATAAGTTTGCATCACAATTTTTAACAAAAGCAGTATTGAAACTGTCTTACAGTATGAGTTAGCAAAAGAACATTGTTCTTGTTTTAGCATTTATGTATTAAAATATTTTACATGTTTCTGTTTCAGTTTTACCTCCTTTTCTTCCCAGACTGTTCACTTCAAGAGGCAAGTCGCATCTCTGTTAGAACTAATGATTAAGATAGCCCAGTCAATTTTAACAGTTTCCTAATATATTGTGAATCTCTGGGTAATACCATCAAATCCACTCTAGTGACTTGATATTACTAACTCTTGTCTTTTTCCATTTATATTTCCTAATCCTTCAGTAGGGCTCTTAAATCTTTTCTCTTAAGATCCTGAGAATGTAAATTTGCTAACAGTTTGTCTCCTGCTTAGTAGATGATTTTTTAAAAATGAAAAATATGGGGGTGTGTTCTAATATTATAAATTTGCATTTTTACAGGGAGATACAGTCTAGTAGATATGCAGTTTTAACTAAGTTTGTTATTTGGGTTGGGTTTATTTTTAGAGCACTGATCTTGCCTTAAAATAGGCCATTAAAAAAATAAAATCAATGTTGATCTACTCAGGTTTTATGAATTCTATATTTTAGGAAGACGTTCTCTTCTCTTCTCTTTGTTGTGAAGATGCATTTCACTTGCGGAGATTTGTTTGTGCACCTTTGAGAGCAGAATTTAGCCTTAATGGCATTTTTGAAAGATACATGTTCTTAACTGGAGCACATTTCATCTATTTTGTCATAGAGCTGGTGACAGCAACAAATATGCCCCAGCCAAGCAAGGGATCCTTGATGGAATCTTTTGCTACTCTCTAAAAGAGTATTTTCTAGAAAGAAAGAAAGGAAATAAAAATAGGAGGATATGATGCTTTGAGTTATTTTAGGAAGACAAAGGGCTTTGGCAGGCATCTGGTTACTTGCGTGAGCTCAATCAACTCAGAAGCTGACTTCCTCATCAGCCACAGTGAATTACAGCCTCGCAACACTCTTGCAAGAATAAATACATGTTATTTGCTCCATTATATGGGCAGATTGAGCAACTCATCCAAATAAACACAAGGAAAGCCACTAACTGCCTTTAATAAATTTTAGTCTTATTGTATCATAACCTTCACTGCAAAATCTTCCCTTCTTCTTGAACATCTGCCTTGAAAGAGCCTCCCCCCCAGTGCAAATGGGCCAGGAATTTTGAGACAGATGCAGCATCCCAGCATTGCCATAACTTTTAGCAACTTCGAACTTCAGAGTAGAAATATTTCTAGAAAGCAGCTCTATTACTGGTAAACAAGAGCTGATCTTCCATCTGAGCCGGCATGAGTAGCAAGCCCACACTGGCCTGAGGGCTAAATGTGAAAAGCCTTCGCTCCAGACTGCTTGGGATTGTGCTGAGTATATTGACTTACTGCCCTGTGCTAGGGAACACACTAGGTCAGGGGGATTTGACAGCTTGTATTATTATTAATGAGATATAAGACCTTTCACTTCCAGGTCATCTATTTGAAGTCCAGACAAAACTGGAGGTAACCAAACATTATCAACATCTGTTTTGTGGCCTATGCAACATAAGCGTTTTGTCTCATTTCAGACAAACTAACAGAAATCATCATAATTTTGACCAATTTCCAAATGAAAAAATATTTGATGCTGTCATTAGAGGAAATTGGGATAGTGCCAAATATTGTACTACATAGAGTTACAATTAAAGTCATATAGCAGTATAAAGAAAATTTTAAAAAGGAGAAATAATTTAGTCCATGGGGAAATTTTCTATTCCAGGTTTTAACAAACAGCTCATTTACATTTCGGAAATTATTTTGAAGTCTTGCACATGACCAGATGGAGCAATAAAAACACTTAACACATCAAGGAACTGCATCTAAAGCCACAAAAAAAATTGCAAAATAAGTATTTTTTTGTGGAAAACTTATATATTTTTGACTCATCTTTAGATGTATAATATGTATTTCATATTTATACACGTACATTTTGAGTTATGGTAATGTTTCTTTCGGCTAAAGTCTAACATGGAATTTTCTTTACAAGAGTTGACCAGTGTAGACAATCTCTGGTAAGCAAAGCTGTTTGAAACTTTTTTCTCACCTATTTCAAAGGAGTAAAGGAGAACCATATTTTCTTGAGTTTTCTTTTGTTGCCATTCTCAAAATGTTAATGATATATGTAGTATTATTTCTATTGCATTTATTAATGGACAAAACAGTTAGACACACAGTAGATTTTCTTAATTAAAAAAAAAAATAAAGAAGAGCACAAACTTGAGCCTCTACTGAGAAGGCAGACTTTCGAATTATTAGATTTTTCAGGCATATAAAAATAATTTGATTGAGGCCAACCAGAGAAATTTTTGTTGCATTATCTGCTGTTAGAGTAATGGATTGAAAGAAAGGACCAAATAGCATTGCTATTGTCTCCAGCAGTGACCACAACCTACTCAGGAGGTTTAGGGGTAGAGGAAAGGAATCATCTTCATCCTTCTCCCTCCTGGAGAACAAAGCACGACAGTGGTTCCAAGGGTGATCTCATCTTCCTTCTCCAGCCCTTCTCCTCCTGCCCTGATGTGTCCTCTCCCGCGGAGCTGGGAGAGCCCTGTTGTCAGTCACATTCTCCCCTTCTCCTGCAGCAGTTGCCATCCACGCACCAGTGGCTCTGATGGTCTGGAGTGGCCCAGAGGGCAGAAGGCAGCAACCATAAGGGAAACCCAGCAAGGACTGTAGCAAGTACAAAGTGGTGCTTCCTAATAACTCTCTCTCAGCCTCTAACAGCTTGTACCTCAAATAGTTCCAGAGCCATAGGTGGTCCTTATTGGTTTGCTTCCTTCCTTCCCATTTTGTCTCTCTCTTCTCTCTCTTACACTCTCTCTTACTTTCTTTTTCTCCCTGTCTGGAGGTGGCTAAGGTACCTTAAGCTTTGCCATACTTTATGTTTTTTTTCTTTAAGAAAGTATGTATGGGTATGTGCACACACAAATAAGTCAGTTAAGTAACAAATATAAATGCTTCAATAGAGAATACAAAAAAATTTTAATGCTTTTCGTAGTTTTTCAAGCTTCCCAATGGAAACTCTTGACTGAATTCAGCATGCACTACTAAGTAGTTTTTTTTCCTTTCAAACTTCATTATTATTGCAAATTAGCATTCAAGACAGGAATTTCATTGGGGCAGTTGCTTGTCTGGGAAAGTGACAGGAATGTGGAAGACGAGTGATTCCATTTCCCATTCTATGATAGATACGTAACGACATAAGGCTTTTACTTCCAAACATGAAAATTTAATTCAGCCAGATTTCTGTAGTTTCTGTTTTTTATGTATTCAGATTTTGATCCTCAAGTCTAAGTATAAAAAAGAAAAACATATTTGTATGAGTTTAATTTGGAGTATAGATTCAGGCATAAACAGAAAACAATTATATTTTTGATATGTAGTTGGCTTTCACACTGAAAAAGGCCCAGAGTTTTTATAATGTACTATTTTTAGACAGCTCAGTGTTTATTCTAATCATTTTTTCCATATTACTATCCAAAATAGCTTAATATTTTATAAGGTGGTTGTCAGTCACATATGATAGTGCTCCTAAGCACAGCTTTGAAGAACTTTTTTCTTTGTACCTTAGTACACCCACTCTAAGTCTGAGCATCTTCAGCTTTTAAAATGGCAGCCAGATTTCCTGCTTTCCAAGCTTGAAAATGAAATCAGTTCAAACTCTGTTGGATTGTATTTACAAGTGGTTCTAAGAGTGTTTCATGTCTTGTTACTGTCCACTGATACCAGTTTATTTAAATTTTTTCCCACAAGTTGCAAAACTCTTTTTACTTGAAATTTCTGAGGCTGCAAAATTGAACTACAGTGGAGCCTATGACTTCAGAGGCCTGTAGTTTCTCCCTTTTCCTGAGGTGCCACACCCTGGATGGAACTGGTTAATTCATCAGAGGTCACACTGATGAGCTACCTGACATATAGGAGACTGTGGAAAGACAGGCCTAGACATAAGGAAACTCCACCATTTTGCATCTTATTTCATCTTCACTATGCAATTGGTTTCCTTGCAAAAATCCATTTAATCTTCATAGGAACGTATTCATAGAGACTGACCCACCATAGATTAGTTGAAGGAATGTATCCAGAACTGTATTTACAGTATCTATGTTTAACTGAGCACTCTCATTGACCTTTGGACAGGATATTTTTTTGCCTTTCTTTTTTTCCTCTGGTGTTATAGAAGCAAATTAAAAGATCAGTCAAGAAGAAGTTTTGGTTAGTCATGGTTTAATTAACCAGAAATTGTACCAGAGTCAGCCTCATCCCATGCTTTTAGCTTGGCTTTCTAAAGAAACAAGGTTTATGTTAGTACGCTCTGTCAGTCTCTATCTTTGTAGCTTCTTAACCTGGAAGCCATTTTGAACAAACTTTAAACAGGAGTAAAGACTTGAGAAGCAATAAAATTCAAGCAATGGAATCAGGTTGTTAAGGAAAAAAGCCTGAATGACAGAGCCTGCCACATCACTTCTCCTTTCAGTATGCACCAGAGGATCTTTGTGGAAGAGTCTTCTGAATTACCCGAACTGTGGGAATGCAATACATACAGTTGACTAGTAGACACAGTTGCACTAGAGTTGGTTCTGGTATTGTGTAGAGATACTCATATTTTCAGAAAAATTTGACTGTTGCATCTCAGGTGATTTTTCCAAACACACCTGTCAAGTTATATGCTGATCCAACAATTTATGTCTTTATTCCCACACAGATATAGGAGTTACTATCCATATAAGTGAACTTTAAAATATCATGAGCTATCTGGACATAATATTTTTGTTCACTATGGTCTCAAGAAATACAAGACTCACAGTTTATCTGAAGGGCTTTTCCATAATGGAGACTGGAAGGAATGAAAGCTGAAGGACTTATTTCCTTAAATTTCTAAGCAATTGAGCCCTATGGGCATGACAAGGTACACAACCTGGACTGTATAAGATACTTGTCAAGTCTGGTTTGCTCACACTGGCATCTGGGATTTGATCCCTTGTGTTCCTGACTTGTTAGCTCAAGCTCCTGTTTCAGTGGTATACCATTATACCAGGCTTTTCTCTCTGCTTTCTCCTTTCTTCTCTAAATTCTTCTCTAAATTTCTTCTTTTGAACATGCTTATGCTTTTCTAAGGGGTATTTTTTTCTGTTACTTTTTGATTAAATAGCTAGCTATAGTGGCTCTCTCAGAGAGAAAAGTTGTTACTTATGTGGATATGTTCAGCATCACTTAAGGTTTTCTAGGTTGAAAAAGTATCTTAAGTTTCACCTGAGAATGAGGAGGGAGTTAGTGCAAGTCCTACTGCATCAGTGTGGAATACTCACATCTGGATGCACTGCTTAACAATCAAGTTCTTAAGTTTCTAAGCCATCTTAATTTACTCAGTCCTTCTAAGGTATAGCTTCAGGCAGAGCACACTGTATGAATCTAATTTTGAAGTGGCAAATGTGTGCATTGCAGTAGTGACGTCCCTATCCCAAATGTTTACATTTCTGGCCAGGTGTAAATCATTAAGGGAAATCTTGGCTATTATTAATACCTGATCATATGGCAGGTTGGTGCTTGGGCATGTCCTGGAAAAATGCTAAAGCCATGTAAGCCATTTGGAACGATAGCACAGTTCAAAAGTTCTCATGCATGCCACAGAGTAAATCTGATTTTACCTGCAAAAGGTGGAAAACGTTGCTTATCTGAGTTTTAGGCTTTTAGACACACAGATAATTGTTCCACAGGACCTTCAGTGAGTGGTTCAGGAAGACTGACTTTGGTTTCTTGTTGAGTTTTTCTTTGCATATTCTCTAACTGTTCTATTTTTTTCTATTAAGTGGTTGCTTTCTACCACACTTGGAACTATATAAAGAAATAGTAATTCCTAGGAATATTGGGAGGCATTTTTTCCCTCAGGAAGAAGTACTATTTTATATTTTTTTTTTAATGAGACTGGAAGGTATAGAATTAAAATAATAATAATTTACCTGTTAAAGTGCATATGTCACTTAATTCAAATATATAGGTGAGTTTGTGTACGTTTGAGATAAAATTACTTTTTCTCTTCTCAAGGAACACTATTTTTATTTTCATAACCTCATCAAAACTATGTAATTCTTTCTTACTATTTTACTCACAGTTATAATATGTAAGATTGTTTTTACTTACATTTTCTTTTTAATCAAACACATTTGCTTGCTGTTATGGCAACCACTTAAGAGAATTGAGTTGCTGTAATTGTTTAGTCATTGTTGAAAAAGACCATTTAAGTTGATCTTTGATGTTAGTAGTAGTAGTGCTACATGCTTTATGGAGGAAAGAGGGGAAAAGTGGGGGAAATCTTGAATATCAGGGTCTGTCCACACTGGCTATGACATTTAAACAAACAAAAAAAAAAGTCAATTCCACTCTCACAATATGAAGCATATGATTGTGCAAGAGTAAAAAGCCAACAAAATAAGCTTGGATATCTCTGAAAACAGGGGAAATTAATTTGGGATATTATTCAGTGGTGGAAGAGAAAACCAAGATTATAGTCATATTTAGACTTAGATTCTGGTTTTTGCTTTCAAAAATTTGTGCAAAATTATTTTTAATGAAACAATTGAAAGTGATGTGTTAAGGGAGCTGTATATGTACATTCTTATGAGGGCCTTGGCTTGAGTGAAGTTACTGCCTTCAAGTATTTGCTATAGCAGAGAACAAATTGGTGGCAGCCATCCTCATGTAAATTCAATATATTTACTGCAGAAATCTTTTTAAAGGGTAGTTTGAATCAGATTTACGATGACAATGGGAACAAAGACTAAGTTCTGTGGGTTGTTTAAGAATCTTACCTTGTTTAGTTGTTATTTACTTGGCACTGCATGTGTTATGTTAGATGTTTAATTGATTGAAATATTTTTCAGACTAAAGAGCTTTTCCCAAAGGATTCTGATAGCCATACCTCTTTTTACTTCCATGCCATGTGACTTTCATTTCAAGAAACTGAAGTTTTTGTGTGCTTATGCATGTGTTACATCTAAGGGTTTTTTTAAGTTTAAGGATTTTTATACATTTCAAATATTACTCAGTGCTAGATACACTTGGCTTTGCATTTAAAGTGATGAGGAAATTTCAGTTGTCTTATTTCAGGCACCTTATGAGTGATTTGTATTTATTATTCTTATTATCTAAACTCTTGTTTAAGTGCCATATCAAATTACAAAATGTAATTTATGCAATCTATTTTACATAGTGAAAGTATTGGTTTCAGTTAATCTATGTTGAATATATGTATATGAAAAAGATCTATATGTTTTTTCTTTTAAACCAGCATTAGTTAAAAATTAAATATGCCAACATCCACCTTTTTTTTTTTTTTCAGAGTAATTATCAGTAGATTGTAAAATTAAATTGGTTGAGCTGATTGGACATGTTTTAAAAGTACTTGTCCCAGCTAATACTTTTTTTTATGGGTAATCACCAAAATTTTATTTTAAAAGTTGGACTTCTGGGCCTGTGGCAGGTAAATTTCTTTCTTTCGTAATTCAGCATATAAAACCAAATACCTTATCCTCCTTAGGAGTAAATGTGCCCAATCTTCTTAGCAGACATACCTCCACTGTAATTTTCAGGCTCATGAATGTAACACGTTTAGCTCTTACAGCTAAAAATGACAGTTTATGAAAATGAAAATGTTTTAAATAATAAGTTCAAAATACCACTCTTTAGCAGCTTTCCTTAAGAGGTGTAATTTTACTGATACTGCATTAGTAGATAGCAAAATTTTAAACCTAATAGAACTTTTCACTTGGCTTGATTTGCTTTACTTGAACTTGAAAAATACAAAAGCTAAGTTACAAGAACAGGGAATGAAGTCTCTGTTTAATAAAAATTGTGCAGGGCAGCAGGGAAGTTACATTCTGCTTTTATTCACTGGGACTCTTCTAATTTCACAATCATTTACTTTTGGAAAGAAAATATTTTAAAAGGTAGATGCATGGTAGAGTTTATTTTAGAAATGTAAATCACATGTGCTGGCCACAGGGATCAGGCAAAAGGAAAAATTCACCATTTGAACTGATTGCTAGACCTGTGGGTCTGAAGCGATTTCTGGTCTCGTTTTAAGGCCAGAACTTCTCTGGTAGGTCACTGCCTTTCTGATGTGGGCGCCCCAATCGCTTCGGAGAGGTGTGGAAGAGGCAACGAAACGACGCTTAAAGAGAGATGCTTTTGCTTAGAGTCCCAAGGGCGGACAAGCACCCTAGACAAGGGTCCCCTCCACAAATGCCAGCTTGTTGGGCAAAGCGAGGAAGCCACAAGTTGGCTTTTCCCCCGGAGCGGGAAGGGAAGCGCCCTCGATGCCGCCTGCGGCTCCTGCGCTGCGCGGGGAGCGCCCGGCAGCACCCCCGGGTGCGGCTGCTCCGGGTGCGGCTGCTGCGGGCGCCTCTCCCTCGGGCAGCATAGCCCCGGCCCCGGCCCCGGCCTTCTCCTCTGCAGCCGCGCTGGAAATGAATATTTACATCCCCTGGAAAAGCGCAGCTCGCGACCGCCGAGGGGCCGGGCGTAGACTGGAGCCGAAGCTTGTTATCCTTCCCGAATGCGAATGAGTCCGTCCCAGGGCTCTTGGCTCAGGTGTGCTCAGCTTTTGTTTCATTAGATTATCAATTGGGCTTGGAAAGGAGACCCAGAGCTTCCCGATAGCTCGGTGCCATATGGAAAATCTGCACTATTTTGATTGTGCTCTGTGTAAACATTTTAATATCGCATCCTTAAAATCCAGAGACTATCCCAAAGGGGATTAAAACATAATCCTCTCTCTCTATAGCTGTAGTGGATTAATTTCGTATTCTCTCAGTGGCTGGCTTGCTCCCTGAAGGCTGCAACAAAAAGACTCAGTGCTTCTTAAACATGCTATGGAATTGCAAGTTGTAATTGGAGATTTCCAAAGGACAAGTGTAAAAATGATACACTGCTAATACCATTTTTTTTTTCATTTTGTGCTTTAAGAAGAGAAAAAGTCTGTAAAGATTTTTTTTTATTATTTAGCTTGAACACCCCCTTTCCTGAAATCTATTTTGCTTTCCTGAAATTTATTTTGCTTTTGCTGGGTTTTTTTTTCTTTGTTCGTTTGGGTTTGTTTGGGGTTTTGTTTGTTTGTTTGGGGGGGGTGTTTTTTTGGTTGGGTTTTTTTTTTTTTTTTGGTTGGTTGGTTGGGGGGTTTTGGGTTTGTTGTTTTTGGTTTTTTGGGTTTTTTTTAGGGTTTGTTGGGGTTTTTTTCCCGAAAAAAAAAAAACCACAAGAAAACCTTTTCTCATCTGGAAAGTACGATAATGCTTATTCCTTGTCGCATTGTGATACTTCTGACATGTTTACCTTGCAACAAATCTAGGGTGTCATTTGAGTAGAGTGCAGAGCAGATGCCAAGGCACCAGTCTGGGAGGGAGCTCTCGTAGCCTTTTCTCTTCTCTCGGGAGGAGTGGAAAGCCAGAAATCCCCGATTTCCCCTGCCTCCAGTAACGGGCTAAGCAGTGACTGTTCCCTTTCCCTCCACGTTCACCCCTGCTTTTGCAGCTCTGCCCCCTGCTCCAGTCCGTGAGGGCACATCACCCGCCAACCGGGGTGCACCATTGTCTTCGCCTGAATGGCAGATTATAGGGTTTGGCCTTTTGGCCATTAAATAGCGGTGGCTTTATTTTTATTTTAGCCACACAACACCAGGGAAAAGAGGTAATTGGATTAAATTGATGTTCTTCCTTCTGGGATTCAGCAAAGCCCACAAACGCCTCCTTAAAGTGACAGAATATCGGGTCGTTTCCAGGACGTGTCTTTGGAAGGCGCTTTTCTCCCCGCACAAAGACCCGGGAGCCTATCGCCTTGCGCCGGGCCAAGTGTGCCCGAGAAGGGCCAGAGGAAGGGTAGAGCTCTCTGCTTGAGAGGGCAAGTACTCCTGCAGGGCAGAGAACCGCCGGCTGCCCAGACCCCCCTTCTGTAAACACAAAGAAAGAGGGCCTGGGGAATAGAAACCCAAATCCACTTGTAATCGTACAAGAGAATCGGGCGTAATTACTTGAGCAACCTAGATGAAGATTGATGAGGCTTTAAAGCGGCGTTTCGGATCGATCACCCTGCCCTTTGGAGCCTGCAGCCGGGCTTCCCCGGCTCGGATCGGCTCCTTTCCCACCGCCAAGGGAGGGAGAGAAGATGGAGGCGAGACTGGGAGAGCAGCAAGGCAAGCCCGGCGCATGTGATTCCGATCAGCTGACTGGGGTCAAGAGGCTACCTCGGTTTATTAGGAGATGGAAAACAATAAAATGAAAGAAAATAGAGTTTGTAACAATATTATGCCGTCCGCCACGCTGAGCTGCTGAAAGCTGTCACTGAAACTGTGCGTTTTAGCTTCCCCCTGTACGCACAGCAATCCCTGCCTTCCTCTTTATTTATTTTCCAACGTAAATGACAAAATATTGTGCAATAAGGGCTCAAATTGGGTGTTACAGTAAAGTAAAGCATTAACAACATGACAGTTAAATGCGCCGATACAGGAGTCATTTGGGCTAAGTGAGTAATTTGAAGTGCTGCTCGCAAGAGCTCTAGTGAAGTGTGTGAGCAGTGCTGGGGGAGGAGGAGAGGGCGCATCCCAGTCACTGGCTCCGGTGCGAGCCGCAGCCCCGGGCTCGCCTCGGCCGCGCCAGCGCCCGCACGGCGCTGCTGGAGGGGCGAGCGGCCGGGGAAGGCAGCGGGAAGCTCACGTCTCTCTGCCCTCTGAGCAGGGGTCCCCTTACTGCAAGGGAGATTTTTGTTAGCTGTGTAAAACAACCAAACGCTGTTTGGTACCGCCCGAGATGGCCAGTTTGCCAGTTTCTAAAAGGTGTGTCAGTCAGGTGTTGTACCCAGCTTCTCAATGATGGAGTTGTATTATTTCTGTGGCAGATGCCTGTTTGTACATGCATGTGGCTCTGTGTGTTTAAATAAGTGTATACAAATTATCCCACAGGCTTTCGTGGTTAAGTCTAGAAGAATATTTTATATATAATATTTTCTTCGAAGCAAGTAAGCTTCCTAAACGCGGCCGCTGTCAGCTTTAACAGAAGATTGCGTTGATATTGAAGATAAGATGGCGAAAAAGATATCCTCTTGTCTTTTGGATTAAAGAAGGGTTGTTTTGGTTTTTGTTTTCCTGAATTAATATCTAACAATTTGTGTGGACAGGGCTGCCTTTTACAATAGGTTTTCCCCATCCTATCTTTTCAATGCCCGTGAAAGCGTCTCGTTAAGGGATATATTTGAGCGAAGTATTGTTACAGTAATTTTAACAGGATAAGCGGCAGCGAGTTGAAACAAAAATTATCTTGCCGTGAATGTATTTAACGATGCTCTAGCCTTTGTGTGCGTGGGGTATTGAAATAGGTGGAAAAACAAAACAAACAAACAAAAAAAAAGGGAAAAAAACCCCACCCTAAACAAACCCCCCGCTATTTGGCGTTACTTGTCCGAGTTGAAGCCTGGATGCAGAGTTAAAAATCATGCCCCCAGGCCTCGCAGGGTCACTGTGGCGGGCAGGGGCTGCGGGCTGCCCTGCCCTGCGCCCCCGGCCCGGCCGGGCCGCCGCGGGGACCCTGGCCTGCCAGATCGAAGCGGTGTGGAACGAGCGGCCGCTATTGCACATTAAACAGTGATAGTGTTAACGAGAAGCAAAAGGGCATGAAAAGAGAGGGGACCTTCTTCTAAGAGGCAGCTATTTTTCACCCTAACCCCTCTGAATTTCGTTGCTGTGATTTATCTCGCAACCCCGGAGCTCACAAACCCGCTTGTGCCCCGGCCGCGGAGTTCAAAGCGCTGGCCCCGGGCAGGAGGGGAATGAACACGGCGTTTACAAACTGGGTTTACGAGGGGGCTCGCCGGGCGCTGGCTCGGCTGAGGGAAGGGCCACCGGGGATGGGCCGGCCGGGCGCCTCCAACCTGACGCCGCTGCCCTTGCCTTGCAGGCCCCGTGGTCCTCAGCACGCCGGCACAGCTCATCGCCCCGGTGGTGGTGGCCAAGGGGACGCTCTCCATCACCACCACAGAGATCTACTTCGAGGTGGACGAGGATGACTCGGCCTTCAAGAAGATCGACCCCAAGGTGAGTGCGGCGGGCGCGGTCCCGGTCCCCGGTCCCGGCACACGTGCGCCGGGGCCGCCCCCTCATCCAAACTCTGCTCCTGTCTGCCGCCTTTCGCTGCATTCACCAAAAAACCCAAACCAAAACAAAACAGCGCAATGTATTAATGATGTTAAATCCTCTATTACGGCAGCGTGCGCGTTTTCCAGCAGCCTTTCGCGCGGTGCCTTTGTATGAACGTGGTCAGATTTAGTAGTTAAGCCAATTGCTCTGAAATCCCTGGAGGGAGCAGCAGTCCTAGCCCGCAGCCTTCCCGAGACACAGCGGGGGCTTTTACGCCTTCCGAGGTTATCGGAGAATCCCGTTATTTCAAAACCGTTAGTTTCACTTAAGAAAAACACGGCGCAGTTTGTAAATACTTTGTAACTGCTGAAATGAAAGTTAATGCTTGTTTTCTGAGCGAAAAAAAAAAAAAAAAAAAAAAAGAAAATGGGGGAGGGAGGGAATAGACGTGTACCGAAGACTTGGTTCCTGGGAAATCTGTTTTTTCCTGAAGTCATTTACTACTACCAATTCCCCAGCGCCGCCCCCCTTCCCCCTCCCTTCCGTGAAAACCTCCAGCCCAGCCGCAACAGAGCAGGGGTGCGTGACTTGAGCGGAAACCTTTGCGTGGCTTTCTCCCCAAGGGAACGGCGCGGGGGATGCCACGCGGGGGAGGAGGGGGCAGACGGAAGGAACGTGTCTAACAGGGCGCTCCTCTCGTCTGCATCTCTTTTTATTCTTATCGCTCTTGCTTTATTTCTTTGCTATTGCCCTGGAAAATGTTGGGAGAGAGGAAATCGGGGAGGTACTTTTACAAAGACCTTGGGGTTTGGGGTTTTTTTAGTGCAGAAATAATATAAATAATTTCCAAGAGAACTCCTCGTCTGAATACGTTTGCGATGAAGTGATTTCTCTTTGGCGAATAATTTGTCAAACTCGGAACTTTCTTCGCAGTGCTGGGGTAAAAAGTTTCTGTCAGAATCTCTGGGCATAACAGTTTCCCTAAAGTGCACCCTCTGGAAATAGTTGCTAGTGGGTGTCACAGGCGATCGGCCTCTTTCAGCACTTGTTGACTGTTAAGACCCTAATCAAAATCCGCGTTGTTAATTTGCGTTATGATTTAAAAGCCGTTTTAAAGAAATGCATCCTGAGAGGCACCAGGCAGTGCGGTACAGACAGGCGGCTTTGGATTGCGTGCAGTTTTGTAAGCACGCACATGTTGTTCCCTCTGAATGCCCTGGGATATCAGGGTCTTGATTTCTGGGAGTGCAACTGGCAATCTTATCACATTCGTAACGGATTTGTAGGTCAGAAGTAATACTGTTGTTCACTTTATTGCTGCTGGCTCTCACCTATAAATTTTATTTTCTGCTTTATTAGTACCTGCACCAAAATTGTTCCTTTTATCAGGATCACTGCTTATTCAAAACACTGCTTCACAGATACGTTGTGTTTCCTCAGCTTTGTTCAAAAGCCAGCAGAAACACAACAGCACCATATAATAAACCCTTCAAAACAGACTTCTTTCCTGACGGCTGAAAAAGTGTAACTGTATTAATGAGTACGCTGGTGTCTGACAGTTGATGATGGTGACCTGAAGCTAAATTCCAAAGTGTTTGTACAACCAATATTTCCCTATTCTACAAAACTATTCAAAATGTAAAGTCAGGAGTCTGCCCTTAAGTTTTCTGCTTTACAGGATTTAAGCAACTATCCACAGAAAGGCAAAATACACAAAACACAGCTGCCTCTGTTTTTTCAAGTGGAAAACTTGATCCGATATTGAAACACTTACCCATATGCATTTTACTTCATTTATTAGCTTGTAATTAAATAAATCAGCAACAGAAATTAAAATCTAAATCACAAAAAGTAATTATCCAGTGTATTTCAAGTGCATTTTCAAATATATAATTCCAATATTCAAGCGTTATTATATAAGCAGAATCCAAATTTCTTTTGAATATATTTAAATAACATTTCAAGTATATTTTATGGAATGTTAGAAATAGAACAAGCAATATATATGAAACGAAAAATGTAAACTTGTTAAGTTCAGACACTTCAAAAGACAATTAACAAAAGTACCGTGATAAAATCTACCTTTTTAAATGGTATCTTCTTTTTAGCAGAAAATGTCCTTGAAGTATCCAAAATGGCAATTTAACTTCTGTTCACCAAATCACAAAACACCAACATCCACAATTTCAAAGACAATGTGAGATCACAATATTTGATACAAATTAAAAGGTACATTAGGGTTTGTTCAGGTGGCATATCCAAATAGCTTTTACTCACAGAAGGTTTACATAAAAATACTGGGTTTTGTTATAATCCGTTGGTACCGTTTTTAGGCAGAATGGTCACAATCAAATTACGGCAAATTTTCCTTTCCAAGTAGCACACTTTCCTTTTTTCTTTTCTTTTAATTTTTTTCTTTTTTTTCTTTTTGTTTTTGTTTGGTTTTTTTTTCCCCCGCGGGGAACTGCAAAACTGTGACGAAGAGGAACGATGCTTGCTGTTCTCATTTGCTTTTCTTTGTGAAGAGCCTAAGCTATATTCCTTTTTAAAAGAGAATATTATTTGCATTGTCAAGGGGAAACATATGACTTTTCAAACAGGCATCTTAAACTTCATCGGGAAATTAGCAGATTTATCGGTCAGGCCGGTTTTATAGTTGCCCTCTAAAGTTTCTCCAAACTTTTCGGGTTGGTAAGTATTTCCCTAGCCAGTCGCCACGTTTGTTTGGCCGCGTTTTCCAGGGCCGAGTGAGGTTTGCCCTGAAAGAGGTCTAAGTTGGGCAGAAAGTAGTGCGGGCACCTCCTGCACTGGAGGCACGAGATGAGCTGCAGTAAAATCCCGTTGAGCCGGTCCCCCAGGCACGACTCGTCCCAGTCCGATTCGCGGGGATGCTTTTCGCATTCGTAGGAAACCAGAGTCTTCATGTGATAATTATTCAGGGGCTGGCCCGGCAGCTCTAGGTGACGGTCCCGTAAGGTTTTGAGGATGGAGAGGCATTTCTTCCTGCAGCCGCCCATCTGCAGTCTGTTCTCAGCTTCCGCGAACTGCAGCACCCAGGCATCGCTCTCGGCCGAGCTCTGCTTGCCGGCCAGAGAGTGGCACTCCTTGGACAAGAGGTTGAAGCCTTCCGCCTTGACCTCCGCCACCCGGTTGGGTCCCGGCCAGGGGATGTGGGGAAGCGGCCAGTGCGCAGCACTCCGCGGCCAGATCCCCGTGCACTTGAACGCTGGAGTGATCTGCACGACGTACCGATCCCTGATCCTCAGCTTCACCTCGCTGGTGTCCGCCACCATCTTTACCACGTCTCTGTAACTGCACTTATCCACGGCTTGAGCCACCAGAGTCTGGAATCTGGACCGGATTTTGCGAGCGGAGAGGTAGCCAGACGCCGTGATGAACTCCACCCAGAGGGACATGCTCCTCTTGCGCCCGTCGCTTAACTTTAACACAGCGCAGCCCGGCAAGGAGCCGTCGTCCACGAAGTTGAAAACCCCCATTTGGTTCAGATACAGCACGACTTCGAATTCCGTGGGGGAGATGACTTCCAGCCCCTCGTAGCGATTGTCCATCTCGTTCAAGGAACTGATGAAGCGAGGCTCCTGTACCTCCACCTCCTTCAGCACGTCCGACACCACTTTGCAGACTTCTCGGATCGTTTTGGCGATTGCAGCTTTCCTGGCTTGGCATTTCTCATTGTAGTATTTATTCAAATGATACACCAGCTTGGCCTGGGCCGCGATCATGTTGGGGCAGAGATCCGGATTGTATACCGGAGTCTCGCAATAGGCTGTGGGATCCAATGCGGCTGCTAAGGCTGGAGCCAACTTCAGAGGAGAAACAGGCTGCCGCACTCTGAAATGTAACAAATGTTTTTCAAAATGCGCCGGGGCTGCTGCTCCTCAGATGCTCTCTTCCTGCTTTTTTAGATCAGCCGTCTTGAAGTGTGTGTGGCGGGGGGGTGTGGGGGGAAGGGAGGGGGGAGCGG